>JAMJFZ010002509.1:0-192500 GCA_026225945.1 Cricetomys ansorgei
CTACTCTAAACAAGAGTCTAATTTCTACTTACAGCAGTCTCTTCTAGCTATAGTTGAGATGAATGTTTCCATGGCAATTCTACCTTCTGGAGCCAGGAACCCATGAGGGTGCAGTTTTGACTGGTACTTGGGGCCAGTTGTCTGAGTTGCCTGCCTACACAGTATAGCGGTGTACATTCTAGAGGGATTGTTGCTTCTCACAGTTAGTTTCCCCAGAAGTCAGGGTCTTCTTTGATGGAATATCAATGGCTTGCACAAATCACCCTATCAATTTTAAAATAGAGAATAGAGCATAATGGAAAGCAGCGCCTCTTTTCCTGTGTCAGTGGTAGCATGATCTCTTATTTGTCATGTTCACTGGGGCCTGTATGCATAAACCACCCTTTGGATTATTGACACCCAGGATAAAACAAACTTAAGTGTTTGGAATTTCAAAATACTTTGAGTTATATTTGGTTTATCACTATTTTCTTGGCTATTTTTGGTGAAAATGTCACAAAACATTGCACCCTTAAGCATCTGGCAATAAGCTGAAAGCTGTGACTCATCAGCAATGATATGTATTTTTATATTACTTGCATTTTCATAATTATTTTTATTGAAACATCCCAATTTTGCTTTTTTCCCACTATTCTTAAATACATGTTTTTAAAAATGACATTGTCTGTCATACATCAGAAAAGCAATTCTGGTCTACGTATAGCCTTCCAGATTCCCATTCACCAGAGAGACCAAGTTTGAAGTTTTTGAATGTTTTTTTTATTATTTTCCATCATGTTCCTAATACTATTACAGGGTGAGCATTATCTATTGATCGACAAATTGTTATCGGCTTAATTGTGTGGCTCAACCAAATTTATATGTTGAAGCTTTAAGCCCTGGTCTCTGAGAATGGACTTGAATCTAGAATATTTTCAGATATGATTAAGGTAAAACTAGGTCAGAAGTGTGAGGTTTCATCCACTGACTCGGTCCCTTTAAGGAGAGGAGACTGGAACACCAACACTCATATGGAGGAGATGAAGCAAGGCTGAAGCCAGAAGTCCGTCCATCTTTGGGCTTTAGTGACTTGAGATCCATTGACAGCTTACACTACTTAAATAAACTGTTTGTTATGTTTTACTGCCTATCAAGCTTCCTTCTCCTGAACTGTGTTCCACGAGGGGAGGACTGTGCTGTTTACACCATGAAGTCCAGGCATCTAATATACATGGTTTGGCCACACGTGTTCAGTTGAACTGAATATCAAATACACCCGATTCTTCCCCTGAAACTTTGCCCTTGCAACCGACAGAACGTTCTGCTACACATTTGTTTGGGCTTAAATGACCCAGTTACCATGTTTACTTGCTAATGTCACTCTATGTGTTTTGGAGTTGGCTGTTTTGAAGAATAGCTTCCTAACGAGACAGAATCTAGACAAAGCAATAATCTGTCTTTACTCAGCCCAGACCTAATATGTTAATTCTGATTTAATTTAATTTTCTTCTGCTCATGGCACTGAAATTTTCAAATGGTTCATTTGGTGCTTAATTATTAGCTAAAGATGCAACCCTATCTAGAGAGAAGCCATGCTGTGTCAAGTGCAAATCATTTCTGTGGGCGGGTTTTCATTCTCCTCACCGCTGATGGGTTGCGTTATTCAGGAAGGAATGTTTTTGTCAGTGGATCTAATTCAAAGAGAACTGATGTATTTTAGAAAGTATTTCAAATTATTTCAGGACTAAATGCCTTGTCTCACGATTTTCTGTCTTTTTCTGTTACTCAGTTTAACTCTCCGGGTCTTAAAAGGGCCTTGCCATAGAATTGACCTAGCGAAGCTCAGAGGCACTTCCTGTCTGTCTAAAGCTAACTGTGTTGGTAGAGGGGTTTCTGGCCCATCAGCATCAATGGCAGTCAGAGGTCTTAGTCTGTTCCTGTTCTGCCACAGTGACAGGCCATGTTCTTACCCCCAACCCCTTCTGTGTTGGTTTCCTCTTGCCACCATGACAGGAAACCTTGCAGTTGAAAAGTTTTACCCAAAAGAAATGTATTTTAAGTTAGAGGAAGGATGCAGCAGTTGCAGGGCTGACGAGGCCAAATTCTTTTCTTGAGGTCAGAGGATGATGACCCATGACCTTTTCTTTCCGGCATCTTGAAGCTGCCTGTTGGTTTGTGACTACCTTCAATCTTCAAGATGCTTCTCACACCGTGCCGCTCAGAGCTCCTTATACTCTGTTGTCCTACGCTGCAGGGTACGCTCATGCAGGTGAGCCAACAAGAACCCTGTGTTTCTTTTTGTCCTCTAGTATAATATAGTCACAGGTTCAGAAATAGGGTATCCTGTGTCTCTGTGGGGGAGGGGGTGTCTTAGTCTGCCCATCACACTCTCAGTAACCTCTCATCCCAACTCTCATGCTTTATTCATATTTTTACTCTCCTTATTCCTTGCCTGCAACTCCTGAGTTACAGTTTACTGTGCATTTATTACATTTTAGTTTGTATTTATCTATCCAGAATGTGTGTGATGTAGGTACTTCTATTAGAGTGCCATAAAAACGGTCTCTCAAAGTACGAATGCACTTATTTTCAAAAGAAGTCTATAACATTGTCCTAAGAAAGGCTGTATTTTCACTGGGCACAGAGAAAATTGCAATTTGTCAAATTGATCCTACAGCAATCAATAGAATCTTTCTTATTCATTAGTTTGGCTTGGCATTGAAGTAAACATTATGAAAGATATGCTTACATGTTTATCCTCTGTGATGTAGGTATTTTCATCTGCATTGATGAAATTGAATCAGAATCTGGAGGACTTTTCCAAGGTCAGATCAGTGGTAGTTTACAAATAGCGGGCACACCAGTGCTTACAAGTCTTGCGTTGTGCCGCCCTATCTTGCTTAATGAATATTTATAGATCCGTGCCTTGCTGCTGCTCTTCTTTTTCGTTATTGATTGGTTACGTTTTAAACATAGAGAGTGGTCCTGTTGCATTTTGGCTTGTTCATTGAATTTATTTCTCTTGTGTGGTGGTGAGGGGTACCTGTGACCCTGAGCTGTCCTCTATTACAAAGAAATGTTTGGTCTCTTTTATAGTTCTGTCTCTTCAGGTGCCTTTCGTGCTGGATGTTTCCATGTAACGGAGGTCATGGCTTGTGAAGTGTGTTTGCCTTCTGGCCCACCGTCAGTGTGATGAGCTTCTGATTAGGATGTCGTATGAATGCATGCTTTGCTCATAGCTAGATGGAGAATCTTATTACATGGTCTCTGGGCATTCTCTCTTTTTACTGGCTTGTCCACACATAAATAATAAGGGCAGGACAGTAATTTTTCTCCCTGTTATCTGAGGATCAGACTTGAACAAAAGTAACAGAACATTGTCATATTTTCCAGTAAAGTTATCTCCGGGATTCATATTGAAGAAACATTTGGCTTGGTAGTGGTCTCATCCACAGCACTGATTAAGTCATCTTCTGTGACACACATTGGGGCAAAGGGTGCTGGGAATGTTTTGCTCTTCGCTTTATTTTCTGGATTTATTTGCATTGAATTAGTCAGCCTTCAGGAGGAATCTTCCTTAAAGTGTGCTCCCTGTGCCTTGTTTTCATGAGGCTATATCATCAATCCTTAAAAAATGCAATTACTTAGAAAACAAAATACAGCCTCTAGCAATTTATCTGAAATATTCCGTTCATATTGTAGTTTCAGGGCATGCAGGTATCAGGTATCATGCTTAAGCAGGTTTGTCTTAGGGACTAGATTAATACTTAAGTGTGTGTGCCTCTACCAAGGGTCCAATGTTATTTTTTTAAATCATATACAGATGTTGGTAATGGATTAAAAACCATTAGGTATGTAGTAATTTTATTTGCCTAGTAGGATTTATGTCTGGCTCCTCTACTGTGATGGTTCATCTTGGCTGTCAACTTTATTGGACTGAGAAAAGCCTACGAGATTAATAGAGTGCATCTCAGTATGTCTGTGAGGGCAGAGGACTAGCCCGTGCTGAACCTGGACCGTCTGATGGTCTGGGGGCTCCAGAGGAAGGACCTGGAAAAAGGAGGAAGCCTGAGACAAATGTGTTCTTGTTCTTTTCTTTCTGGTCACTATGAAGAGAACTTCTTTGTTTGACCACAAGACAGTCACGATACACAGAACCCTCTACTGCAGTGGTTCTCACCCTTCCTGATGCTGAGACCCTTTAATGCAGTTCCTTGTGCTGTGGTGACCCCAGCCATAAAATTATTTCTGTTGCTACTTCATAAACTATAATTTTTCTACTGTTGTGAATCATAATGCAAACGTCTGATATGCAGATGGTCTTAGACAACTCCTGTGAAAGGGTCATCGACACGCCAAGGGATCGGGACCCACAGGTTAAGAACTGCTGCTCTACAATGATTCAAAAATAAGTCCTTCTTTCTAGCTTTGCTTAGACATCTTGGTCACAAGAGTTTAACATTCTTTATTTGCCACTGTTGCTTTGCTATGTGCAGGGCAATATATGCCACTCACTGTATTCTGCATAGAGAGAGTAATATTGATTGACTGATTATCTGTAGAGAAATTTCCTACTGGAGCCAGTTACGCTGGTAAATAGACTAGACACAATGTAAGTAACGTTAAGAAAAACAGGTTCCGCAATTTCTGTGTTCTTACATCTCTGTTAGAGAAGTGGACATATGTGAAAACTCACGGGCATTTTACACTGACCAAGACATGTAAAATGGACCACCCATCATCCTGCAAAGCAGTCTCTTAGATGCCGCAAGTGACCCTGGCCCTCTGGTATTACCCTCATCTGGAATAACGTTTCTCTAACACGTAGGAGATGATAACGTAAAAGGGAAGTTACTTTGTGATTACGTTACAAGTGATGGCGTCTCCTGTACTGCTGGGAGACAGCGCCGCCTTCGGGGTTCTGATAATGAAAGTTGTAGTGTTGGGAAGCCTCACACGGTTGGGGACCGTCTCCATCCCAAGCCAACAATCAAGAAGAAACTGAGCTGTGCAGATAAAGTGTTGTGCAGGTAACTACTTGGCGTTTCTCTTGCTAGAAAGAGACACCATGAGCGTGGCAACTCTTATAAAGGAAACCATTATTTAATTTAATTAATTTAATTAATTAAATTTAATTGGGGTTGGCTTACAGTTTGGAGGTTCAGTCCATTGTCAGCATGGCAGGAAGCATGGTAGCATGCAGGCAGACATGGTGCTGGACAGGAAGCTGAGAGTTCTACATCTGGATTGGCAGGCAGCAGGAAGCAGAGTGAGACGCTGGACCTTGCTTGAGCATCTGAAACCTCAAAGTCCCTCTGCCAGTGGCACAGTTCCCCAATAAGGCCACACTTCCTGCAATAAGACCATACCTCCAAATGGCGCCACTCCCTCTGGACCTATGGGGCCATTTTCATTCAAACCTCCACAGTGTGTAGGCTTAATATGGACCCTTGATACAAAGGCTACAGATAAAACAAAGCTTTGACCATCACTGTCACTGTGGCTATAAGACAGCCTTTCAGTGGAAGAGCCAGTCAAGGTGTTTTTTTTGTTACTTTTGACCCACAGAAACTATGAGAAGATAAAACTGCGTTGTATTGACCTGTTGAGTTTGGTGGTAATTCCTTCCACAGAAATAAGATAAGGTGTGAAGCCTGCTTCCCTGGCTTTATATGCTGAGGTTTCAATTCTGTCATGAGACACATGATGGAGAGACCTACAGAAGCATGCTAGGGTCAATCATTCATCCCAGATCCAGTCTGACCTTCATTCTGGTCTCCTGATCCCTCTCTTAGAACTCATACTTGATGGAATAATATTTGTTTCTTTAGTTGTTAATTTCATAGTGTGATGAATGCGTGTCTTGGACATTTTCTAATGCTGCAATTTTATAATGCAAGGTGACCTCATAACTGGGATGGACAATGAATCCCTTCTTTCTGGTTATACTACAGCTACTTTCAATAGAAAACAGCAGTCTGATTAGGAAAGGTGATGTCCGCGGGGTCACCTCAGCTTTGCCCGTGTAATTTTACACATAGGAAGTCTTCGCTTGTGTTCTCTTCCCTTTTGGGCTGTATCTGCTTCTTCTAGCCATTCCTCAGATCTCGGTGAAGGGCTCTGCTTATACTTTCCTTTGCATCTTCTTTTCACTCTGCCCCTTCCTTCATGATTAGCCTGTGTGGCGCGGTTATGTGCTTCCCGTTTCCAGAACATGTCTACTGCTGGGGTTTTAGTTGCTGCGTGTCAGTTACTGGCTATCTTACAATGGGCTTCAGAGCAGTTACATTAAGGAACACAAATCTTATTCATCCTGAATCTCTAGCACTTTTGCATATTCGGCGGCATAATGCAAGCAGTCAATGAATATTTTTAGAATAAATGAAGATAAATATCAGTAATAGGTAGACGATGATTTCCTAGTGATATAGTCAGCAGAAATGTGGGAAGACCCAGATACTGTTCCTGTCATGGAGGCCCAATAGCACTTGCCTCTCTGCAGTGTTACGCTAACCCTTTCCCGGAAGTCTGAGGGATGCTGCGTATGGATTCTGCCACAGAGGAGCCCATCTAGGGAGGCGTGACATTCAGAAGTCCGTTAGAGTCAAGTTGAGGACTCATTATTGAAGTTCCAATTACTCTGTATCAGGAGGCGTTGGTTATTCATGGAGCTCTGAGATCCACAGTGGTTATATCATATTTAGAGAGTCTCAGAGTCTGGCAGGTTTTTCAGTATTTAAAATAGTGCTGATCAATGGCTGACTGTGTAAGGTGAAACGCATTCTGGATGGGACATGAATGGCAAATATGCTTTCATAGCATTTTTGCCTTGAAGATTCATCTTTCAAGGTTGCTAAAACTAGCATGTGTACTTGCAGACGCAGTGGAGTGTCTTAGACGTGGGGACAGCTCCCTTACAGGGAAATAGAACTGGTCTTCACAAAGACCCCAGGTGTCTACTTTGGCTCCCGGAGAACAAGCATCCAGGGCTGTCCTCGCAGCTAAGACCCAAACCACGCTTACACGGGGCGGCACTTATGGGGGAACCCCTTTTCATCTAGATCGTTAGGCCACCTGTATTCTTTGTGGCCTGATCTTTTCCTCAAGAAAAATGAACGCAAACTAAAATCCTGATCACGATTAGCCGTCTTTTGGTAGCTGGTTTTATGGATCACGTCACGAATGTGTGAATCTGTACAGTCCCTGCGACAAAAACAAATTTATAGTTTAAAAAAAAATAAAGATTTCAAGCCCAGTTAAATTCTTGAAGTGTTTTCTCGATTGATTAGTGATACCCTAAGTATCACACGTCCCCCAAATGGAGACTTATAAACTTACATGGAAGATTTGATTTCCTGCATGGTCGCCAGTGTTCTATTGCTGTGAAGAGACACCATGTCTACGGCACCTCTTGTTAAAGAGGACATTCAATTGGCACCGTCTCAGGGTTCGGAGGTCAGTCCATTACCATCATCGTGAGAAGCATGGGGCACACGTGGTTCTGGAGAAGTAGCTGAGAGTCCTGCATCAGGATTGGCAGGCAGCAGGAAGGGAGAAACACTGGGCTGGTTTGGGCTTTTGAAACCTCGAAGCTCCCTCCCGCCATGATACATTCCCTCCACAAAGGCACACACTCTTCCTAACCCTACCCAATCAGCACAGCTCCCTGTGACCAAGCATTCAAATGCAGGAGCCTATGAGGGCCATTCCTATGCATACCACCACAGCATGCATTCCGGTGTTTGATTCTGGTCTGATTCCTTTCTGAATTTCCAGTTGACTTTAAGTAAAGAATAATTCCAAGTTCACTCATACGAACAGTAGGTCAGTTAAAGGTGAAAAACAAAGTAACTTGCTCTCACACAGACCTTCATCTTCACCGGCTGGAGTAAGCCAGTCAAGAGTCACCTGGGTCCGCGCTGTACCTTTTTTTTTTTTCCTTAAGAAATATTTTCAAAATTATTGCGGTGCTTTTTAATTATTATTAAATTATTGGTTTTATTTGATATAGAATCACAGTCTTCTTGCAGGAGGGACATCCCAGTGATAGACCTTAGCTTGGCAGACTTTGGAGTCCATATCTTGCACACATACCATGAAAGTCTCCAGAATGTATTGTTAGCTTCTGTGTTTCTCTTTATTTGCTCATATAATGCTGTCCATCAGTGCTGCATAAATACTTCAAAAATTAAATAGTTTTGGTTAATACCCCCTCATCTCTCCAGCTGCTCACCTCTAACTCTACTTCAGATTTCCAGTTCTGAAGTTCCCCTTCTCTGTCTCCCTACCACCCACATTCTGCCTTTTCCGTCCCTTGCGGCCCTGCCCATCCCAATGGACCTTTCCTAGTTTTCCTGACTCTACAGGAACCCCAGCTTAAACACACACCTCTAAGTTTTATCTCCCTCAGCCTGGGTTATCTTTCTCAGTATAATTTTATTAACGTTTAATAGATTCACCCTCAAATCTCTGAACTTTGTTTTCTTTTAAACACGTGAATAGACTCCACTACGCATGTGTGCCACCACGTCCTCGCTGTCCATTTGTCACCTGATGGACATCTGGGCCACTTCCGTTTCCTAGCTATCGTAAGTAGAGCACCAGTGCTGGAGCTTGACCAGACGTATTTATATTAGGATTTGGAGTCCTCTGAGTATACGCCCAGGAGAACAGGTTCGTGAGACACTTCTTTAGAACCAGTTGATCAGACAGTTGCTGTAAACAGCACACACTTTCGTTACAAAAGAGAGACATCAGGCCAGACTTCAGTGAAAGGCTTCTTGCCTGTCTTCCCGTTTCCATAGAGTCAGACAGTGCTATGTAGAATGCAGGGGGAGAAAAGGTATCAACAATCTGTTCCAGCTGTTGACCGTATACGAACAACACTAACCCGCCAGGCAAGTCATTCCTACCCACGCAGTAGTGGTATGAAGGTCGTGGGTATAACACACTACTCCATGATTGGATTTCAGACCCATTACACAAGAAGGAATTCATTATTGGTACTGTAAATACAGTAAAAAACAAACAAACCAAACCAAACCAAACCAAGCCAAAACTAAACTAAGGCACGTGGCTAAGGAGATCTTAGTGCCAAAGAATATCTTAATACTGTTAATTTGCCCAATGCCTTGGCATTCCCCTACTGGGATTCTTATGCAGAGAGAATATAATATCTTAGGTTGGATACTTATGGCACAGAACCAGAGTGAAAAATTAAAGTCCTATATAGAAAAAGTTGCTGTTTTAATTATAAAGGGAAGAATAAGACTTTATCAGTTGTCAGGATCAGATCCAGCAGAAATAGTCATGCCTTATACAAATGCTGAGATTATGTCATTATGGGTAATCAATGAAGACTGACAAAGAGCTTGTAGCAATTATTCGGGAGAAATTAATAACAAATATCCTAAAAGCATACAAATTCAGTTTATCAAAAGAACTGCCTGGATACTCCTTTGTATAGTGAGAGAAAAATCTATTTCTGGAGTGCTGACATTTTATACTGATACAAATAAATTAGGAATGGCAGGTTACAAGTCAGAAAAAAATAAGTAAAGTCAATCAAACCCCATATGCTTCAGTTATAAGTCAGAGTTGTATGATAATCTTGTGATACTGTTAGACTTTCCTGAATCTCTTAATACCATCACTGATTCTCAGTATGCAGAAAGGGTTGTTTTGCATACATAGAAACTGCTGAATTTATTCCCGATAATTCAGAATTAACATAGTCTTTTATGCAACTGCAATAAGCTATGTTAGACTTTAGAAAGTGTCCATTATATGTTACTCATATTAGATTTCATACAAGGTAACGATGAGGTTGATCAGTTATTAATAGGAAATGTGTCAGAAGCCTCAAAATTTCATAAAAGCACCACAGAAACAGCAAAAGTTTAAAAAGAAACTTCTCCATTACTTGGTGACAAGCCAATGAAATTATAAATAATTGTCCAACATGTTCCTTGTATGGTCAAATATATTGCCTTCTAGAAGTAACCCTAAGGGTACTAAAAGAGGGGAAATCTGGCAGATGGATGTTTTCCATGTTGAAAAACTTGGAAAACTAAAGTTGGTACACCATACTCTTGATGCTTATTCAGGATTTCAATGGGCCTTGAGTTCTGAAAGGGCTGATTCTTTAATTACACATTTACTGGTAGCAATGGCTATTATGGGAATACTTTACAATCAAGACTGACAATGCTCCTGCATATGTCTCCAGTAAAATGAAAAAATAATTGCATGCCATGGCATAAAACACATTATCATTATACCACCCAATTCCACGTGTGCTAATGGCTCACCAAGTAAACTGAGTTCATTCCAACTGCAAAGGTGAACGCCCAAAACATATTCAGCCTCCAAAGAAACAGTACGCTGTTGAGAGCCAGAGCTATAAGAGTAGTGTCTCCTACGTCTGCAAAGGGGAATAAAATCCTCTGTCGTGCTTTCTGTTAGTAATGCATCATGTGTGGGTCCTGAGGATAAACTCCTGAAAACCAGAAAGGAAAGCGATGCCCTAGCAGAAGGCCTCAGAGAAAACTCAATCAATATGGTACCACCTATGGCTTAGTACAAGAGGGGTTGTAGCAGGACCCTTTGCCAAGAAATTTTCGCTCCTATGCAATCTTCAATATGATTGGATGCCTCTTGGACTTCTGGAAACAGCTTAGGGTATAAAGGAGACAGTGGCCAGTGGGCAGTTTACAGTTGGTGAGATGGTTTAAGAGATGAAAGTTCAGTTCCCTATGAGCTTCTGTTCTCCCGACTTCAGACAGATAAGGACAGTGAAAGAGGTCAGTGCATTTCCCTCTCTTTCTCCCTATCTTTAAAGGCCACCTGCAAGAGTGGTGATTTCTCTCTTTCTTGTCTCTTTTTGGAGCTAGGGAATAAAAAAAAAGCACAGTGGGAATCAGTTACAGTTAGGAATCAGTTACAGTTAGGAACCAGTTACAGTTAGGAATCAACTACAGTTAGGAATCAGTTACGGTTAGGAATCAGCTACGGTTAGGAATCAGTTACAGTTAGGAATCAGCTACAGTTAGGAATCAGTTACGGTTAGGAATCAGCTACAGTTAGGAATCAGTTACAGTTAGGAATCAGTTACGGTTAGGAATCAGCTACAGTTAGGAATCAGTTACGGTTAGGACTCAGTTACGGTTAGGACTCAGTTACGGTTAGGAATCGGTTACGGTTAGGACTCAGTTACGGTTAGGACTCAGTTACGGTTAGGAATCGGTTACGGTTAGGACTCAGTTACGGTTAGGACTCAGTTACGGTTAGGACTCAGTTACAGTTAGGAATCGGTTACAGTTAGGAATCGGTTACGGTTAGGACTCAGTTACGGTTAGGAATCGGTTACAGTTAGGAATCGGTTACGGTTAGGACTCAGTTACGGTTAGGAATCGGTTACAGTTAGGAATCTCACAGTAGCAGTTGGGGAAGAGAACAGGCTTCAGGAATTCAGTGACAAGCCACATTCCAATATGGGGCCAGAGAACAAGAGAACAGCTTTCAGCAGGAGAGAACAGGAGAGTCCAATTACAGGATACAGTGGGAGTGAGGTTAAAGATGGGGGTGGGGGTGTTAGTGCCTTCAGGGAGTGAGGTTAAAGACGGGGGGTGGGGCGGGGTGGGGGGGTGTTAGTGCCTTCAGGGAGTGAGGTTAGAGACCTGGGGTGGGGTGGGGTGGGGGGTGTTAGCACCTTCAGGGAGTGAGGTTAGAGTCCGGGGGAGGTTAGAGCCTTCAGAGTGCACTCTATACATACATGAACTTATCGATGAGTAAGTTCAAAAGAAGTTACAAAAATTTAAACAGAATATTTAACTTGATTTACATATTTAACTAACTTAACTTATTTAACTCTCCCGAAGAACATATCTAAAGGCGATGCTTAAACCCCAATGACAGTGAGTATGGAGCTTCACTCAGCTTCTAACAGCAGGTTTGTGGTGTAGCTTAATGCAAGTCTCAACTTGCCATTAATCTTTCTCAAAAACAAGTTATTTTCAACATGTGCTGTTGGGCTTGATTACAATATAGATCAATAATTTAAGCCCAGTTTCTTAAATTTTATATATATATATATATATATATGTGTGTATATATTATTAATTAATTGATATTTATAATAATTACATTTAATAATTATATATAAATAGTATAATATAATTTGTATTTATATATATTATATATACTTACATAATATATAATTTTATTTATTTATATAAATAAATTTATATAATATAAATATATAAACTACATATAATATAATACAAATGTTATATAAATAATAATTACATTTAATTAATAAAATTTATCGAAAATTAATATATAATTTGTTAATGTATTTAATATATACACACAAAGAGAGACATATTTACACACACATACGTATGTATACACACATATATGTATGTGTATATATATACACACACATACATATATACACACACATGCGTACACACACACATGCATATGTATACACACATATATGTATGTGTATATATACACACACACATACATATATACACACACATGCGTATGTATACATATATGGCTGAAGTGTTCTTGTCAAGGCACCGACATTTGTTTTGCAAAAAATTAAGGAGAATCTGGTGGCATGAAAATATTCATACTATTATTAGAATAAATGTCAAATGGTTTTTTTTACAGAGAATACAGGAAATTAACAGCACATTTATTTCAAAGGGAATTCTACAGCCCTAGTTCAGAGGACATATGAACTAAAACATGACATGGGAACTCTAGTGTGTACCAAGACACTGCAGGGCAGAGAAGGATATCTGGGTAGTGTTGTGGAGTCCGAGTGTAGATTCTCGATCTACAGTTTCAACGATCAAATAATCTCTCTGTCTGTATTAGGTAATCTTTCTCTGTTTTTGTGATTGTTCATATAGATCCTGTAGCTACATTAAGTCAGGCTACTGAAATCAGTATTGAGATGAATCCAATTTCCCAGTCTATTATTTTTCATCATGCTCACAATGGATGTTGAAACTTGAAAAGGTTTGAGCTGAACATGTCTGTGGTTCCAAGTTAAGCACAGAAAAAGCCAGCTTATGTGTTATCGTCACGGTCGGTGCTCTCATAAATCCTACACTGTTCGGTGTGAGATGGTTCGGCTAGTGTGGACCAAACCTGCTTATAAACCTGGCATCGTAATAAGTCACTTTGGAAAGTCTTGGCATAATATTTGTCTGCAAAGTACAGACAAGGGTCTTCCAAAGCAGCATTTTCTTCTATGCACAAGATTTGTTTTTAGAATCAGAATCTGTAAAATGTGTGCCTCCAAACCTAAGCTTACGCGTTCATTTTACCTTCTGTATCGAGTGTTTAGTTGTTCTGTTAGCCACAGATAAGGAGAGCAAAACGACATTAAACAACTCTAGGTGATAATGAACCTTTTACGCTACCTGGCTGTCATTTTGGCTTTCTCCCCTTCATATGGATATAATAATGAAATTTAAAATCCTCGACGGCCCCAGCACCTGCTGTGTATTCCCTGGGAGCAGCACACTGCAGAGAGGAGGTCTGCAAGCTTCTAACATTATTAAAAATCAATTTAGCACTTGCCGTGTAGCCTGCTCATTTTCCAAATCTCAAAAAAGTGCTCCTTCGTGTCCCCTCTACCCTTGGCTCTAAATGCATTTTACAATATATATTACTTTTGAAAATCATTAAAAGGAAGGATTGTTTTGTCAGATTTTCTTTTCCTAGGTAAGATATTGCTCCCTTTCAAATTGAAAGTTAAAATTTTAAGTTAAGAAGTATGTTTTGATTTATTTCTGTGATTCCAATTTTGGTTGTCCATTGGTGAGGGAGATAAAATCTCTTGGTTGAAGGACACGTAGGATTAGGAATCACAAATGACAGGTAATGAATGAAAACAACCCCCACCTCAACTTTTTTTCTGTGATATCATTGAAACCATGGAAGCAAGGTTTGATCTGCTATGATTTAATATTCGCATTATTTACATTTCTATTAAGGTTACAAAATGAGAATGTTGGTATGTCATCCACAGTAGAGGACTTGGCAGCTTTAAACTGCAGTAGCTGTGGGTAAAGGAGGGAGCTAAACCAATGATGCTGATACTGGGCAAAGCCTTCTCCTCCGCTGTCTTTTTAGGGCCGATATTTATTACTTCAGCCAATGAAATCGCAAAGGAGAAAACACAGCTGTCAAAGAGAAACTGTGGACCAACATTATTCGCAAATGGTATCAGTGCGTACTTGAGAAATGAAAAGCTATTGGCCATCCAGCTATTAAAAATGACAGATTTTGTTAAGCTGACTAGATACAAAATTAATACAAATTATTACGTTGAAATTGACAAGATAAACATAATTTTAATGGATAAAATGGAAAGTGAAATATACTAGACCTAGAGAAACAAACCACAGAATACCTTTAAAACATATCTTGAGTGAATGGGGAGACAGAATTTCTTCCTGATTGCACAGGCACAGTGAAGTACGAGGCGGTCATTTTCCATGAATCAGCCTAATGAATTCAGTGTCTTTCCCAAAAACAAAGATGTGAATAGTATGGTATACTTATATTGTGTTGTAATGAATCTACTCTCTCTTAGTGTCGTAAAATGATAGATGTTTGTTATTTCACATAGTTTCAGCCTGCCATGGATTGGGTTTCTGCACAGCTGGATGGTTCTGAGTGAGTCTTATCTGAAGTTTCCGTGAAATTTCTTTCAAAAGCTGGAGGTGGTCTTGAGGATTCCCTTGCTTCCCATGTGGTTTACCCTTGGGTGTTGGGGTGGGGATAGCATGGCAGGGGTAGGAGCAAAGCACGCATGTTTGTTAATCTAGCTTTGAATGCCCCACGCCATCACTTCTGAAATTTAACATTGGTGACATGGATCAGCCTTCTTTAATGTGAGGGGAGACTGGCCAAGGGCATGGATTCTAGGATTTGCAGGTTATTGGAGTCAATCTGGAGAATGATTAGTATAAAGGAGGGTTTGAAAATCAGCAAATCCTTCCTGATGTTCAGAAAAAGAAGTAAAAACAAAGCAACAACAACAACAAAAAACAACCCCAGAATAGTCGGAAAGTGTTTTCAAAAGAAAACGTCAACATTTATTAAATATTTCCCGTTCACCAGGCATGATTATAAACATTCTGTATGAACTATATCAGGTGTGACTCCTGACGCCCCTGTGGGGAAGTTATTATCCTCAGTACAATAAGTCATAGAGACACATAAAGGTTTAAAGGTTAAAAATATTACTTGTTCAAAGTTCCACAGTATGAGGCTGAATCAGCATTCTCACCCAGACTGCGTAGCTATAGAGCCCAAATCCTTAACTCTATGGGAAGGAGATGACCTGTGAGATCTAATATATGCATAAATTACATTAATAATATAGTTCTTACATATTAGTTGGGAGACCAAGTAGTTTTTGTATATTACTTGAGAGATCAATTGATGGAACAAAATATAAAAATTTAGTGTAGCTATGAATGACTCTTTAGAGGGAAGAATAAAATATATAGTATTCTGACCATGAGATCAACAATTTAGAAAAGTGAAGATAGAGTTGATTATTCTTTATACCAAATGCCAAGAAATAAATGGCTATAAAGTAAAAATATTACCGTAAAAATATTAGAATAAAATGTTATCCAACAAAGCTTCATAACAAGTGGAGAAAGACTCTAACCTAATGCCATGGAGAGAGAGTGATCAATGGGAGTCCGCATGGAGATGCATCACAAGCAACCAGAAGATGAATCACAAAGTAGAGAAAAGATAAATCTAGTCAGCAGACATGTCTATTGTTTTCTTATTTATAAACAGTTCTTATAAAACCATAAACAAAGGGCCAATAATTCAATAAGAGTACAAAGCAGTAGCTACTGACAAAAATGTAGAACATTTATAAACATTGAAAGATTCTCAGTCTCTTATTTACAAAAATTAAACTTAATTTTCCCCTGTCACACCAGATTGTGGCAGGGGTAAATAATTTCTACATCACAGTGTTACCGAGAGTCAGAGGAAAGGGTGACTCAGATACTACTGACAAATCTAAAACTTAAACGCACTCTGATTATTTGGTCCAGTGATCCCACTAGTAAATGGTGCTCCCATTCCTTACACTCTATGTCCCTAATGAAATACACATAGCTAATGTCTACTGCTGGAAACAGTAAAAATCACCTAACAATGGTGTCAAAAATATAGAATTCGTTCATTAAATTATAAGACAACCCAGTGAAATTTTATGGTATCTTCAACAAAGAGAGCTAGCCGACAGACATGTGCTGATATGAATGCTTATGCAAACACGGCTCTGGAATCAGTTACATGCAGAACACTGGTATACGTTTGCCTTTAAAAAGCTACATCAAGAAGGATTCAAAGACTTTGTTTTTGTGAATTTGAACTTTCCGACGTGAAGCTCAGAAGCTACATGTGAGGAGAAGATTGCGAGGCGTGAGTGTGGGTACTTTCAGGTGACAACAGCGTTAATTACATTCTGCTTTGCGTCTGTGCCCACTTTCACCGTGTGTCTATATCCCTGAAAAAACACAAATTAATTAATAACTAAGGGTTTTTTCCCTGTGATAGAGCTTGCTATTAACAGGTAGCATGTCCAATTCATATTTCTTCAAACTCATATCTGCCTCTTCTGAAAATGAAGTGCTATTGCTTATTAGTTGGAAATGAAAAGTTCCAGAGGTGAATGTATACATTCACCATTCAACAATGAAAAATAAAGATTAACTTGAAAACAAAAGAGTTTTTGGTTTGTTTTTAGGCTTGTGAGATCCTAGATATATTTTTCCAATCCTACTTTTGTCTCAGCATTGATAGTTTGTACAAATAATGTCTTGAAATAAACCCCATTAAAACTGAATTAAAGAATACTTCCTATCAAATGTGGCAGCGTAGGATGCGTCACTGTCTCCCAGGGCACATCCAGATTGTTTGTATTCAGATGCCCGTCAGGCGAACAATAATTTTCCCAGCTACTTAAACTATGCAGAAATTTCAAAATCCTTTTCTAGTAAAAGTCCACTGAATTATTAAAGCAACTCAACAGAAAGCTAATCAACCCGAGGATGTGTCTACCACTGAGAGAGGACTTTAAATAAATATAACTTGCCAAATGTGAGTCATTTCAACATCAAAAAAAATGAATACTTGTAATACTAGGTTAAAAGATAGTCAATAAAAACTCGAGAGCACTAATCTGAAGTGATATTTAGATCACTTTAATTGGTGATCCTTTATTATATTTTTTCAGAAAACTTATAATAAATAAAAGAAACAGAAAAGGCATGGCATTGCTGGAGCTCCCAAGACGAAGGTCATCAGTAGGCTCTTTTGGGGAAAGATGGCGAGGAGTGATGCAGTGACATGTCCCCACACTCTGGCCCACAGCTGTCCCTTACACAGTGGAAGCTGTTATCTTCGCGTGCTGATCACCTCACGCAGGTGACTCTCCGGGAGGGAAGCAGTCTCACTTCGGGTGTCCTTGGCGGTGACGTGGTGTCACACGGGTCGGGTTCTTGCCAAATATAGTAAACCCAATCTAATCAGAGGAAGTAATCAGACAAGCCTGCAAAATTAGACATTTTGACAGACAGGCTTGGATTCTTCAGGAAGAATTAGTGCCATAGCACACGAAAATAGATGAGGAATATTTAAATAAGAAACTAAGAGATTTGGGTTGGGAGTGTCGAAAATTACACAATAGACAATTACACAAACTTAAGACCTTAGTACTGCCCCCAAAGTAAGACAGTGTAGGACACAAAAATATGAGATATATGGAATTTTGACACTAGATTGATAATTGAAAGAATGGGGTGAAAATTATTGAAAGACTTAAGTTAGGGAAAAAGGACATCTATTTTTCTAGGCTTCCTAATTTGCTAAATATGACGAAAATTGTTAAACATGGCTTAGTGACTTGACCTCTAGCTCGGGAAGCAGAATATAGCCCTGGGCACTGGCTTTATTGTCACCTTTGGAGGCTGTGTCCAGGGAAATGTGCCTGTGAACGAGCACCCTAGTATGTCTGCTGACGTCAGAGGATCACGGTTGAGCAGCCTCATTCGCAGTGAAGACGTCCTCAGAAGGCCTAGGCACAACAGACTAGGACAGAGCGCTGGACCAGTTAGGGTTTTAATGAGATGGAGAAGAGGCAGAAGGGGAAGAGCTAGTCCTGTCAGCAAAGGACGGCAACACAGTCCGAGAACAGCAGCAGCTGCAGGTCTTCCTGGGGAAGTTTAAAGCTGCTGGAAGTCAGAAGGGTTGTCACCCTGTAGGCATGCTCCAGCCAGCGTCCAGAGGGGTGTCTTTGGATTGGTTTTCATGTGAGCTAGTGAACAAAGCAGAGAGATGATAAACATCCTACTCAGTGTCTCTTTGTTGCAATACAGGACAATGAAGTTAATATGATAAGATTTGAGAAAAGTTTACAGCTTCAAGCTTGTGGGAAAGGAACAGACAAACAAGAGGGATCTCTAGTATTTGCTGTAGGAAGATTGATTGTGGTAGAGGGTGTTGAGGAGATTTTAGTGACCCCATTAAACTAAACTCTTGTTACTACCAAGGTAGAGTTCAGATTGAGAGGACCAATCTTCAGCCCTGACTGTTGAGGAAACAGAATTGTCCATGTGCACCCCTAATCCTCTGCGCTGTGCTCACACCTCCCCCACTGCGGCAAGGGAGTTAAGATGGGTGGTGGCGGCAAATTCCTTTCATCCTAGCACTTGGATTAGAATTTAAAAGGCCAAAGTTGGATACGCTATTCAAGAATATTAGGTAAATAAAAGTGGGAATAGTAGTAATTAGAGGTTTAATGGCTAATGAGTTGCTCATTTCCGTTTAGAGAGCTATTGGTATGCATTATTTTCAGTTATTTCATCTGAAATATCTGGGAGGACCCAGGGTACCTCACTGCATATTGCAAGTGAGGCTGTGCAGGCTAATAGCCGGCACCACCAATAGCCATTGGCGTGACTCAGTAGATAGCCATGATCCCAACGTACTTTGTCCTGCTGGTCCTGCAATGACACGTCTTTGAATCTTTGTAAGTTACTTGATTTTCTCCCTCTCTCCTATTATTTTAAAAATATTATGTAACAGGAAATGATGTGAGTTGTTTTAAAAGACTGTTTTAAATGACTGTTGGAGAAAAAAAAGATGGTTTCATCCTTTTCTGAGTTTGGATCCAAATTCACATCGTTTTAAAATAGCATTTAACTGGACTTTTCCCACCAGAAAGGACCAGTATCTGAGGACACTGGAAGTGTGGGTTACCCATTGCTAGGAGTGCCCTGTGCGAGCTGCATACTTATCTGGGATACAGAGGAGGTTCTTGCTTTTGGAAGAGATTAAATTAGATAACATTTAAGATTTGACAACCCAAATCCCACCAGAAGTGGAAAACCAAAAGCGAAAGAAGCCCACCCCACTGCCAGGAAAGAACAAAGCCCTGGCCTGCCACAGCCAGAGTTAATGCTACAAAGTCCAGCTCCTTCAGCCCATGTGGCTCCCACTCCAGATACCTTGCTGTGGTCCTTGAAGACATGGCTTTTCTTGTTTAAAGACTCTGCCATGGCTTCGTCTGATTTTTGAGGTCAGCAGTCCTCAGTGTGGCTTCCAGACACAACGCTTTAGCATCACCTGGAAAACATGTTAAAAATGTAAACAACTCAGAAACTCTGGGAAGAAGGCCCAGCAATCCTACTGTAACAAGCCCTCTGGGTGACACTCATGCAGGCTGTGTCCACAGCCACCGTGTTTGGGAACTGGTGAGCAGAAGTTCTGTGTTAAATTCAGTGGCAGGATGATTTCAGAGGGGGAAAGACTGGAAACGAAGCCATCTTTTGAGGGTCACCGAGGGTTCCAGGCACCATCCATGTTACTGTGCTGATGCAATGACAAGGCTTTGCTTTTCAAGTAGTTTAGTAAATAGTTGTAGAAGTCTCCCTGTTAAAACCCTTCCTATTGAATATAATTTGGCAATAGAACGTGCGTTCGTATCTGGATTGTGTTTTATTTGTTGCTAAGGGTGTTAGGTGAGATAGGCCAAGCTGCTCCAGTAGATTGACTTATCTAAGATAATTTTGCCTCCAGTTTAACATTCCAGGGCAGGGTTTCCCGAGCAACAGAAGGCCCTGCTCTGTCCAGTGATCCAGGAATCAGGCATCTGTCATTCTGTACCTCAATTTGCACCCCCTAGTGAGCTGCCATTTGTATCTCACTGGTAGGAGATAAAGAGTAGAGGAGGCAGAGCTACTTAGGATGCTTAGCTCGGAGATGTTTGTTCAAGAGAAATGCAAGCACATGCACATACAGGAAACCTGCACATGGGTGTTCCCAACAGCTTTATTAGAGCCCAAAGCAGGATAGAACACAGATGTCATTCAGTGGCTTAATATTTAGAAAAAGCATGATATATATATATTATTATATATAAAATATATATAATAATATATATATGATGCTGAGTCTCAAAAACATTATTCCAAGTGAAAAAAGCCAACCCTAAATGATTGTACATTGCATTGATCCACTTATAAAAAATACTGAATTAAACATGATAGAGATGAACAGACTCGAGGGTGGCAGAAGTAAGGGATGGGATCACATTACGGCGTGGATTACAGAATGGTGGAGTTGGCAGTTGTTCATGGGATAAAATTAATAGAACTATACATACACCCCCACACATGAACAGTTGTAATGTATGTTGCTACGGAGTGTATAAGTATGAACTCTGGATCTGAATGGTCTAGCACGTTGTGCATGTGTTACCCAGTAGAAACCACTGAAGGGTATGTCGAGTCTTCCTCAATGTCTTTTGCAGCTCCTTGTGAACCTGTGGCTATTCCATAATTTACGGGTAAAAGAATGTCGCGCTGAAGGGACATACACCATTCCTTCACATTTTATTATTAAGGATTAACGTCATCTTCTCGTGTAGTTGAAATCATGGGGAACTAGAAGAGGACAAAGGTTTGACAGAGTCTTCGTTTGCTTTCTATTGTGCTTTGGAATGCCCACAGTTGGGCTTTCTAAGGCAAAGATGTTTGTGCACCACACACTTTCGAAGGTTGACTGTTGAAGAGAGGAATGTGCCGTGTCTTTGGCCTCTGTTGAGTGCGCCCTGGGTTGTTTAACAGAACGGCAGATAAACAGGAGCGAGACTAGCCGCATGCTGAAGAGACAAGCTCTTGGGGTGACCTCACCTTATGGCATTCCAATCACATGATCACCGAGGTCCTGAGACAAGTTCATAAATCCTTTCTCAGGTGCTATTCCCAGTGACATCAGTGCTCTCTTCTAGACCCCAGTTTTCAAAGGTTCTGCTGTTCCACATCTTCACAATGAGAACAAGCTGCTAGCACATAAGTCCTGGAGAAACAAACTAACTACAGACCATAATAGATGGACAGGCAGCTCCCTCTACCACAACAATAATGATAAATTGAATGTCAAATGCATACTCTAGTCTCCTTGCTTTTCTCTGGTAGCCTGCCTTTTATAAGCTTTGCACTCATCCATTCACAGTAGAATATGACCACTTTACCTTGAAGCCCAAAGAAAATGGAAAAGTCAAAAGTTAGAGATTTTTTTAATAAATACAATTTTATTAGATTTTAATTATTTATTTTGTGTGCCTGCATTTGTATCTCTCTCTGTCTCATCTCTAGAAAGATGAGAGAGAAAGAGAGAGAGGAGAGAGACAGAGAGAGAGAGAGACAGACAGACAGACTACATGTGTTTGTTACACAGTGAGCATGTGGAAATCAAGGGTCCACTTGCAGGAATGTGTCGTTGCTGTTAGCTTGGTGCTTTTGTGGAACCCCTAACAGTGGGAGTGGGGGTGTCTCTGACCCTTCTGCCTGCTCTTGTGACCCTTCTCTTCTTATTGGTGGCCTTGTCCAGCCCTGACAGGAGGGCTTTGCCTTGTCTTATTGTATCTTGCTTTGTTGTGTTTAGTTGTTGTCTCTTGGAGGCCAGCTCTTTTCTAAAGGGACAGGAGGGGGAGAAGATCTGGGGGAGAAGGGAGGTGGAGGGGAGCTAGAGGGAGGGGAGAGAGGGGAAGCCGTGGTCAGGATTATTGCATGAGTGAAGAATAGTGTCAATAAAAAGAAACTAGATAAAAGGAGTTCTCCTTCCCTCTCGTGTGTCCCACGCACTGAGCTCGGTCTCCATCCTTGGCAGCAGGCGTCTTTACTGGGTGAGCCTTCTTTCCCATCCATAGTTCCTTTGTAAATCATGGTTCTTCAACAGGTTGTGGAGGGAAGGAAAATGAAAATGAAAAGAGAAAATATGGCAGGAAATGGCATTTTTTATTTGCATGTGTTCCATCCAGCAACTGTTAAGTCTCAATAATATGTCATCAAATTGTATGTATTTTGTCACTTATTTAACCCAAATGATTCTTAGAAGCTACAATATAAATAGAAAACACAAGAAAAGTTTCTTTTCATAAATAATATTTTTATATTTATCTTGATGAATGTCGGATAACTTAAATGAGCAGATGATTTATTTTATTTAGCATTTTTTGGAAAGAAAAACTGACTTGGAAGTGTTAGAAGAATTTCCATTGGTATGATTAATATTAAAAATGAGAGTGAAATTTTAATTTAGGCAAGTTTGTGGGGAATTCTGAACTCGATGCATTGCCAGCACTAATGTAAATTAGTGTTAATTGTCAGTTTGACACAGTTTAGAACCATTGGGGAGTATGACCTTTATGGATGTGTGAGAGATTGTCTTAATTCTCTTAACTGATATAGGAAAATCTTCCCATTGTGGGAGGAAACATTCCCTAGCTTCATGTCCTGGGTTGAAGAAAGCTGAACACCAGCATGCATGCATTTGTTCTCCCTCTGATCCTGGGTGAATAGGCATCATATCTTCCCAAGAAAAGTCACAAGACACCTGCCCCTCTCATGGTCTGATAGAATCTTCTGCAGTGTCTGAAACAGCACAGTTGTTGCTATAAAGATTCTATTAGCATAGAATCTTACATTTCTTCCAACACTATTTCTTTCTAATTTTTATTGTAGTAAACAATGCATAACAAAATTCTCAAATTTCACGATTTTATTATTTTTCATTTTTCATGTTATAATATGATTGCATCATTTCCCCCTTTCTTTTCCTCCCTCTAAACTCTCTCATATAACCCCCACCCCTTCTGTTTTTCAAATTATGACTAGCAGCTTCAAGTTCCTATAATCTAGAGTATCATTCCTTGAAGCTACCTAGCTTACTCCTTTGAGACAGAGTCTCTTACTGGGACTTGGGGATTACTGATTAGGCTAGACAGTTGGACCAGAAATCCTCAGAGATCTGTGGGCCTCTGCATCCCCCGTGTGAGGATTAAAAGTATATGCCACCATGCCAGAATTGATATGTGGGTTCCTGGGATCAAAATCAGATCCTCATGCCTGGGCAGCAAGCATCCTACCAACTAAGCCATCTCTCTATCACTAAGTTCTTTAAAAGTTAATACCTCAACGTTTGAGACAGATTTATTATTTTTCTCACAAATGATTAAGTGGGTTTCAGGCACTCTGTTTACTAGGTCAAGATTAGGTCATGCTTTGAGCCATGGTCCAAGGACAGAATCCAGTAACAGTATTGTAGATGCAGCTTGTCGTGTTCTGGGAATGGGTACCTCACTATTACCCTTGGGGGTATTTCTCCCAAGTACCTTCAATTTCCAAATATACATCCATGTGCTTTGAGACATGGGGCATGGGAATCTTGGTGTGATTTCATCTAAAAGTATGTTTTGCATGTGTGACTATATATGCTATTAAAGTGTTCTTATCTTCTATGCCCTGCTGCCTCATTGCACTGAACAGGTGTTGCATAGGGTACTCATATCAGGCCTGGCCAAAGTCATCAATAAGTATTTAACAGTTCTCCCCCCTCCGTCCCCCCTCTCCTGTACCAAGCATTAGCAGCCCATAGGTAATACGGATCTATAATAAGGGCTTGATAACCATCCTTGTCCACTTACATTTTAAAATTTCTCTTTGTCAAAACATTCTGTCAACTCTAACACGTAGCATGCATTACACAAATGTCACTGCTTCTGAGATTATGATTTGCAACTCTAAATGGGAAAAAAATTAAGTCATAAGAGTGAAATATGAACATTTCCAAATTTAGCACTTTTATCAGAGTAATAGCTACAGTTTTCTTCTAGAAAATATGGTCATTATTTGCATAGAGGGAGGAAGGAAATTTCTTTTCTAGGAAGAAATTCGACATTTTGTGTTATGAATTTCACTGCTTACAAGCCAACCCACCTGGGTGAATCAAAAGCCCTGAAGCTAAATACACTGATTGTCAGGAACACAGTAGGACTAGTTCATGAGACTGTCATTGAATTAGTCAGGTAAATAACAGCAACAAAAACCCCTTGGAAACTCTGAAGCACCTTGAAGGGATGCTTCTCGCAATTCTCTCTATTAGTAAATTTGTCTTGCTCCTTCCCCAGGCAAATACCTGGAGGAGTAGAGGATGCTGAGTTTTTTAAATTAAAAAAAATGATTTTTAATTAAAATACAATCACATCAATTTCCCCTGTGCTCCTTCCAACCCTTCTGTATCCCCCTTGCTTCTCTAAAATTCATGATCTTTTTTTATTTATTATTGTTAAACACACACACACACACACACACACACACACACACACGCGCGCGCGCGCTCGAGAATAAATAAAAATAATAAAACCTGCTGCATCTATTTAATATTGCTTGTATTTTACGTTTCCTAGCATTGACGCCTAATTATTAGTTGACAGACAAGAGGCTCATCCTTGGTTCTCTTTCTCAGCAGCCATTAATCAGCTGCAGCTCCCTCCTGGTTGGGGACCTGTGACACAGGAGTGTTAGCTGGTATTGGGTTAGTAGGTCTTGTTCAGGGAGCCGTTTTGTTGAGGTTTCATGGGTACAGCCTTGTTGTCAAATCTAGAAGACGCAGTCTTGCCAAGGATTCAGAGAGCCTTTGGGTTCTCCGGCTCTTACAGTCCCGTCTACTGTCTCTTACACAACACTCCCTGAACCTCAGGTGTATGGGTTGTGCTGTAGGTGTATCATTTGGAGCTGGATACTTCATGGTCAACTCTTCTCTACATTTTGACAAGTTGTGGTTCTCCGTAAAGGTCTCTGCTACAAAAAGGAGCTCCGCAGAAGAGGGGTGAGAGCTACACTTAATCTGTGGGTGTAAACATAAGTATTTAGAACGCTGTTAGGAATTATGCTGGTTTAGGAAGTTGGCAGTAATAGGATCCAGGACCTCATTACCACACGTAGCTGACTAGGTTCACAGCATCCGGCATGATTGCTCTCCTGTTGAGCAGCCTTGAGCCCTGTTAGAGAGCTGCTGGCCTTCTAAGTGTATCGTGCTACACTGGCGATTGGGTGGTTCATAGGCATCACGGCAGCGGAGACTCCTGATTTCTTTCTTTGCTTGTCAGATCGCTGTGGTAATATGAAAGCTAATCTTCAGGGAGGAGGCTTTGGGGTCAGATCCACCAATTCCTTCAAGTTCTGTGTGAAATGTGTTGTGTCTTCAGCAGTAGAGACTTATCTTCGCCTCCGGGAGGCAACCATTGTTGACAGCAATGGCCGTTATTGTTTTGGGAGTCACTCAAGCTCCCATAATCGACGACTGGAAAGGAGGTTTCTCATGCCTGGTACCCACATTTTTTTATATAGTCTATGGCTCTCCTAGCGCTGCCAGCCCAAATAGCCTAGCTTTGCTTACATATATTAATGTATACATATATTTATATAATTATATATAAGTTCAGGTAAATATAAAATCATATGATTCAAACATGCTTAGTGTTATTTAATATTGAAGATGCTGAATTTCAAAAATGTGTTTAAGAGTCACCTGGGACCTTGTGAGGCTAAAGATTCCAGTGTGTGCGCCCAGAGGCTCTCAGACTTGGGTGCACCTAAGAACAACACGTGGAGCTCATAGATAGTCCTATGCATAGGCTGCACCTGACTCTAAATACTTGAGAATTGGGGGTGAAAGCCACTTATCAGTACTCCTGGGGATTCTGGAATATGGATTCCAAACACAGTCCCTTAAAAATGTGACCCCAAGGCTTCCAGGTGCCCACCAACGGACCAGAGACGTTTCTCACATCAGTGTCTATCGTAACAGTAATCACAGTAGCCGTGTTATACAGCCAATCTAGTGAGAGGAGGGATGGGGGAAGGTGACACACACACACACCACACATACCACACACACCACACACACACACACACTGGGAATTACCTTTAGCCATAGAGAACAAAGCTAGGTCATTTGCAGGAAAATGGATACAGCTAGAGATAATTGTATAAAGTGAATCCATCCCTTCTCAGAAAGCCAAGTGTCATGGATCATATATCTTCTCTCATTTGTGGATCTTAGATTATATATAGATACATGTACATATATATGCTATGAAATAGAAGTAAAAATGTCTAGAGGCAGAAGGGATTAGCGGAGGGGTAGGAAATGAGAGAAAAGAGAAGTCAGGGGACAGAATCTGCTTATATGATCTATTCCTGTATGAAAATGTCTTTATTTAACACTGGGCCATGTACAATGAATGTACACAATGACAATTAGGAATAAACAAAAATGGCTGTGAACAGTAAGCCGTGAGAGTGAGCCAGGAACAACGTGATCTATTTTCTCGGTTATAAAGGAAGGTGCTTGTCATAAGATGGGTTAAAACAATATGAAATAAAGCCATATTTATTTGTTAAGAAGTTGAAATAGATCAAATACCCTAACTCTGTATGGCTAAACCTTATATGACCCAGAAATGAGACTTCTCCCCAGCAATGCTAGGATGAAAATAATACTTATTGAAAATGAATGATCTAGAGGAGGATCTGAGTTCTGAAATCTCCTGATTTCAGGATGGTAGGATTCAAATTTATTTCCTTACAACTTTTGAAAATATAATATCTGTGTGTTTTGTTCCCTATGCTTTGTATGTTTAATTAAATATCGATCTGCAACTGGCTCAGACAAAAGCTGTTGTCTACGACACCAGGACACTCTTACCATGCAGACTTTCTAGAATGAATTCTGTTTCTTAATTCTCGGTTGTTATTGATTCTCTTAGCCTTTAGGATGATTCTGCTTCTGGGACATGAGCCTTACACAGGACAAAGTGGGTAGCACCGAGATAACCCTGTAGCTCTGCAAAATGTTACCCTGTATCATCGCTGCTGTGAACAGATCCTTGCTTACATCACAATTGCATGCAGGTCCCAGCCAGTCTGTTGGCTAGCTGCTCCTGCCCTTCCTTTTGTTCTCCTCATGACTTCTACTCTACGTCCACAGGGCGGTGAATGGTCTTTCAGCGTTCTGTTGATAACTAAGGGATTTTCCTTGTACACAGATGAAGGGAGAAGTCAGAGAACTCAGTGGTCACACCTAAGACTCCCTTCAAGACCCTGTATGATGTTTCCTGTCTTCCTGGTACCCCTCTATTCCCATTCTTCACCCTAAGAGCCCAGCATTGACCACTATTTCATGCTCTCTTTCACTCAAGTCTCTCACTAGTTTAGTATACGAACACTAGCTAGTACACTAAACCACAACAATAAAAAATCTAGTTTTTCCCCTTCTCTTTTTGGCTGAAACATATTACCCATTTCGACACCACAGGCTGTCCAGCCATAGGGCCACCACCCTCTTGGGCTGACCATGAGGTGCTTCTAAATAACCAACATTTCAAAGAGGCTGCTTCATTTCAAAGAACGTTGCATACAAGTCCCTATTACATTAAGCTTCATTATACTTGAAACAGACATATTTTCAGTCCAGCTGGTAGGCTCATTCAATGAAAAAAGGCATTCTCGAATCATAAACATTAATCCATACTTGAGCCAGGGAGCCTGATGCTTGGAGCATTTAAAAAAAAAAAAAACGTAATTTCCTTCTTCATTTTTAAATTGCACGGCGTAATTCTGCATTTATAGCATAATTCTTTTAAACAGAAACATAATAGGACCAAGTAAAAATTTGATCTTTGTCAGTCATATTTATGTACTTTTCCTCCTTACCCAGCTCATACTTATTTAGCGTTTCTATGTGTTGGGAATTATTCTCTGCTTTCCTTTTTTTATTTTTTGTATTTCTCAGTTTAGACATAACATTCTGAAATCATAGAGGAAATAGAAGATGAAAGTCACGTAATTTAGAAGTGGTATTGCAAAGATGGGGTAGATTCAACAGCAGGAGCATGGAACTTGTCATGCGCCAGTGCCCTGTATGATTAACAGTCTGGGTCTTGACAAAACTTCCCAACCCCTATTTATTGATGCGAACAGAGAGAAGACATCTCTCACTGCTAGGAGATGTTTATCTTGATATTGCTGGGGTCTAGGAGACACACAAAACTCTATCATAGTTTACTATGTGTTTGGACCGGGGAGGACTGAGTCTGGAACAGAAAATGACATCTCCCTGATGTGTTTTTGTGGTGGTGACAGGGTGCAGGAGTCAGAGCATACATAGACTCGAGTTATTCTCATTGTTAATCTTTGATAATTTCATGGACGTATATGATGTATTCTGGTCAAATTTATTCCCCATTTCCTCTCAACCTCACCAACAACCCCCCTTCTGAACTCCTTATCGCACTAGCGTGTCTTTGATTTTGTTCTGCGACCCACTGGATTTGATCAGTGCTGCTGATGTGGTGCGGGTTTGGATATGCAGCTCCACGCCGGAGCGTGAGCGCCTCCCTGGTGGCCATGTCGGCGGACAGCTACGACCGTCTCCCAGCAACCATCGACTGCTAATAGTTCCCCAGGAAGGGGTCCTTTATTTGTAATAGAATGATCTGAATCCGGCGCCTTTCATTAGGTTTATTTCCTTCTCTGGAGCTAAATCCAAACACTGTACTCCTGGGGCAAACCGATTTGCAGCCCCTTACAGAGGGGTCAGCATTGCTTTGGGCAGAACAAGGAAGCAACCATCAGAGGATTTCCCTCTGTAACCGACTGCAGAAGGTCCCTGGTTATTGAATCAAAGGATCACTGCCTCCTTCCATAGTTTTCTGCCCTGTGAAGCAGAAAGCAGATGTCTGGAAACCCCCGATTGCCTGAGGTGTTGTTAACAGCTGTCTGATGACATCATGTGAATATAATTCGGGAACCCATGGTAGTGCCGTCACTTGAGCTGTGCGGGCAAAGCCCAGGGAACGGAAAGTCTGCTGGTTGTATTTTTAATCTGTGTTCCTAATAGCAAGTCTGCACGTTAGGCAGCATCTCAGTGGCTTCTGTCCTCTGGGAAGCAGACACCCAAAGCGATGAAGGAGCTTAGAGCAGGTTAGGAGTCGTCGGCAGGGCCATCCTTGGGTCCTTGGGTTTTTTCGGTGCCTTGGTAAGTGAAGCCGAAGATGCGAGGCCTGGTGCGCACCCTCATTCCGAGGGGAAGGGAAGCCGGTGACGCTTTATGTAACAGCATGACTGAAGAAAACTGGGGGGATGAGGAGACCAAAGTGATGCTGACTATTTTCAGAGATTTTTCGTTGTTCTCCTTCTGGTGTACCCCTTCCACGTCATTTTATTCTCGTTTTTAATGGAGGTTTGATAAATGCCTTACAATCAAACTCTGTTGAGTTAGTGGTGTTCTGAAACCTGGATGTTTTGCTAACACAACAAAGCACTTCCCTCTGCCCCTGATTTCTCTATGGAGAAGAGGGAACTTGATGTGTGTCAATAATGTGTGACCCTGGGTGCATGTGAGCACCTTCTGGTGAGGCAGAGACAGAATCCAAAGGAGGTAATAGGAGGAGGGATAGTCTCCAGGCTCACAGATTCTGATTTATTTGGTCTCTGCTTAGATCTAGGAATTGTTCTTTTTAAAAACTATCCCTACCTCCCCTGTGAGTCTGATATGTAATGGGTTGAAAAGCCACAGGTCAATGGGCAACATTACCTTCAGCAGAAATGCTTGAGAATTGCTGATCTGCAGTTTCTCTTTCTCCCCATCAAACAATGAAATTGTCAATTTTCTGGTTGGTTCTCAGTTTTTCTTCTAAAATATATAAAATATTTCCTATGTGTGAAAACTTTATATAACATTTACTTAAGTTCTGCAGCATGACAATGGTATAAAAGCCCGCCTGTCGCCCAGCTTATGTACTGGAGTACTGTTGTTGCTGTGGAATTTCGGAATGTGTTCCTCAGTGACCTTGTACCCCCAGAGTCCTTCAGAGCCCCTCCACACGGCCTAGTGTGGGGACGTGGACTTTACCATCCCAGTCCTCTTCACAAATTTCATCATTCCTCTGTGCACTGTGCACTACACTCTGTGTAATGTTTGGTTTTCCTGGGCTTTGTACATTATAAAGACAATGCATCTACCTTCTTGCTGTGGCGCCCTTGACGTTCTCATACAGTGTGTGGTATACGGTTGTCCGTCCGTCTCCATGGCAGATGGCATTCCCTTTGTGAGTGTCTCACAGTTTGGTTTAGCTCTTATCTTGTTAATAGCTATTTGGTTACATGTCCCTCCATTCTACTCAACACTGTGACTATGGGATACTATCAGCCGTCAGAATTTCTGTTTTGTCACCATTCAGTTTATATTAGTCTTTGTATTTACCTTAGAAGTACAAGTCTGTACCCTTGGATAAAGTCCCCCTACTTCCCCACCCTCTGGCTCTTGCATGCTGCCGTTACTTTCCTGCTATGTATTAGTTTGGTCATTTTTATATTCAACATGTAGACCAGATTATTCTGTTTGCCTTTCCTTTTCTGCCTTATTTTCTAAGCACAATGTCTTCTTGATTTATCTATTTTCACAAATAGTAAAGTTTTCTTTTTATATGCTGGGGTGTGTGAGTGTGTGAGTGTGAGTGTGTGTGTGTGTGTGTGTGTGTGTGTGTGTGAGAGAGAGAGAGAGAGAGAGAGAGAGGGAGAGGGAGAGGGAGAGAAAAGGGCATAAAATAGTGGTTTGTAGGGACCAATGAGGGAAATGAGAAGTTAGTGAAAGAACTGACTACTGTTTGGGATATTTAGACTTTTTCATATTTTGGCTACTGCGAGGTTATCGCCAACACAGAAGTACATATGTCTCTTTGAGATGGTGACTTTTTCTTTCATATCTATGTCTAGAAGTGTGATTGGTGGGTCATTTTAGTGCCAATATTAGTTCTTTTGAGAAGTCCCCAGTGTTTCACACAATGGTTGAACAAATTTATATTCTTCGTGAATAAGATATAAGGATTTACACATCCCCGCATCCTCCAAAATACTTACCTTGTGACATTTTTATAAGTCATCCCATAGGGTGTGCCATAATATTTTGTGTGATGTTGATTTAAATTTATCGATGATTAGTGATGGTGAGCTTATTTTCATACAACTATTGAGCCCAATTTTTTGTCTTCTTGGAAGAATGTCTCACCTGGTTCTTATTGTTATTAGTGCTACTGAGTTGCAGAAACTTCTTGTGTATTTTGCTGTTTTTTTAACCTGTTGTAAAGAAACATTTTAGTTGATGAGGACTTGCTAGTTTTTCTACTTTTGGTTTTGTTCTTAGTGGTTTTGATGTCATCGTCAGAAACACCACTGAGCAGATATCATCACAGAGCTTTGCCTCCGTTTATCTTCTACAAGTTTTGTGGGTTCAGGTCTTACAAGGAAGTCTTTAATTTTGAGTTGACTTTAGTGTAAAGTATAGGAATCCTGTTTTGTTTTACACATGTATAAGAAAGGAAGAAATTACAGTTTAACTTTGCATCTTATATCTGTAGATATCCAATTTTCTCAATACCTTTTATGAAAAAGTTCACAGATTCTTCTACTGGGGCCTTACTCCATTCTTAATTTCATCTGTTGTGTTGTTTGGCTTCTGAATTTCCCTGTGGTTCTTTTAAAATTCCTACCACCACCCCCTCACTCTGTCTCTCTCTCTCCCTTTTGTTACTGTATTAAAAAGAATTTTATTACCTTATAGTTATGAATACCCACAGCTGAAATGAAGGCTGGAGACAGGGTCTGGGTCTCCAGAGGGCTCAGAGCCCTTGACTTTCTACCTTCACTGTGCTACAGGCAAATGGTTGGCCACTGGCCGCTGGGTCACTCCCCTCCGTCTCCTCCTTCCTGTGGGCTCACTTGAGTCTCCTATGAGCACACTCACCATTGGACTTACGTTACCCCTTTCTTTCTTTTTATCATGTTCACACATGTGAAGGTTATTATGGGACAAGATGCATGTATGTCATTTTGCCACCAGGAAACACACGGAAAACAATCATATTCTGCAAACTGAAGGGTTATGATTTCCAAATACTCCAATATTAAGAGGCATATGTAAAGCATGTACTTTGAACCGGAGTAGAAATGCCTTTAAATAACTCATAGCTTATTTATAGAGGGCTGGCCTTGTATGCTGATGGCTCAGGGATTGATTCTTGAGGCTGAAAAAGAGAGCATTTGGGTTTTGTACTGTTTTTATTAAAATGAGATAAAGAAGGAAATAGATTGTGATTGTTGCTTTTATATGCTGTAAATCTCACACTACACGACACTTCTTGAAGCTTAAGCTTTCTGTTTCTTGTGTCTCATTCCCTGATTTCCTTGCCAATTCAAAAATGGTGCTGTTTAGATTTTTGTTCATGTTGTTAACCGGTATGTGATTTAAGGAGATGTTAGAAGAATGTTTTATTTGAAACCGTGAATGTTAAGCAAATTCTTCCTCAAGCATTCTCTGCTTGTTTCCATCCTGTCTGTTCTCATCACTTTGATTGAAATAAGTGCCCGGGTCCCCCCCACCCCCGTGCTATCCTGGGGGCATACAAATCATGGTGGGCCCAACGCACTGATACCAACATTAGAAGCACTGCTCTCTGACTGTCGCTAGCTGCCAGGCTACAGTTGCCTGATGCATCCACGGGGTTAGTTTAAATCTCCTCTTCCTCTCTTTAGGCTTTGACCATGCCGATCACCCCGCGTTCAGGGAGAACACGATGCTACCGAGCAAGGAGGAGAGGCGTTACAAAGCTGTTTGGTGGAGTTCTCTGCACAGAAGCAGAAAAATGCCTTGCGTAGGCCAGTCCAACCTTTTCTGGCTTCGCATAGTTCAGTACTCTATCGAGAATCCTTATCGGATTATCATTTTTATCTGTGCACAAATTTTGTTTATAACTGATGGGTCACCATAGAACTCAAAAGGGCATCACATACATTAGAAATGGAATTCTGTGCGATTGCTTATTAAAATTTTAAGTTTTATTTAATCTTTTGTAGTTTTGTCCTATGTCTTTGGCAAACTCCAAGCCTCTCCTCGTCTCCCCCGTTAGTTTCACTGTTAAGGTTATCTTACCTACAGAGTTCCCGAGGCTGAGAAGTGGCCGGCTTCCCCTCCTATGGCGTCTGCGGTGCCTGTGTCCCCTTCGGTCTGACGTCTGAGCGGGAGCAGGCTGCAGGGCCGCGGCGGTCCATCTGGGAGCAGGCTCATGCCCTTGTCCTCATCCCGCCTTAGAGGCGTGTCTCAGAAAGGGTCAGGAAAGCCCTGGAATCTACGTGGGAAAACCCATAGCACGCGGCCATCCAGAAAGGCCGCAGACTTCAGAGGAAAAGAGGTTCCGTGCCCCTCTTGCCTGCTGCCCCCCTCACCTGCAGCCCCCCACCACTGCCCCCTCTGCCCTTTCTCTGTGCTCCACTGCCAACATCTAGAAAATACAGATGTAGTGGCAAACCGACCAAGCCTATCCCCCTAAACTGAGACTGTTTTCTCATGGCTGACGCTCTGGCCCAGATAGTCTGCCGTAAATCCTATAAATGAGCTGAGTTCCGAGGAATTTCATAGTCTTTATCGCTTGGACACCCTCGCGTCACACGGGTCTGGTAGCTGTGCCGGCCACGCTCCTTTGCGTCATGGGAAGTGATGCTCCTCCTCGCTGCCCTGACGGTCTCTTCCTGTGCTTTGTCATGAAAACTCAGGGTTCACCAGACGCTTGCTTCTCCTGGTAAGCACAGTCTCTTCGGACAGTTCTTCTATTTTCTCTTCTCACTTAAACCTTCAGAAAAACGACTCTCCCCGTGGGCACAGACCCGCTGGTCTGCAAACATCTGCACCTTGGCTCCCTTCCCCACGTTCCTCTAGTGCCGGTTTATTCCCCTGATCATGGCCTGCCCTGAAGATCTTCCGTCTTCATTTGGCTCACACCGCATGGGCAGGAATCTTCTTTATATTATTTCTACTATACCCTGATGTCTGGAAGAACACATAGGTAGATGTGCATTAAAAAGAAAAAGACAATCTATTTTTTCCTCTCTGCGCAGATCAGATTGTTTGTCAATAAAACACATTGAATGCCTTGTCGTAATTCCTCTAAGAGTATCTGTCTTCCAGCTTGTGACAGGGTCACACTGTTTATAGCACAGCACTTATTTTAGTTCTCAATTATTTGTCTTTATGACTTATTAATATATCTTAATGAGATTAAAGCCAATTAACGAGTACCACTGAATCACTAGACATTTGTAATATGCTAACTATACTTGACCTTGAATGAATATTGAATGCTAGTATTTTACTTAATATAGAAAATATAGTCCAGGGACTTCACAAGTTAGATGTTAGTGGTACTGATTTTATGTTTGAACACGACAGTGTGTGACCCTAGAATCCAATTAGTGGTGCCAGAGGACCTCCGAAGAGATCGACTTCGTTTGTGTCAATGTTCTCAAGACTCTTTTTCTAAAATAATGTAAGCCAGTGTGTGCGCCTATCTTTATGTACTTAGTTTGTCTTTAGTGTTCTGAGATCAAAGCATTTTGTTTCTTTAACAATCTGTTTTCTGAGCTCCGGAAGTCAGGCAGTTTGGTGACTGTGGCCCCAGAGGTATCTGGGACCCTGAGTGAGCAGTACAATCCAGGTTTTCACCGACTGAGTGGTGTGACTCCAGCCAAAAGTGTAGGTGGAAGTGAAAAAAAATGGATAATAATATTCTAGGTAGGTGAAGAAAATACACTTGCCACTATGGCTAAACAAATACTAATAAAATGCAGGTATATTTTACTCTTAAATTTTTGTTTGTTTTATTGAATTAAAATCTAGCTACACCATTTCCCCCTCTCTTCCTCAACCATGAATACCCCCTCTTCACTTCAAATTCATGGCCTCTTTTTCTTTAATTGTTGTTTCTCTCTCTCTCTCTCTCTCTCTCTCTCTCTCTCTTCTCTCTCTCTCTCTCTCTCTCTCTCTCCCTCACACACACACACACACACACACACAGAGATTATCTCATATATTTCTACTGTATAAATGCTGTCTGCTCAGTCTGTATAATGTTACTCGTATGTACATGACTTTAGGGTTGACCACTTAGTATTGGATAACCAATTGGTGTGCCCCTCCCCGGGGAAGACCCCTCCCCACACACTCACGCTCTCAGTATTTCCTAGTTGCCTGGAGCTCTTTGCTCAGGGTTGAGGTCGTGTGGGTTTTCCCCTTCCGCGTTAGCACGACTGTAAATGCCATACTTGATTGAACAGATATAAAGATATTACAAGTGTTATTATGCTTTTCGTGGATTACTGAAAACAAGAGCTAGTTCCCATAAGTCTCCACTTCTGGTTCATCAAAGCAGTTGCAAGTATGGCTTCTTTTCACAATGCTTTTGTGCTTGTGAAGGTAGCCCTTAGCTTCTCCACCCCGAGGTTGGACCCAGTCAGAGGTAATTCTCTTCTGGTAAGTTGTGCGCCATGGTCCTCTGTGACTTGGCCTTAGTTAAGGCTGTCCCATGAGAGTTCAGCTGAACGCTCAGGCTTCCTGTTCTTACTAACAGCCATCTCCTAGACATCTCCAAGGCAGTGGTGCGGGACCCCTTCCGGTGACCTCAGCCTCCATGTGCCAAGTTCAGAGGACCACGAATCCAAGCACATTCACTTCCTAACCCAAACTCAAAGCTGCCTTAGTTCAAAACTCCTGTTGTATACCACAGAGATAGAGCTTCAGAAACTTGCTTTGGATTTGCATAAATAAAAGTGACTGTCACAGTGAGCTCTTTCAAAATAAAAAATACGTTTCTTTTTTCCTATAGAGAAGTTATATAAGTCTAAAGAGAAAAACAAAACATATCTAATAAAGGGCTCATAAGCTTTGCCTCAACACCAGATCTCCAATAGCGTTTTTGGTTTTGCTAACTTGTTTATGTGGTGATATTATAACATTGGTTATGAATTTGTCAAAATAATGGTAGATTTTTTTGTAATGTTTTCAGTACGTTTCTTGTTTAATAACAGTGTGAGAAAGTAGGTAAAAATACTTCTCGGCTTGGAAGCCAGAAGCTTCTGGATGAACTAGGTCTCACCCACTGATGAACTGTGTCACATAAAGATGTTACTCTCCCCCTCCATGAATATTTATAGAATTAGAGGGCACACACTGATCCTTAAAAATTATTCATCGAAACCCTTTGTCTTTTAAGTACTGTTATCAGTAAGTATATTTAATGTTATCCTCAGCCTCAGGGTTATCATCTTCTAGAAATAAAATTAATGATAATTATAGTAATAAGAATGATTTTTGAGTTCTTACTATTTTTTAGGTCCTATAATTTTCATGGATTATCCTCCGTAGTTAAGTATGTAAGAAATGTACCTTGCAGTGTCCACATTATCAGAGTCCAGCAACATGTAGGTGTGAGAGCTAAGATTCGGGCCCAGGTCCGCCTGGGCTCTTATTTGGTACACATGTGGAAAAATTAACAACCAAAGCTGTAGAACGGTTTGGATCTAAAATCATGTCGGGCTCGAATCTGAGTATAAGAAATTGAAATGAGGGCTGGAGGGCGCTTCGGCAGTTAACAGCGCGCATTGCTCTTCCGGAGGATCCCCGTTTGTCTCCCAGCACTCGTTTCACGCAGCCCGTGACGGACGCCCACACCAGCTCTGGGACCCGCCAGCGCCACTGGGCGCCTTGGTCACACACCGCCCACACACAGACGCGGAACTTTAAAATAATAAAGGATAAATTTAAAAAAACAAATAGAAATTAAAATCTGAACAACCCCCCCCCCAAAAGAAACAAAAAACAAAACCAACAAATAGGAGTATGTTGTATAGAATGTAAAGAGATTCACAGGAGAGAAAAACCAAACTGGAATATTGCTTTGGAGTGACGCCGATTGACCGGATGCCTTTGTAGACAACGAAACAAGGTTGGTCTGCGTGAATAAACGTTGATTTGACAGGAAGTCAGACAAAGTAATTTTGTGAGCAAGTGTAACTACTGCGTTTCAAACAAAGCAGCCTCCAAAGAGATCAGGATCAGGGCAGAACGCTTCGACATCTCGGGCCTCTCCGTTCTGCCGAACGAGCCTCACTCTGAAGCAACTTACAGAGCGAGGTGTTCGCCGGGACATCATGACCCTTTCCAGTGCCTCCATTTTCCTTAGCCTGCCTTGTTGAAAATTTACGGTCAACCTTCCAGCTGTATTTGGGAATAACTGACAATTTGAAATGATGTATTATTAACTGTGGTCACACTATGCGCTAGAAGCCAGGCTTTATATCTTCTTATTGAATGTGCTCTTGGTCAGCATTTCTACCGTGCCCACTGCCTCAGCCTCTGACAGCCGCTGTTCTACTCTCTGTGTCGGTGAGGGATGCCATGCAGTATTTATCTTTCTATATCTGTCTTATTTCCCGCAGCAGGATGTCATCCAGGTTTCTTTACGGTATCTGAATTGATATTTCTTGCTCTTGTCCTCTTGGTTCTTCTCCCTCTCCTGGTCCCTCTTTTCTCCCTCTCTCTTCTCTTCCTCTTTTGTTCTCCCCACCTCTCTCTCCTCTCATGGCCTGGTCTGTTCTGCTGGCCATGTTCATTCTGTTGTATTCTTCCAAATGCCTCTGGCTGTTTTATCTTTCTTATAAAAAAAAAAAAAAAAAAAGAACTTCCTCCATCATAAAAAAGTGATATTTCTTTTCATGGTGAAATAACACCATGCATACATGAGTCAGTCAGTATTTCAGACTTAAGACTAACACTTGAGCTAGGCTATTTACAAAGCAAAGGGAGTGTGTTAAACTTATAGCTCTGGAAGTCCAAGAGAGTAGATCCCGAGGTGACGTGGTTCTGTTGAGAAATGTGCACAGCACGGTGGATGGCCATGGCGGGTGCATGTGTCTAAGCAGGTGGTTTAGGTTGTGAACCTGGTTTATGGAGAACGAAGATTAGCCTGGGCCTGGATTACTTCTTGAGTAATGACCTTGCCAAGAAAGCAATCGAAGGGGTTGAAGAAGAAATGCCTTATGTCTCCAGCTACCTGAAAAGCTGCCATTAAGCTTTTCCTCTCCTCCTCCCACAACAGAACCAACCCTGGGGACCAAGCCAGTCATTGAAATGGACACTGGGAGGAACACTCCAGCCACACCCAAACCATAGCTAATAAAGCCCCTCCCTTCTCTCTCCCTCTCTCTCTTTGTGTGTGTGTGTACACATACTGTGCAAATGAGTAACAGTAAAATACATTCATTCAATGGCAGACTTTATGCTGATCTATAACTTGACTATTGCTAATAGAGCATCCATGAACACGTTTACCTTCTCTTCTTTGATGTATCTGTCAGTTTTTCTTTGAATTCTGCATGGGAGCTGGGTATTAATGGTCAGTGAGACAGTCAGTCTGTGTTCTCTTGAAGCTTGCTGTTTATTGGGCATTACTTGCTATAGAAGCGTAGTATCCCATAAGAAAGGTTATTGATATGCTCAAATTATGTTAGGATCCAGAGAGATGAGAAGTGTTTTGAACTTTTGGAGAGGGAGCTAGTTAGGGAAACAATCCTAGGTGAATTCATCATCTGTTTAAACCTGTCCAGCCTCGTCCCTGGGCTGTGTGCCCCAGGCTGGCTATGGGTACAGCCCAACATGACATGACCGTCAGTCATATTGTGATGCCAAGAGGTTCGACCCCTCCTGCGGTCACTAAGTCACACATCTACAGCCTGTGTCCATGCGGGTCCACGACTCTATCCTTGCTCTTTCATCGTCTCTTCCCTTTGTCCTCTCTTTGGTAACTATGAGACTCATTGTGTTGGCCTTTAAAACTCTTCTTCCTACTTATGTCTATCTCTTACTGCCACTATTTATTTCCTTGGCACGTAAAATTGTTTTACTCTTAAAGAATAGTCAGTGTCCCTATTGTTTTAATCCCAACTCAAGTCCAGTTCGTCCTTGTGTAATTCAGAGATACCGATCGATGTTCGCCTCTTCCCGTTCACAGGCCAGTCCACGACGTCGCTCTCAGAGCCGTCTGCCATCTAGTCCTGTCCCGTCTGACTCAGAGTTTTTCTTCCCGTGACTACCTCACTGTGATTCACCAGAGTCAAATATTCTTTCTCTCTCTTTGCGTGTGTGTTGTGTTTATACTCCAGTCGTTTCTGCTCCATTTGTGTCTCATTTGCAGACATGACACATCACCCCTAAATACATCAGCTGCATCTCCTGGGAACAAACATTCCCTTCTACAACTGTGTCTCTATGGTAATATGAGAGAATTCAGCAGTGACTGAGGCTGCCTCTTGTATAAGGCTGTATTCACAACATATATACATAAATATATATGTATACACACACACACACACACACACACACACATATATATATACACACACACAAATGATCTCAGGCTGGAGAGATTTCTCAGCTGTTAAGGGCTGGAATCAACCAAAAACAGTATGGATCTCCATAGCTGCTTTCTCTCAGACCAGGAAACCATGAAGGTTCTCCAGTCTCTCGGGTAACCTCTGACATAGAATAGTCTTGTGTGGTGTTTGTGTCCATGGCACTGGTTTTTGAGGACTGCACTTCAGATGTTTCATAGAACATTTCCTTATTGGATCTGCCTGATGGTTTCCCCATGAGTGTTAACAATCTAAATATTTTATCAAAATATTTCAAAATGATCTCGATTTGCTAGATTCCTGCTCTTCTTCTTTTCTCTTATTTATCTCTTGGTTTCATGGTTCTACCACTTACATCTGGTTTTTACAAACTCTATACTCTTGTTAGTTAAATTGAAAATATCAACCTATGCTCGGTGTGGTCTGAAAAGTGATCTTATACATGCAAAGAAGTGCAAGATTCTCTGTCTGTGCCAGTTATGTGAATTACATCCTCCAAAGAAACTTTCCCAATGGAGCCAGCTTACAGTAATATGAATTTCTACAGAACTATAGTTGGTAGCCTGTAAGCTTGATTTCATTACTCATCTCCGACCATCCAAGATGCTAGATGTTTTGCTCGACACTTCTCTACGTCATCTGAAGGCAGACGTATGACATTTATATGACATTTACTCCTTTGTTTTTCTTGTCCATTAAAGCAGCTCACACTCTCTTAAACCAAAGATAAATGCTTGCGGAACTCCTAGTCAACTGCGGTTTTGTAATGCCTTTTTTTATTTTAAAGGCTTTGCCTTTCTTTCAAATGAAAGGTAATTCTTGACAGCCTCCTGTGAAGCAAAGAGGCCTGGCATAGCTAATACATTAATATATAGCTTTGGGATGCACCCATGACTCTTGAAAATCATCCTTTCATAACACTCTTATGTTTGTCTAAGACTATGATAAGTTTGTGCTCCCTGAGTACGAACTTGACACTGTGGAAAGATAATCAGCAGTGTGTTGAAGGGTTCTGATTTTCAAATTAACCATGGATGATCTTCAAAGCAAATAATCCACACCTGCAAAATTAATAATTTAATCCTTTTCTCTACACAAAGGATTAGATGGTTGAGCCACCAGGCTATTCTGTGTGGCGATCCCTCCTCCCACGGATTTGTTTATCATCTGTATGTATTGATTCAATGCTTGTTTTCCTTTCGGAAATCAAAACGGTTGTTCAGAATTGTAGAGAATTATGATACAGCTAAAATGCATATAGACTGAACAGAATCTGTTGGGAAGCTAATGTTTTACAAGGACTTTTAAAATTTGCGTTGTATTTTCTTCTTCTGCATTGGGGAAAAACATGCTGATTAACACAGACCAATGGGATCACTCCAGTGACTCCAGGGCTCTACTGCCTGATGCAAAATCAGGGCTTCCATTATCAGTATTTGTTTGTTTACATAATTATTTTGGACCAACAAATGACAGGGAGCTTTGAGTGATGATCTGACAGAGCGCTCTCTGCAGCCTGTCTTCTCCGTTTTGTGGTTCAGAGCCATTTACAGGTGATTGCTCTCTCTCTCTCTCTCTCTCTCTCTCTCTCTCTCTCTGTGTGTGTCTGTGTGTGTGTGTATGTGTCCCCGTCTGTCTGTCTGTCTGTCTTCTCTTTCATGGGGATCAAACCCAGACCCTTGCACATTCTACACAAATGCTGTGCAGCTGACTTGCATCCAGCTTGTGCCAGGTCTCCTGATTGCTGGCATCTGCATTTTCTCCTGTAAAGAACCAATTGGTTGAGTTTGACGGTGTTTAAACTGTAAACTACCCTCTGGTCTCCTTGGCTGCCATATATTTGCCTGTTGTTTGAATTTTAGAAAATAAAACTTGAGGTATTTAAGCATATAATTTGGCCACATCCAAATTAGTGTGTGTTACATTTGCATTAAGAGCTTAATCACAGAATAAGCGTGGAATAATTCTATATGGATACCAAGACTGAGTCAAAATAACCATATGGGTTATTTCAGTAATAAGCTAGCTACAGTTCCAAGAGTGGTGGAGTCCGTGGACTGTAATTAAAATAATTTAATGTTCACAAGGATGATGAGCTGCACAGTTCCTGACAGATTGCCATTACATTTATGCCTAATAAATGTATTTTTCATGAATATGCTAAGGCAATATTAATTCCCAGAAAAGATGGTAGTTATAGAGAATAATTAATTAAAACAATTTCATAGACTTTTGCAAACAAAGCAGATTGTGTCAAACAATTCCCCAAATTAATATGGGCCTGTGGGCCTATAGCTGGTTAAAGCTTTGGTTGGACTTGGACTTCCATCCTGATATCGGAAGAGGAAAGTACCATCTGTTCTATGCCTTCCCAAAGTTCCTAAAACTTACTGCAATTGGTCTTTTCCTTTTTTTACATGTGTGTGTGTGTGCATGGTGTGCATGATGTACGTGTGTGTGTGTGTGTGTGTACGTGTGCATGTGTGCACATGCGTGTGTGTGTGTGTGTGTGTGTATGTATGTGTGTACGAGTGTGTGTGCCTGTGGCACATGTGTGTATGTGTGTGTTCACACGTGTGTCCTTGTATGCACGTGCATGCGTATATGGAGGCTCAAAAGTGATAGCTGGTGTCTTCTGTAATGCCTTCTATTGTACTAACTGTGACAAGGTCTCCCACTGAACCAGGAGCTCGCTAGCTAGCTAGATTAGCTCACTCACTTGCCCCCTAGGTCCAATCCCTGCATCTTAAGTTCTGGGATTGTTAGTGGCCACCACACCTGCCAGTTTTTATCAGGGTTCTGGGCATCTGTACTCCTCTCCTCAGGATTTCTGGTCAAGTGCCTTATGCTCTGAGCCATATTCCTGACTCCCAATTGACTACAAACAGCAAACCAAATAAGGCTAATTTAGTGGGGCCAATTTCATGGGCATTTTATGGATCGCTTAAATATTCAATAAACATATTATTTAAAAAGATGGGCAGACTAGAAGAAAGAGGGGTTACTTTGGAGGTGGGGGTGTAGGTCAAAGAATACAAAGCATGCGTGCAACATGGATAACACCAAGACCTAAAGCACAACAGGAGAACAAGCAGCACCCCACCCCATTCAGGGTCTTGCTTTCCGTAATTTCTGTTACATTTGCTTGATCAATAACAGAAAATTGCAGAAGAAATGATCTGATAATGTCACGCGGTACTCTGAGTAGCATGACGAGATCTGGAGCCATTCTAAGCCATCCTGCCCAGGACTCAAGCACCCTTTACCGAGTGCAGCCACACTGTGTGCAGCATGATTGTCACCCAGCAACAATCTGTTGCCAGATCTCTTGCTGTGCACCACAGAGCTCTTTCAAGCAACCTGTATTGTACATAGCAATCACTGTAAAGTGCGAGAGTGCTGATTCTAGATGCATGAGAGAAGAGCCCTAATGTGCTTCCTCTGAATGTCCATTACTAAATGAGGAAGGAAAGCGTTCACAAGATGAAACTTGCAGCGACTTCAACAGGAATACACCTATAAAATGGGGCAAATTGAAAAAGTGATGGATGGAAATTTTGCTGCAAAAACTTGAGACTGCAAATGCTACGGGCACAGTGGCGATAAAGCTTAGTGTACTTAAGATGGGAAAGACAGCGAATCATGGGTTCCATGCTCTGCCTGGCTCCAAGCGCCCACTGGGGTCTAGGCACATGTTCTCTGGGGACTGTGGCAGCTGAGAAAGCTCTTGGACTAGAACATTGTTTTACAGGTGAATAAGCAGTTTTTAGCAATCTCGTCAAAACAGTAACTGAGATGGTAGATACGTTGACTGGGACTTGATTGGGTCATTAGTTCAGAGACACTTCCGCATAGTATTGGTGACCTTGAGAAAGAGCCCATGAGAGCCGCCTTGTCCCTTCCAGCACGAGGATGCTGGAGAAAGTGGACCCCCAGCAGACAGCAGATGTGCTGGAGCCTTCGTCTTCAGCTTTCTGGGCTCCGGAAGTCTGAGAACGAGGCTTTGGCTGAGGGGAGTGTGTTGTTATAGCAGCTTGGACAGAGAAAGGGTGTCACCATGCAAGCCCTCCGTTACTCCGCCCCAGCACGCCCGCCTCTTTACCCGCTGCACTCACACCCACCGAATCCGTTACATCTCCCTGGTTGGTGACTGTCAACATGAGCTCCCTCTCTTACCTTTTCCTGGGCTCTTTCATAGGCTAAGGCCTTTCTGGGTCAACATTAACCTGTGAACTAGCCACTGGTCTCTTGTCCATCTCCCTGAATCTGGTATAGGTCAGCTTCCTTTTGAATTTTAGCTTGTATTATATTTGATTGTGTTGTGTTCATGCTAGCATGTGTACGTACATGTGTGTTTATATGCATGTGGATGGACATACATGTGGTGTCCAGAGGCCTTGCTTTCCCCCAATACTGGAGTTACAGATAGTTGTGAGCTGCCCCTGAGGTAGGAAGTGAACTTGTGTTCTCTGAGAAGGCAGTATGCATTCCCAACCACTGGCTCAACTTTATTAAGATCAAGTTATTTCTCTGAAGTTCCAGACACACAGTGGTTAATACCTGTCACCCAGAGGCTGGAATTCTAGGTCTACTCTATCTGACACTGTATTCTTTCCTTTGTCAATTCTAGACTCTTCCTTTCCTGCCAGTCTGACCTCTGATACATCCCATCTGAGCCACGTGACACCACGCTCATGAGATTTGAGGTGCTTCCTCTTCTCTAATCCCTTTCACCCACCCTTGCCATTCCCAGCAAGTCCAACAAACACCTTTGTCTTCCAAGATGCTTCTTCATGCATATGCGCCTGGTCACGTTGTGTTCTTACTTGTTAAGTGTTTACCCTGGGGATATATAGGTCCATGGACTTTTTTTCTCTATGTTTTTGCTTCTTTAGTTTTAAAAAATTGGCTGTGTATTTCAATAACTTTTAGATTTGTGCTTGCTGGTTCTGTAGATGAGAATTTGCATGCTCAAAACATATTTGAATTCTGATCTTAGCCATACTCCTGGCTTTTATCATATTTTTTAGAATGGCAAAAGACTAGATTTCTGGATGGGCATACTCTCAGAGGCGGTCAAAGAAGGCAGCGTTCTGTATTCCTGCAGCGGGTCTCAGAATGTAAATAATGCCCTCTGTATATTCTGTTTGGGGCTATGCTTTTCACGTATTCCTGCGTTCTTTGGGGTGTTTTATCTTTCTGTTTAATAGGATCCCACACATCATCCCAAAGCGCTGGCCAATGTTCATAAATGCCAGCAGACTTCATAGAGAAACTGTGTGTCTAAAGTCACTCATTCAGGCATGAGTTAGTAGTGTGGCTGGTCATGAATTCAGTGTGATTTATCAGGAAGAGATATTAACTAAGGTGCCATTAGATAGAAACACACATAAAACAGACTGTGCATTGATCAGTTGATAGAAACACAAGCAGGGGTCCATAAGATCTTAATTCTGTATTTCCCCTAGAAGCAATGGTTCGATATTTGCTAATTCAGTCTTTATGGTGATTTTATAGATCCCACCTACAGCGAGCGGTGGGAATTGGCTGGAGACATAGGGTTCAAGGACGAATGAATGAATGAGATGTTCCTGCAGCTCTGCCCCTGAAGTCGAAAGCTGACGAGGGCACAGAATCTTATTCCAAGAATGTTCAATGTAGAAGCTTATCGAAACCCTCATATTGAGTCGATGGTGGCAGGCGATAGTGGTCTGTTTTATGTTTCCTCAGAGACGAGGCGCTGTGTTGGTGTGTGGAAGGAAAGGCCCCAGGCATTGGCGCTGTGACTCTAGCCCTGGGTTTTCATTTTAGCTCTCGAGGAAGACTCTCCTGGAGGTTTTCTGGCCAACTGTAAAAGGATGTGCACTTTATCCACCACGTCCACATTGCCTCAGCACTAAGAAGAAACAATGAAGCAGGGAATAGCAGATGTGAGGCACGTTATCAAACATGTAGAATGAAAACATAGACATATACGCAATGTATCTGGTTAAGATACAGTGTGAGTTACAGGGTGATTGAGTCTAGTGTAAGAGCCACGTTCTGCTCTAGGGACTCTCTCTCCAACTCGGCCCATTTCTTCCCCTTCCTCCTGTTTCTGGTATTCTGTCTAAAGGAAATACTGGCATGACAGAAACATCTTATGAGCATTTCCAGGCTGTATTTAGCGGTTGCTTTTGTCCATAACTCTATGCTGTTTGTTGTCCAAATTTCCAGTTGGCCTTTCCTATGATTAGCCCTTGACAGAGTCAGACTGCATGAGAGAATACTAATTCCACTTACGAATAGATTCGCTCCCTGAATACTGCGCAGCATCTGTCTGCACTAGTCAGTGTGGTCAGCGGTGAGAATGTGGTGACCACAGGGAGAGGAGATGACCCTCTCCCTGTAGAGCTCACGGGCAGCTGAGGTGGTCCCATGGCCCACTGAGAAGACTTTCACAATAAAGACATGAATAGGACGTGACACAAATGACCCCAATTCTGTGAACACATGTGACAAAGACAGAAGACCTAGGCAATTTGAGAGGAATGGTTCCGTCCTGAAAGAGAAGCATATGACCTCTGACCCGGTAAGTTAGAGATGAGCTGGTGTATGACCGTAGACCAGCTGTGGGAGGGGTCTTTGGTACACATGCGGAGTATGCAGCCTACACAAAGCCCTCAGCCAGTTGGAGAATGGCATCGTTGAGGGACTGAAAATAACATGTCCCCAGATCAATGAGGACCAGGGAAGGAACAGAAGATGCTGGAGGAAGAAGCAGCCACTTTTGTGACAGCTGATTTGGTTTGTTACCCTACGAGCATTTCAGAAGACATTCAGAGATTTTAAATGTACGGCTAACATAGCAGGTTTGCATTACAAGAGGATCACCTGTCTTCAGTGTGAAAGGCTTCGTCTGTGGAGGAGTAACCCACAGGGGACTGAAGGATGGAGAGGAGGTATTATAACTATCTAGGGCAGTGGTTCTTAACTTTCCTAATGCTGTGACCCTTTAATATAGTTCCTCATGCTGTGGTGACCCCCAACCATAAAATTATTTTGATTCTGTTATGAACTGTGTTGTAAACATCTGATATACCTATAGTCTTAAGTGAACCCGGTGAAAGAGTCATTCAATCCTCAAAGACTGAGAACCCCTGATCTAGGGAATGCCTATGTTTGGGGATATGCTAGAATTATTGTAGGACAACTTAAAAATGACTGGCTCGAGTTAGGTTGAATATCTCCCCTTCCATTTAGGATACTGGATCCTTTCTTTAAAATCATTACCTTCATATGGATGCTATGAATTTTGTAATAATTCTCACTCTTAGAAGAAGTACGTATATTTGGCAATACTCAGAGTGTAAAATGTTTTTTAGCTTGCCAGTAAAAGTCCGGTTGATTTCATTTTTTAAAAAGGTAAGCACTTGGGAATTTAAAATTTGTTGCATTGCACCTTTACTGTTTTTAGATATGAGATAGAAGGCAAAGTTTCTCTACTGGAACCATATCTCGGTCTGCAAGAACCTGTGTTAAGGATGGGAGATTGGTTTGTTTAGAGAGAGCAAGAACAAAACCCATCATCCTTCATAAACACGTGTAAACTGCTGAATTGTAAATGAAGTCGTAAGAGAGAGATGAAGAAACAGGTTCTGGGTGTAAGCAGCCCCGAATTTCTCCTCCTTGGATGATATTATCTCGGTATCTCAGATGCTGGCGACTTTAGCTTTTATGATGAAAACTGTGCAGTAATGAAAATATGTGTGCGCTTTCGTGGAGAGGCATGAACAATATCCACTCCAGGCAGGGGATCAATGACAGGCCCAAGCCCTGACCCCACCCCATCTAACTTAGTGAACCAGGGAGCTTACTGGAGTAACTTTACGGTGTACAAGCAGAGGAGACTCCGGCACCCCCGGAAGTCTCACTCCATGCGTGTGAAACGTGGTTCAGCAGCTCTTTCTGTGACTTGCAGGCAGTTTCGTTTGGCATGGAGACGAGTCTTCTATGTCAGTGCTCATGTCACCTTGAAGAAGGGCCTGGAGAATCTTGTAAGTTTTCAGAACATCTCGATATGTGTGAGGCTTTATTCCCTGAGCCTCGTAAATTTCATTTCCTTCTTGAGTGTTAACCAACCTTTCCCCAAGAATGGCTTATTTCATCCGAGAAGTGGATGCGCAACAGGAAATAACTATGGGAGTTATGTGCACTATGGATTTTTTTGATAGAACATTAATTTTAACTGACTAAACAAATATGCTATTATGCTTTGCATCTTTCTTTATAGAAAAAATATTCACATATCTTGACCAGGATTCCCCCTCCTCGGCTCCTCCCAGATCTTCCCATTTCCCTATTCAGTCGACTTTGTGCTCTTTTTCTCCTTCTCTCTCACCTTATAAAACAAAGACACATAAAGATAAACGCACACAAAATCACAACCGAAATGTTTGCCTCTTAATGTGCTCCCGAGTTCGGTGTGTTAACGGGTTAGGTGACAGACAGTCTGCAACTGAGAGACGGTGATGCTTGGTGGAAGAGAGGATGTGGGGGCATGCCCTTAATGGGAATCTGGGGACTGGGACTCCTCCTTATCTCTCTCTCTGTCTCCTAGCTGCCGAAAGGCGGGCGTCTTTGTTCTGCCACACCCTTCCACAGTAATACTCCCGCCCAAGGCAGCAAGACCAGGCGACCTAAGCTCATACCTCTGAAATCATGAGCCCCAACACAGCGTTATTCCGTACGCCCTGGCTTTTCCGTGTCTTTTGTTACAGTGTTGGGAATCCGGCGTACCTAGATGTGGGATGGAGTATACCCCACCCTGTGCTGCACTCTCAGTTTGTCGTAGGAACCGCAACCGCTGTGTTTCCTTGTGTCCTGTGTCAAAACAAGGAAGCAAAGCAGGTGTGGTGTCTAGGATCTACACTCCTTTGCTTCTTAGTTGCCTCCCTCATGGGCCTTAGTGCTGTGAGAGAGTGCCTTATACCACAGAAACAGCCAGTCTCCCATGTGTTCTAGGATGGCACGGGCCTGGCTTACAGCCTCCAGTCCAGTGGTATCTAGAATGCCTGGAGGAAGGGGTGTAGGATTGTGCCAGGCTTTATCTGATTTGAGCCTCCCTTCTTCCTTCCTCATCCTGCTTTGATCTTTGGACATAGTAGGGCTCCTCCTAGCGTGTGTCTTCCCAGGTCTAAACAGCAAGGCTTCATTTCTACAAAGCCAAGAATCATGTTTAATGACTCAGCTTCAGCGGTGACACGGTGCATGTGTGTAGAAACATTATTTGTATTAAATTATCTTCATTCGATTGTGTAGAACATGAAGTGAGCAATGGCTGTCGCTCTTCGTTGCCAATAACCCCTGCGATAAAGAATTAGAGTATGACCCTACTATGAGTCTGTACGCTGCCCTTTAGTCCGTTGTGCAGGGCTGTGGTGTAGAAATATATCAGGACGCTGAAAATTCAAACTCATCTTTGTACAAAGTGGGGATTGATTCTTCTAAAGAGAAGAATGTTCTTGAAGATGAGATAATTGTAATAGCAAATACTCGGAATCATTCGGCTTTATGTACTGTGCAAAACTAATGGAGATATTTTATTATTTTATTTTATTCACTGTAGGAAAAAAATTAAGTGCTGAAGGTGGCTAAAGCATTAAAATGATCTCCACCTCTCCCTATTCATACTAAGATTTTTCTATTAAGTGTTCATTTGCTCATCTATTTCCTTATGGTCTTCTGTAAAGAAAGGCTTTGGTGCATGTGGTTAGATTATCTGAGAGATGGCTGTCTGCTCCAGAGGGTGTTGGAGCGGTGTTATTTCTTTTTGCCAGCAGTTGATTTGAGAGATAAAATGTATTTTTATGATAGTAATAATATTGTAAAATCCTAAGAAGAACAGAGAAGGCTTTGTTGGTGTCATGGCAACCCAGTGAATTTTCTAGCAGATGCAGTTGTTCCTGATTTTTTCAAAACAGATTAGTTAAGTCAAAGTGATCTTTAATGGTGGGTTAAACTCAATTTTAAGTAGGTGCCGCTGTGACGAGCCTGCTGTAATCAAGTGGATATGTTCTTGCTTTCTTCCCGTGCTCTTTGATTCTCGTGTATTCTTTCCCCTACCCTCAGTGAGTCAAATACCCCCTAACAACTCACTAAAACAGGGGTTCTCAGCCTTCCTAATGCTGTGACCCTTTAATACAGTTCCTCATGTTGTGGTGATCCCCAACCATAAATGTATTTTTGTTGCTACTTCATAACTGTGATTTTGCTACTGTCATGAATCATAATGCAAATATCTGATATGCATATGGTCTTAGGTGACCCCTATGAAAGGATTTCTCAACCCCAAAGGGGTGAAAACCCACAGGTTGACTGCTGCTCTAACGGAGAGCATCCAGAAACCTACTTTTCAATGTTGACGTAAAGATAGCATGATCTCATATCATCATGACACAACATCACGTGTCATCACGTGCACATAGTCAAGGGATCTCCAAACATCATGTGAAGAGTTTCAGAAATATTTCCTACATTCGAAGCGGTATGCCCTCAAATAGAATCTCAATAGAATGATTACATCTGGCTCCGTCTCGTTCCGACCCTCTGAGCAGGGAAGCTACTCTCTCTGCATGTACTACTGGCTATTTTGACATACTGCAGTCATCACTGTGGTCAGACTCCTGGAGCATCGCCGTGCTTGTGCTCACGGCACAGCCCAGCTCGACTCCTAGTCCTTACGGTGTCCATTTCAGTCTTTCTCGGAACAGAGGCATCAAGTGATCTTACATCATCATAATGGCGATGAGACACTCTCAAGAGAAAGATAAACACGTAAGATGTATGACACTAGGTTGTCATGACTTCGATTTCATCATTCGCTGTTGCCAGCCACTTACGGTGCCTAATTTATACACTCATGAGTATTGTCGGCTTGTGTGTGGAGGAAACGAATCCTATACAGTATTTACAGGATTTAGTATGGTTAATAATTGTAGGCATCCATGGTGGTCTTGGAATACACCTTGCTAAAAACAGGGGTGACTCCCGTTTACAATAGTATTAACTTCTGGTTGACAAGACTTTATAGCACATTCACATTTTTAGGTGGGGTTTGTCATGTGCACAATGCCTGAACGCAGCAGGAGAAGAGGAGTGAGAAAGAGAAGCAAAGTGGGAAAGGAATGGAAGGTCCTGGAATATTGTGTGGGTATCTCTTTTCTTACTTGTAAAATGGGAAAAATTATGCCTAGCTTTATGAGCTATCAGGAACCTCCCTGGAGAATATTTAGAGGCTATTTAGTTCAGCTAATTATTTCTTTTTCTAATCCTTCCCTTTAAAAAAATCCTATACTTCATCTAGAAGTTTTCACAAATTGATCCTTGTTGCCCCTCCTCCTCCATTTAGAACTCCCAAGGCCTTAGCATTAGATACAGAGAGGTTAAACTGTGTTAAACCGAAGCTAAGCCTTCTTTTGAAGGCTTTGGTATGATCTTTACACATGGCCATGTGTGCTAGAGCCCTTTTGAGATCAAGGGCATCCTGTTGACAGCACCAAACCTGCTCTGGGAACAGACAGGCTACTGCCTCCCCCACCTGCTCTAAACATCCACCAGCTCAGCACTATAGTGCCTGCCTGCTGTGCACTGCGGTGACCTACAGGAAACTAGGGTGTGAAAGAGGCAAATCCAGGCAACTTAAGGAAAAGCATAAAGTCACCCGGGTCTCAGAAATTACTGCTTTCTTGGACCCAGTTTCTAATCTAATTTTAAGACACATATCATTAAGTCTAGCTCATCCTTCATAATATTCTGTAAGGCTATTTCCATATTAAATATTTTTTAAAATCCATTTCCCTTTTGATCTGCCCCTTTGTATATATAATCTGTTCCTTTCCTTCTTAATTCACTACATTTTAACAATACCTAAGTCAAACATCCTTAGAAAACGTATAAATAGCCCAGCATTTTTTTAACCAATCATTATGAATTGTTAAGAAGTTTCTTACATTTCAATTTATTAGCAGGCGAGTACTTTGTTGCTCCTTCTGTAGAAAGATTCACGGGGTATTTATTCTCTCTCTGGCCTCCAACGCCTTTTAGCAGAGAAAAGTAGCAAACTGATTACTAAAGAATTCTGGAAATTTCTTGCTAGGAAAGAAATAAACAAGTAAAGCATAAGGAGACATCCGTTTAGCCAGCTTACTTGTGCCTTCATAAATAGGACTGACGCAGAACTCACCAGAGAACAGCTGTCCCCACTCTTACTGGATGCCGTAATGGATGCCTTTTAGACTAGAGGAATCCGAGGCTTGAGCCTGTGAGGATTTGCTGAGTAATCCCCTAACAGTACACAGTCAGTCGACAGGCGTTTCCCTTGCTGCTGTACAGGAAACAGAATTTATGGCCCTGATTAGACCCCAACTTAAATTATGTAGAACCCACTCAACTTCTCTTTCACTCTGCTTTTTGGTAAGTGCGCACTGTGATCCCGCCTTTGGGGCCCCCATGACCGTAAAGGTGGTGATAGACACACGGTGTCTCCTGCACAGGAAGTGTGTGTTTCTACTCGGCCTTGTCATGGCTTTTCATAGAAGAATATTTTCCAATAGCATCTTTTCATATCACTTTGGTTCTGAGCTGTTGTGATGGTTTGAATGAAAATGGCCCCCATTGACTCATAGGGTGTGGCGCTGTTGGGAGGATGTGTACCACTGGGGAAGGCTTTGAGGTTTCAGAAGCTCAAGCCACTCACTCAAGTGAGAGTGGCTCACTCTCTCTTGCTGCTGCCTGCCGCCATGCTTCCCACCATGAGGACAATGGTCTACACCTCTCTGTAGGGTAAGCCAGCCCCAAATAGATGCTTTTCTTAATGAGAACCACACAGTCATGGTCTTTTCTCACAGCAATAGAAACCCTCACTAAGACAACTGTCTAATCTTTTAAAATTGACTGAAGATGTGAGGTTGTTTTTAGCAATTACCTTGCATTCCCCAGTGTGGAAACATCTGGGAATGATGACTGACTTGAAGTGAGTCTTGCTTTTGTACCATCTGTAACCCTTGGGTATGGGGTGGAAGTTGGGACTTGTTTCTTGCAGATATAATGAAATGAGGATAGTGAGACATTCCCCCTGTGGTCTGTCATATTATACCAGGCTTGGCCTCAGAATGGGGGAAAATCTCCTGCCAGTCCTAATGACATCTTCAAACAGATCTGGAATACAGAGTAAACTCACACAACACAAAACATAGCCAGGATTTCCAGGACTTGAATATTACGACTGGTCACTCAAACCTTGAAGAGCATCCCTACAACTACATCCAGAAAAGAGTTCAGTTTAGCTGACTCTTGGACTATATCATCTTGGGGGTGCCACCATGTGGGGATAGCTGGGATTCCTGACCCATAGAAACTTCCTGATGATCAGTGTGGATTGCTTTAAGCCACACAATTCCTGGTTGTTTGTTACTTAGCAGTTGTTAACTAAAACACACGTCAGTTTGAGTTTCTGAAAATTTGTCTAATTTAACCAATTTTCTCCAATTATTAAGCATCTCTAACTTAAAATTAGAGCAAAGTAAAATCTGTTTTTTAATTTTGTAAGAGAGTATTCATATTTTTAATTATCACATGGAAGTGAGATTACAGAATTAAAACAGATTAGTTTATAATCAAAGACACATTAGAGTTAATCTCACCATTCTGTTTTATAGATGAAGAAACTTAATCGCATATAACTCATCTGTAAGAGGGTTCATATTAGCCAATATCTTTACAGTACATTTCATTGCTTCTGCATTATGAAATTTTTACTGAGGTATTTATGTGATTGCCCTGAAAGACAGCCATAATTCATATAAATATTCTTCATGTTTTATTTACAGACGTGATGATGTATCCAAAGTAGAAATTATTTTAATGACTAGCCTGGACTCGATTATTATCTACTACAGATGTTCAAGGATTGTAGCCAGAGGTTCCAACCCATGAGACGTTTCAGAGTCTCCCGCGAGTGCTGATTCGCCCTGGCAGTGGTCCATGCTCTCTCCGCGGGTGTCAGCCGACTCTGTCCTGAGTTAGGACAGTGTGGGGTTTGAACAGCAATGGCCGCTCTAGGCTCACACGTGTGAATGCTTGGTCCCTGATTAGTGAAACTGGGAAGGATTGCATATGGTCCTTTTGGAGCTGTGTCACTAAGGGTGGGCTTTGGGCTTTCAAAAACCAATGCCAGGCCTAGTGTCCCTTCCTCTCCCCTTCTCTCTTTCTCTTGACTTGATGTCTGTGGAAATGTAAGTCTCCCAGCTGTTGCTCCAGCACCGTGATCATCTTTTCCTGCCAGGATGATCATGGACTAATCCTCGAAAACTGTAAACAAGCTCTCCCCTAAAGTCTTCGTTTCCTAAGACTTGCCTTGGTCATAGCGTCTCTTCTCAGCAGTAGAACAGTAACTAAGGCAGACAGTGACCCACATTTAATATGCCTCCTTGTGTGTTTCCTATAGAGGACGCAAACTTCTCTCTGACTCACAATGCCGATGGCAGAAGGAAGACTCTGCTTCTTGCTTTTCGAGCACTGAGTTTAGTGATCTGGCCATATTTGCAGGCTTGTCGCAGACCTTCTCTTACAGGGATTAAAACTTACTCAAGGGACTCTGATCGCATGCTTTCTACCACTGGTGTTTGCTCATACGGTTAACTAAATATTTGACCCTTATTTTGCTGTCAGAGAGGGATGGCTCATTTTCTGTTCTTTACACTGGTTAGCACCTCTGCCCTTCTCAAGATGCTGGATTCAGTAGTGACATACACACACACACACACACACACACACACATAACCAGGGAGATTGCCAATTCTCTGAGTTTAGTGAGGAGATTCATATACCAAGTTCTTTCTCAAATACTATCCAGTAGCATGCCTTACTTATTAATTTGATGATTGTTAATTGGTTAATTAACTGGTTCGTGTAAATTAGAAAGCAGGTAGCATATGTCGTTAGAGAAGTGTCAGCAGGAATTACCATAGTTGATGGGAACCTGGAGACGGGAGCAGCTGTAAGCAGGAGCCCAGTAACAGAGCACACTGTGAAAGGGACACCAGCAGATTGGTAAGGACACAGTGGGGGTGGGGGTAGACATTGGTAAGGACACAGTGGGGAGGGGGGTAGACATTGATAAGGACACAGTGGGGGGGGTAGACATTGATAAGGACACAGTGTGGGGGGGTAGACATTGGTAAGGACACAGTGGGGGGTAGACATTGGTAAGGACACAGTGGGGGGGTAGGCATTGGTAAGGACACAGTGGGGGGGTAGACATTGGTAAGGACACAGTGGGGAGGGGGGTAGACATTGGTAAGGACACAGTGGGGAGGGGGGTAGACATTGGTAAGGACACAGTGGGGAGAGGGGTAGACATTGGTAAGGACACAGTGGGGAAGGGGTAGACATTGGTAAGGACACAGTGGGGGGGGTAGACATTGGGACTGGATGGTGGGAGCCAATCCCAGCAGTCACACATGCTTTGTGGTTTGCGGGTAAGGAGTTCTCAGACAAACGACAGAGCAAGAAAGGCAACAGTGGGTTGCGCAGAATCTGCCCCTTCCCTGTAACACAGTCCCCAACACATCCAGAAGCTTCACTCCATGGAGATTTTTTGGGAACTTTCCATTCCTTAATCTTAGGTGTGACATTCCTCCAGCTCTAAGATCCCATCTTAAAACAAAACAAAGCAATGCAAAATAAAATATATTGATTATGGGTGTTTATTTTCACCAATACAAGGGAGACATCATAACAAAATAACAAAATAGGAGTGGAAATTGATCAGCTACCAACAAATATGCACCGTTTTTTATTTGAGTGTCTTCCAACAAAAGACTTCCCTTGTCTGTACCTTGCTGCTTTCCTCTTCCTGTTTAGTCGAAAAGACCTGTCTTTGTTTCTATTGAGTATGATTCTATTTTTAGCTACAACCTGTCCGGGTTGTTGGAAGCTGTGTCTGACCCTCTAAGACCTTCAAGTTGGTTGTCAATACGGACTTAATACCTATCTGTGTTTTCTCATTACCTCAGTCCCCATTCAGATGTCAGCCGCCGGGGTCTGAGAGGCCGAGCCTTCCCCGGAGTCACATCCATCTGTCCTGCCTCTGTAGTCGAAAAGTGTCTGAATTAGCTCGCGAATTTTGCTACAACCATCTTTTCTTAGATTCATACAGCATTACAGATTGATTGCTGTCACATTCAAACACGCATAGTTCTGCATCAGAAATACCTTGTTCTGGCCTTTCAATTTATTATTTCTACGGATGCAGCATCAACTCCGGATGTGTGACTCGAGTGCTTGTCAGCCCGAACTGTAAGTGACCCAGGATTCTTTAGCTGGATATGAACTCTTTAGACTCATGAACTGTGAATACCCAAGAGGGATGGCTGGATCAGCTGTGAGACCTAGACCAGTTAGCTCACCATTCAGTTTCTTATCCATAAAATGAGATTTAAACAAGAAAATTAAAACAATCAAAGTAAAAACAAAATAAACACAAGGATTGCGCGAGATAATATGCAGCCTTTGAACAGCTGGTTGTGTAATAAATACTACATACGTTTCTGTGATGGCTAACACTGGTGGTCAACTCGGCTCTATCTGGAATTAACTGGTACCCAAGCTGATGGATGAGGGATTTTCTTTATCAGATTATTTGAAACTGGAAGACCATCCTATATCTGGAACACCCCTCCTTATGGAAGGCCACATACAAAAAATAGAAGAAGGAAGCTTTAACTTTTTTTCTAGCTTGCACTCAGTCTTGATAGCAAGTTCACCTATCCTGCTGCTGAGGTATTCTCCTGCATCAGAGTCTACTTCTTTACGAGTCCAGTGTAGACTGAAGAGTAGCAGTTCCCCAGGACGCGATCACCAGATTGGGACTGCTGAGACATCCAGTCTCGTGCACTGAACAACTAACTACCATATTCTTGGATAATCATTAAAGTTCAACTACCTGGGCCCATCCTGCGAGCCAGTCTAATAAATCCTATATACAGAATGAATCTATATATCTACATCTATGTATAGATATGTTCTCTCTATATAATATAACGTATACATGAAATATAAAATATGTATGTATATGTATAAACATATTCTGTTCTTTAGAGAAACCTGGAAATACAGTTTCCATTTTTATATACCTGTCCTGGAATAGTTGAACATTAGTTAATGATGTAGCTGATTAATTTTAGGTTCGTATATTCTTGTGGTAAATTGTAAGTTTAAATGTGCAGTTGTATGACTTCACACAACTGTGTACAAATGTGCAATCCCGGTCTCAGCCAGTTACAGGCGTGTTACCACAGACCCCCGCCACTGTGTACAAGTGTGCAATCCCAGTCTCAGCCAGTTACAGGTGTGTTACCACAGACCCCCGCCACTGTGTACAAGTGTGCAATCCCAGTCTCAGCCAGTTACAGGTGTGTTACCACAGACCCCCGCCATTGTGTACAATTGTGCAATCCCGGTCTCAGACAGTTACAGGTGTGTTACCACAGATGTGTGCCTTGCCTATTCCAAGACTACAGCTGAGAGAAATCATGAGATCCGCACTCCTCTGAGTCCTGCTTTTCTCATTATATACTTAGACATCTTTATTTTTATTATCATTGTACTGATATGTTCGTGTGGCCACACACAGCATGTGTGCAGACATCAGAGGACAGTTTTGGGGAGTCATTGCTCTTGACGCGTTTGTGCGGCTCCAGGGACTGAACTCCACTCACCGGGCTTGCTCTGCAGGCCTTCCTCCGGAAGCCCGTCACCGGCGCACTCTTTGCTGTATTTGACATGTCCTCGGGTCACTGCGTCAGTATTTTTCTTCCCCAGGTCTGACTGGTATTTTATATGCATTGACACAATTTGCGTATCCGTTCTCCGGGTGGTCCTGTTGGCCGTTTCCAGTTTGGAGGGCTCTTTTGAAAAACAACTATAGGCTATGGTTGTACATAAACATGCAGGTCCCCAGCTGCAGAAAAATGCTTTCTTTTGACCTGGGTAACACTTAGGAGAACTGGCTCATAGAAGTAGCACAGGATAGCTTTGTTATTTCAGCCTTTATTTGTGCATAAAACCTTCCTTACGGCTTTCATTTTCATTTTGTTCTTTAAATATGCTTATATTTATTTACTGTGTATGTATGTGTATATAAGTGTGTGTGTCTGTGTGTGTGTGTGTGTGTGTGTGTGTGTCTTACACATGTGCATGTGGAAGTCAGAGGACAACTTACAGGGTTCTCCTTTACTGAGTGGGTCTGGGGTAGCAGGGGCCTGCTTACCTCAGGTTCCCGGGGTGCACAGCCATCATCTTTATCCTTTGAGGCATTTCCTCAGTCCCAGTTCCCTCTCAATTACTGGGAGGATTCTTTGTTTCATGTGCTTATGGGCCATTCATCTGGCTTCTTAAGTGAGGTACCTGTTAGTGGTTTGTTTGTTTGTTTTCCTGGATTTGTAATTGGCTCATTGTTTAAAATAAAAAATTATTGATTATTCTTTGTGATTTGAATGCTTATGTAACAATCAGGTTGTATGTGCAGGGCATTTTTGTATAGTTATTCCATTTGTCACTGGAAAGAAATTACTGCCAAAATGGTTCACTTATTCTCAAATAGACTCTATAAAGTATCGATACCTTTCTTCCAGAATTTCACACCAAAATGAAGGCCAAGGCAGGTGTTGCTACCATCTGAGCGTGCTAATCATCCACAGATGCTCCATCTGGCGGCTCTGGTAGCTCCTATTCAACACCATGCAGTTCCCCACATTTTCATACTTTTGTAACTTAATCATTTGCTTCCTATCCTTTTTCTAGTCTGTCTCTTCAAGTAAAAAACATGTCCCTGTGAGAATAATTAACTTTTCTGAACTGAGTATTTGAAGCAAGCCTTTCTTCTTCTCTACTGCTCTTTCCATCTTTGGGGGGTGATACCTCTTCACTTAGGGGAGCAGGGGAGACCTCGCCTTCCAGGTACAACAATACAGAAGTGAAACCTGAACGCTTTCATTAGCCTGTGTCAGGGTCATTACAGGAGCAACAGCTAAGAAATGCTAATACGTACTCTGAAGATGTGTTTGTTACTGATTCTCAAGCAAAGATTGTGACAGAGTCGCCCCTACTTCCATAAACAGAAGGCATATTAATCCCTTTAGTTGACAGGTGCTTAAATGGGCAGATTGGATGAGTAATTGGGCTGTTCTCCTCATCCTTAGCTTTGAATATAAATGAGAAATGCCTCAATATTTTTATTTGTCTCCAGTAACATTTTCTAATTGATTTATTTAAAGTGAACTATTTCTGCAAAGCAGTGAATCTTCCAGCATCTGCTGTTTGGATGAGAAGGATTTCAGTTTAAGACATTTCTAAAAGCCAATGCCGTTTAACATTCAACCTTTTCTCTAGTCCCCAGATGGAGGACAAGGGAAGCTACCCTTGAAACACATCTTATTAGGGGGAGAGGAGGGTGGGCCACCAACAGGATACATTTCTCTGGAGGATGCCCATTACCTTATAGGTCCACAGGACACAGATTCACTTCATACTGCATGACCCAAAAATGTTAAAACAGTTTCCAAAAGAGTCTAACATACTCTCAAGAGGGGTGCGTGTCCTGGAAAGACCTGGCTAAATATGCCTCTTCCGTTGATGACAGTGAGCGATTACTTAACATTTTAGAGTGGGCTGTTATATTTCTGAACCTTTTGTTTCAGACTCTCACCTGTCACTATGATGAAAGATTGGGGGGAATTTTTAAAGTGAAAGATGTGGCCTGAGAAGAGTGGAGACATCTTGTGCGGCAATAAAGGAGACAAGTTTGGAGGAAAATGCTGGGAAGTTTTCACATATTGACCTGGGCCAGCAAACCCAGATGCTAGCCAAAGATGAGGACTTCAGAGTCGCAGCAGCCTTGTGTGGCCCACGGTGCCTTAGGGTACTTCCCTTATCGTGGTCACTAAGACCTGGCAGAAGCGAGTTAAAGGAGAAGTGTTGGCTCACAGCTTCTTGGGATTCAGTCTATCTTGGGTAGGCATGGCAGAGTGGCTTTCGGGATGCAGGAGCATGTGGAGAAGTCGCTGACATGGCAGAGAGACCAGGAAGCAGAAAGCTGTATCAGAACTGCAACAGATTATGACCTTCAAAGATTCCTACCACCTACTGTTGCCTCTGGCTGCACCCCGTGTGCCAGTGGTTCCATTGTCTTGCAAAAGTGCTCACCAGGTGGGAACCATGTGTCCAAAACAAACCTGTATGACACATTCAGTATTAAAACCACACATAACAACAGGACAGTGAGGTGCTTGCTGGGAGAGATGAGGTCAGGTAACAATGTTCAGAACCAGCTACCAGACAGACCCTAGGGCAGAAAATCTATTGGCTGAGAAGCCAAATTTGCATCTGTGTTTCACTTCCCCCAAACTGAAGGCTAATTCTTTACTTTATGTCCATATACTACCATCTGCTCAGTGTGAACACTCAGTTCCTACACTACCATCTGCTCAGTGTGAACACTCAGTTCCTACACTACCATCTGCTCAGTGTGAACACTCAGTTCCTACACTACCATCTGCTCAATGTGAACACTCGGTTCCTACACTACCATCTGCTCAGTGTGAACACTCAGTTCCTACACTACCATCTGCTCAGTGTGAACACTTGGTCCTACACTACCATCTGCATGGTGTGAACACTCAGTTCCTACACTACCATCTGTTCAGTGTGAACACTTGGTCCTATACTACCATCTGCATGGTGTGAACACTTGGTTCTTATGCTACCATCTGCTCAGTGTGAATACTCGATTCTATACTACCATCTGCTCAACGTGAATACTCGATTCTACTCTACCATCTGCTCAGTGTGAATACTCGGTTCCTACACTACCATCTGCTCAGTGTGAACACTCGGTTCCTACACTACCATCTGCTCAGTGTGAACACTCGGGTCCTCCACTACCGTCTGCACGGTGTGAACACTCAGTTCCTACAAATAGCAGGATGAGTTGTTTTTCACTGATTAACATTTCTAACACTAACAAACACTATGAAGTGGTGGGCCATAAAGATAATGGTACATGTGGTTAGGGCATTACTGTTATTATCCCTGGTTGCTAGAGGATGCAAGAAAGGCCCCATGTCACTCCACTTTTGGTGATCTGTATCTAGTACCATGGCTTGCTTCCAAAGGTGCACAGAGGAGTCAGCCAAATGAATCCGACCAGGTGAAGGAGCTTCCTCCCAGGCATGGGTGCTAGTCACAGTGATGCTCCTGGATAGGACTGCACACAGACTCGCTTGGCTATCAAACACATCCTCAGTTGTCAACGCACTCCCTGTGGCACAGCACGTCAGGAACGACTGTTTCCACTGGTGCGCAACAGCCACAGCCTAGAACTGTTGATGTCAGGAGTTGTCCTACACATTCATGCAGCTGCCTTCATATGGCCTTGCTTCCTCTAAAGAAAGTGCCAAAAATCTCCTCTTTCCCCACCTCATGTAAGAATGGGAGATTTGGGGATGCTTGATTTCTCAAAGAGACTACCGTTCACCTTTCAGCCCCGTGGTTAACGTCGTTCTGGCGGTACATGCAGCCTTTTGTGCTAGGCGACACATCTTCTCACGAAGCTGGGATGCTGACGGCATTAAACCGCTGTATTTATTTTGGATTACTTCAGTTTAATTACAGTCAGCTTTTTCTAATCAGTTTTATATTTTTATTCAGACATTAATCTGGCATCACAAGGAGATCATTATGACAGCTCTTTAACATGAACATAATATAAACTTTCGCTTCATATTTAGAAGAATGTGAGACTCATACTACAATTTATAAGCTCATAGTCACCGAGATCTTAACTAATATGGCTATTACTAGTTGGTTTTTTGTTTGTTTGTTTGTTTGTTTGTTTTTTCATTTTACTAAATTTCCTAAAACTACCCTATTTGGTTCACTTTCGTGTCTGTGACAACACCAGTCCTCTTTGTATAAAGGAGAACGCTAAAGACACATCCGTCTTCCGCTGGTTCTGCGGAATTAGCAGGATGCTTTCTTTGTCATTTCCATTTCGCAGCCAGGGAGCTGTTCCCCGCAGACACGTTCAACAAGGAGGCAGGCATTTGCTCTATGTTTATTCGCAATTTCTTGTGAATGGTTTGACTTTTGAAAAATGCAGTTAGTGTTCTTTTCAGGTAACAAGAGTTGTACAATGAATAAGAGCAGCGGGGAGAAGTCACTAAGCGCAGAGCAGGCCCTGAGCCCGGGGTTAGGGAGGACACAGACTCCGAGTGAGAGGCAGATACAAGTCACAGTCTTATCACCTTTTGTCAAAAGTCACCCCACCAGGGCCTTGATTTGTCGCTATGCATGCTGCTGTCTTGGCTCCTTGAGGAGGGCGGACAAAAAGCACGCAGGAGGATGCCTCTGTTCCGTCACCTCTGGACCAGAAGTCAACACTGAAGGAACACTTTCTGTAGACAAGGCACAAGACAGCTGGGCATGTGAAATTAAAATTAACAATTTAACTTATAAAGCAGGGTAATAAAAATAAAATGAGACTTACTAAATGATGGAGATCATAAGACTCTTAGATGTTAAATGAGTATGAAACCTTGGAATAGAGGAAAGAGTTACAATGCAAGCCTTCCATATTTCGTGATCTCGGGGACGCTCTCGGCACCGTTTTTGATACCAACAGCAAGCACGATTCATTTGTTTTCCCTAATATTTAGTAGCAGATGATTTATTAATATAGTGTAATGCTTATGCGTCTAGAGACTGTGCTTCACTACGCGAGGACCAGAATAGTCTGGTTAAGCATAAAGAGTGAATAGAAATAATCCCTCGAATCGGGTCACATTCTTAAAATACCAGTTGCAATTGGGCGACTCTCTTCAGCTAATGCAGATAGTGTGCGGATGGGCGCTACCCGTCACTTTCCTTCATTCATTGAGTGGACATGGTGGTTTCCAGGAGCTTAAGGAGAGAGAGACAGGCCCAGTCTAGAGCAGGGGGGGAGGGAAGGTGTGTGAGAGACAGACAGATATATGGAGGCAAAGATACTCACATAGAACGTTTTGCAAATGCTCTGCAACCCAGAACGGTGTGGCTCTTGGATTAAGAGAAAGAATCAATGAAGAGCACCACAGGGAGATTCTGAGGGAACCAGAACGGCCTCATGTGGGCAACTTCACAAGGAAGGACGCACGTACGCTGGAGAGTCAAGATTGTCCTCAAGGACGACCTTAATTTGCTCCATTCATTCGTGTCTGACATGTTCAGGGGGAGCTCGGAGTGGGGAACCTGCACAATAAGTCCAGTCCTAGAGCTGTATGTGGTCCTGTCAGCGACTGACGAGACTGTTGGCTTAGACAAGCACTCCTCTTTCGTTGTGCTCAGTGGGATTAGGACAGCGGAGGCGTCCAGTTCTTTATCGTTGCCTCTTTCACAGTGTGGTATCCATTGTAGGTTCTCATGTACCTATTAAATCCATGTCCCCTGTGGGAGGAACGAGGTAGGGCTGCCACTAATTAGATGACTGTGGCAAGTAAGCACGTCACACCCATCCTCTGGCTGATATCTCAGGGCATCTGGTAAATTTCCAGATGTTTGTTGTTGTGGTACGAACATAAGATGGTGTACAGGTCAGTAACAGTAATGACTAGGAGCTTCTATTTAGTCCTCCCGACTTTCCCAACCATGAGAAGCACCTCCCCACAAATCATCGCTGATCCTTAAAACCATCAGCACATATCTCCAGCCCTGTTTTGTGAGTAATGGAATTAGATTTGAGAAGTGGACTGACTTAGTCAAGGGCGTGAAGCTGGTTAGGGCGGGAACGCTGTAGAACACAACACAATTAAACATAAGCAGAGCAATGGAAAATCTTTGACAAGAAATAAAATCAAACAATGGGCTTGTGAAATCATACACAACTTTCCAGATTTTCACAGAAACCAAAGTAAAGCTACGGTGAGATGGCTTATACCACCCTCCAAACCAGTAGGGATTAATTACACCACCCTCCAAACTAGTAAGGATTAATTACACCACCCTCCAAACTAGTAAGGTTTACGTAGAAAACAGAAAACAAACCAGGAAGAAACAAAACAAAACAAAATAGTACAGTGTTCTCTCTGGTCATTTGTTGCGATGCTTCTGCTACAAGTGAACACTTGGGAACACAATTCCATCGTTGCTCATTGCGGTTGTGAGGCGGGGTAGGCCACAGCATTCTAGTTGCATCTAATATAGTATCAGCTCGCCCTATCTAGATACAGTATGCAATGATACATTGAATCATACAACGTTATACTGAGCAAATGGCACATGCGTACAGAGTACCTTGGTTAAGACACTCAGAGAAGACTGAAGGAAAGGCATCTAAATGATAATAATTTAACTTCAGAAACACAAAACTCTGCTTATAATATGAATGTTATATTTCTCAAATTTCTTATAATTTGGAAGTTACAGAGTACTATAGATTTAAAATACAATGACAAAACGCTGTGCTACAATTGAATTTTTATTTGAATTCTGGATCTAACACTAGAAATGAGGGTTTTGAAATTTTAGATTAAGTTTTGTTGACCTCACCTTCAGAGCACGTACAAAATGTCGCTGGTGGAGTTTGAGAAAAAAAAAAAAAGCAATTGAAGACCACCTAAGGTTCATTTTGTACCAGAACAATCTAATTAAACATATTTTAATATAAATTATGTGTTGACGTTTTGACTCATTTTTAAAATTAGTGAACGACAGATCTCACTTAGAAGCCAGTGGTCTACAGTCCTATCACCCCAGCATCCGGCGGCCATGGCTGCTTAGCCGTGTGGCTAACTGCTCTCCACCACTGTCCCTCGGGTTGTTTCCACCCCCGTCAGGGTCTGTGCGTCAGGAGCTGATGGGTGCAGGGAGGAAAGCATCCAAACCTGGCACAGAGGTGGGAAGAGTTTTAAGAAAATGCTTCGGGGCTTTCATAGGCTGAAGTGGAGACGACATCTTACAGGAAAGAAGCTTGCATAGGCTGAAAGAGGGGAGGTTGGTGGTAAATTGAGAGTATAAGGGTACTGGACCCAAGGATGCTGTGAGCGTGCTGTGAGCGTAAGGATACTGGACCCAGGCTGCTGTGAGCGTAAGGATACTGGACCCAGGCTGCTGTGAGCATAAGGGTACTGGACCCAGGATACTGTGAGCGTAAGGGTTCCGGACACAAGGGATGCTCAGCATCAAAGTAAACAAGTCAGTGGGAAAAGTAAGGATAATCATAGGAACCAATGAGATATTGCAAAAACAAAGGGGATTTGTGAATGAGGAGGTGTGAACAGAGGGCGTGGCCATGGGGGTGGAGAGAGCATGAGTCTGAAATAGGAAGGGTGGTAGGAGTGGGAGGTGAAGCAGAAGAAAGCACAGAAGGAGAGCTTCTGCTAGGATTTCAAGTACGGGGTTAGGTCCCTAGAGGAATGACAGAATTATTTAAAAATTATTTTTAATTAAGATACAATGGTGCCATTTCTTCCTTTACCTCCTCCAATGCCTCTGACGTGTCCTTCTTTCCTTTCAAAGGCAGGGCCTCTCTTTTATTTAATCAGTATTGTTACACACTTACATCTATGATAACATACACATGAGTGAACATAGGAATACAGCCTGCTAAGTCGGTTTGGTGTTGTTGGCATAAGTGTGACCTCAGGATTGACCGCTCGGTGTCAGATGATGAATTAGGGCTCATCCCCGGGGAAGGGTACCTCTCCATCTCTCAGCAGTCGTTAATTGCTCGTACCTCATCGTCCAGGCGTGGGGCGTGTGACATTTCCCCATTCACAGTAGCCGGTGCTGAGTTTGTTTGGGTCTGGTTTAGGCAGCCATATTGTTAAGATTCCATGGTTTTAGCACCCGTGTCAGATTTCATTGCAGACTTCCTGGTCCTCTGAGTCTTACAATGCTTATGCCCCTTTCCAGCATGTCTGAGCCCCGAGTGCAGAAATTATCTTTTAGATGTATCCACTGTCAGTAGATGTCTTCGCCCTACCAGTTGTGGCTTTCTGTAATGGTTTCTGTCTGTTGTAACAGGAAGCTTCTTTGATGAGGGCTAAGGGCTACACTATCTGTGTATGAGGGTAAGTATTTAGAATGCTCTCAGGTTATACTGGTTAAGGTAAGTGGTAGCAGAAGGGTTTTCCTCTAGGGTTCATGACCTCACCAGCCACCGGTAGTTGGTTGGGTTTAAAGTTAAAAAAGGAACACATTCCCTTTCTAGTACTTTATATACACTTAAAAAAACTTTCAGTGTTAAATACCCTTTTAAAGGCATGAATTCTATACAAACTCATACATTTCCAGTTCAGCCTACGTGTTAGCACAGATGCTCCTCCTCGAAGGGCCTCTTTGATTAGGTGTTTTCTCAGCCTCATTTCAGATGACATTGTTTTTTAATTGGATTTTGAGATGTGGCTTCAGACTCAGTGTTCCCTCATCTTCCTAGGAATAGCGTTCCTGTCTTAGACAAATGATTTCCTCAATTTCAGATTAGCAGCGTGCTGTGTCGTAAACATAGGGAATTGACACAAGCAGTGTAAAATGAATAGGTAAAGGTATACTATTTCAGCTATAGAATGAACAGAAAAGAACTCCCTGTTGTGTATTGGTAACCTGAGTAAACACATGGCTAGAAATGAAGCTGGAGATGCAGGGGAGAGGAAAACTGATGCACAGGATTGTATAGATCTATGATGAATTTTCAAATGGTTCAGTGATATTTACAAAATATTACATTTGATAATTTATCACGATACTGCCACAGAGTGATTTTTACTGTAAGGATATTTAATTTGAATTGCATATTTTGAATAGGTGTTCAGTATTTATTTCATGTATGTTTTGTTAAATTTTTGAATTTACATATAAAGGTAATATTTATGACTACATATTTGACAAACGTGTACGACTTGTATACATACCATGTGTTGCAATTATCTAAATTTATTCCTTGAGCTTTGACATCCTACGTCTATAACCTTCCCAAGCAATGATGATGAAGAGAAATTTCCTGTGGATACTTTAGAATTCTATTGCTGTTTAATATTTGGCTTAGTGAATCCATTGTGGAATTCCTTTCTTCCTCTAGCTAGTTTTTGATAAGATGAAAAATAGACCATTAGAGCTTGGGTTTCAATTATGAAGGCATATCATGTTTGCAATTATGTTAAACACAAGCAGCGAAGTGTTACATAAATTAAACTGGACAGTAGCCAGATTCCTTTTAGAGGCTGGCAAAGTGAAAAACAAGAAGATGACTTTCAGTGTCTTTACACCCACACGGTGACTTCTGCTCACTTTATTACAGTTTTTAACTTCTCAACTAATGGCCTTGTTTAGTCGTATCTTAATAAGTAAGGTATTCTGCATGCGAGCACTGAGAAGATACATTTTAAAAAATAAAAAAATTCATCTGTGCCAGTTCCCCAGGGGAAAATATTTTCATGTAGTTTAATTAAATGTTAAATAATATACTTAAATAATTTTATTCACATTGTTTCTTAGCTTTTTAGAATAGTGAAATTTTAGATTTTGAAGAGATTTTCCAATATCCTTTCATCTGATATTTTAATTTGAATATGTAAAACATAGGTCCAAAGAGGTATATTTGTCCAACTACAAACCTTAGCTAGCTTTTGAGTTTATCTTCAGCTCAAATTTCTGGATTCATGTCCTAGTGTTCTCCTGGCACTCTCCTTAAATATCTTCATGTAATTGTACACAGGGGTCCGTTCGCATCTAAAATCTAATCTTCACTTTCTAACGGTGTTTAAAATATGAGTTCTCATTTTGTACAAAATTTGACTTTGAGACACTTAAACAGGACATATTTTGTTAAATGCCTTTCCTAGAACTCTGTGAAATTTGAGGAAAATGAAACTCTTTCCAGAAAGAGAAAATATGTTTCAAGGATGCAAATTCTTTTCCCTCACCCTTGTGGCTCTATCAGTCAATTGCTCAAGACGGTAGCTTTCTGAATAGAATATTTTAAACATAACTAAGAAATACAAGCTCAAACATTCCTGCTTTACAATTATGGTTCTTTAGGGAATGCAGTGATCTGTGCAGCCATCTTGAATCATCTCACAGGGTCACATTAATCAGAAAAATCACAGCTTCTCGTGGAAGTCGCCTTGGTACATGATGTTGGGTACATGAAGTAGGAGAGGCTGATGGCAGGAGGGAGGAACAGTAGCCTCACTTCTTTGTGAGGAAAGTCTTTGGGATCTGTGAGGAGCCCGAAGCTCCTTTTGATGAAAGGGACACAGGATAATTCAACTCTTAAGCTTCTCAGAGCCCAGTGATGCACTTCCATTTATCCGCTTGCTAAGCCACAGCAATTTTCGCTGCCTTTCGAAGGGAAGAAAAAGAATAAAGTGCTCTGCTTTTATTTGGAGCGAAGGGCATACCATTTCAGAAGGCTTTCTTTGCTGGTCCTGCCTAATGAAGCAGCCGAGGCATCACATGACCCGTGACGGAACAATCCGAGTAAGAGAGGACGTCCGAGCAGCTCCATGGCGGTCTCGATGTGTAGGTTGGCATGGGTGTCCTCTGATTGGCTTTAGCAAATAATAGTTGACTTTCTCTGTGGATCTTGCAAGAGAATCATCCTGGAAAAGACCTGTTTCATTTATGCGATTTCCTTCTGCTATTGGCAGCCGTGCAAATGATCTGGAACAGGTGGGCATGCCAATAAACAAAGGATGTGCTTTATAGCCCACCGCCCTCCACGGATCTGATTTTGATGAAGACACATACAGGGAGGATCATATCTGTACTTGATCTCGTGTTGGGAATCTGTAAAGCACTCACAAAATAAAGGGAACAATTTCTCTTCGCTAAGTTAGTTGACTATTAAAATCGAGAATGATTTTCTTGCAATTTCACAGTACAGTTTTTCATGGATGGTACTCATCACTTAGGGCGGGAAAAGGAGAAACGGTCTATCAAAAACAGATAAAGAAAAGCCACAGCACAGCCTGCTGGTTCTGCTATTTTGGATGATCGAGCTTGTGCTCAAATGAAATCATGACAGATTCATTTATATGAAATGGCCATTGCTGATCTCCTTGCCAGAAACCAGATTGCTTTTTTTATTTAGGAGATTTGCAGATCAGTCCTTAGCTTTCTCTAGTTAGTGGCAACATGGCACTTGGCCAGACTTCCTGCTCTCATATGTTAACGTATAGTTGCATTCAATTGGGGAAAAAAATCTGTTAAGTGTTTTAATCATGTGCAGAGCTGGATTGGCTGATATCCCAGGTAGACCAATATAAAAAGGCTGGAATAGTGGAAATTTTGTCATCCATTGGCACAATGATAGGAACGGCAACATCAATATTATGGGTGATCTTTTCATTTCACAGCATCTGCTGTTATTGACCATCTCTGAAATACTTAGAGAATCTTTGCTGCTGTTTCTACAAGCCAAATTTATTGAACAACTGAACTCAATAAATGGATTGATTGGAGAACATAAAGGTATTAGATAGTTTCAAAGAGGAATCCTTCTGTAGAGCTATAAACTACCCAAGTGGAGTTTTTGATGGCTCTCTTCCATTTCCATTGGCCCTCTAGGACTTGCCTGCTTGCTTATTGTCAGGAAAGCATGGGCTTCTTTTCTTCCTGCCAGCTCACACTCAGCAATTCTTAGCCAGGAGGCAGCATGGGAAGAGTTATTAGCAGGGAAGTGGGCATGCAAGTTCATTGTGTAGTTCGCTGTGCTCCCTCTCCACGCAGGGGCGAGCTGTTGTGTCAGGTAAGGTATAAACTCCCTCATTCAATTACCAAGTGGCTACTAGGTGTAAGGTACTTGGGTTGGGACCTAGCAGCTCAGAGCAACACTGGCAGAGGTGTCTGCCTTTGTGAGCTTACATTCGAATGCAGCACTGCTTCTCCTGGCTCGCTGGGAAAATGATGAGTAAATGAAGATTAAAAATACTGAGTGGTGGAGGCGCACTCCTTTAGTCCCCGCACTCAGGAGGCAGAGGCAGGTGGGTCTCTGTGAGTTCAAGGCCAGCCTGCTCTACAGAGTGAATTCCAGGACAGCCAGAGTTACAGCAGAGAAACCCTGTCTCAAAAAAACAAAACAAACAACAACAACACCCCTCCCAAAAAACACCCACTGAGGTTGTACTACTGATAGAACTAACTAGAGACCACAGACTTGCATAGAGTTCTTTAAATGAGCTTGTTCTTTAGTCTTGTTCTCCGTTACTGGCTCCTGAATTCCACCAAAAAAGAGCCATGTCTTGTTGCAGTCACATGTCAAAAGCCCAATGTATTAAAAAAATGTATAGAACACAGCATTATAGAACACACACACACACACACACACACACATATACATATACACACACACATATATAATGCTATCTATAGTGACCTATGTATACTATTTACATTCTTATATATAGTTGACATACACACAGGTCTGTTCTCATCATCCACCACTCTTATACTCTGACGTTGCCCTCAGCCCTGAATTAGGGCTTACCCCTTGCTCCTGGGGGAAGTATTGGTTTGTTTCTTTGGGCCATTACGTATCCTTCAGCTAGTGAATACAATACCTTGTTTTCTGTGTGATTCTTTATAGAGGGACCTAACTTAACATGCATTGTGATTAAGTAACATCACAACTCTGCTAGCACATGGGCTTGACTGAAGCCACGGAACACAGAGCTTCTCCCTTGGGCTCCTCGCAGCCTTCCGGAGCTGGTGAAGAACAGACAACACTTTAGTATAATCCTTCAGACAATCTCAGATGGTGAAACCACTAACAAAAAGCACAGAAATGCAAAAAAAAAAAAAAAGCACCACGCTAAAAGACCATGAAGGGAACACTTGCTTACAGAATCAGAGCTGAAATAAGAACCCTGGGTAGCACTGGTGGATCACCATTGGGAAGATATGCATCGGGCAACTTGCATTTATTTTTCTTTTTCTTTTTTGCCACATTAAGCATATGGCATGAATGACCACAAAAGGGTTCTGAGTATTGATTTTGGTATTGCAAGTAATTGTATTGGGTAGGGTAGGTTATTTTACACGGAGGGAATTTGCAAGTCATGAAGACTGACTCTACCCTGCCCCTCCCATGTGTGTGTGTGTGTGTGTGTGTGTGTGTGTGTGTGATTGTAGTTGTAGTTGTAGTCTTGTCTTTTCCTGTGAGTTCTGGGCTTCATCCTTGAGGAGCTCTATACAAAGCCTGGGGATGGAGGTTGAGGCTGTGAGCAGAGAGGCAAGACATCCCCTCTCTGCTCAAGTGCTGGGTTCCGCAGTGCAAATCTCTCTGCCTATCGAAGGCAAGTGTCCTAAGAGCTGTGTGGAGTGGGAGGATTCGGCCATCCAGCTGTGACTCAAACGCTGCTGATGCTGAGTGGGAGAAGAAATGGCTGGAGGAGGGAGACGGGCAGAGACTGCAGGCACATAAGAAAACAAGCCGCGGGCCTCAGCTTCACCAGGCAGAGCGAGGCAGTGCTCTCTGCTTTGTGCTGGCTTCCGGCTTCCCAGCTGCAATGCTGGGCTTCACTGAACCGCTCCACACTCCAGAAACCTGGTGGCCTCACCCTCCAAAGATCAAACCTTGTCCTGCTGACTGGCTGTCCTGGGCAGGAGAGACCTGACCCACATCTGTACCCCCAGAAGCCTGGAGCTGGGCACGGGGGCACAGAGGCCCCCGATAACTGCCTTCATGATTGATTTGCTGTCTTGAGGCTTTTTACAGATTCCAAGGCCCACATTTTCGCTTGTGTCAATTGAATAGGCAGATGCCTGAAATCCCTTTATTGAGCAGAAAAGCCTTTTATTCTGTAATTATAGAGGAAAAGAAAAGATCATAAAAATATTCAGTTGTAACAATTTAGTATGAATGCTTTTCAGTTAAAATATAATTAGTCAACAAATGTAAATCACTAATTATGAGTTTCTTTTCTATTTTGATGTGAAGCCATACTTCAAGTGTCTGTAGCAAGAAGAGACCTCAGAACTAACGCTGCATAAAAGTGTCGGAGAAAATAGAAGATCAATTTGGAAACTGGAACAAAACAAAAGCAAATCTGCCTCATTTGCATATGATTGGGCTGGGACTAAGAAAGCAGAGTTTCGAGGTATATCTGCAAAACTACTGAATCTATTTGTGATATTTTGATAAGAGAGAGACAGAGAGAGAGAGGGGGATAGGTAGAGAGAGGAGTTGGATTTGCTTAGAAGATCATGCTATCATTTGGATCTAATATGTCCCTTATTGGCCTGTGTGCTGAAGACTCAGTTCTCGCTTTGGAACTACTGTAAAGTAGTGTAACCTCTTAAGAGCATAGTGAGAGGCCATACACCCTAGGGGTAGGGGGTGGGGAGGGTGCCTTCAAAGTGCACCGTGGGATTCCAGTCTCTTCCTCTTGTTCTTTTCCTTCACTTGTGGATGGCTCATTCCACCATGTGCTTCTGCCATGCACTAGCTCCTCAATGACCCGAAGCAAGGAGCCAGTGGACCACGATTACAACATCAAGTCAGAGCCCAAGTCCTCTCATCTCATGGTGTCATGACTCAGAATCACAAGTAGCCTATGGACTTGTGCTGCTGCTGAGGCTGCAGCCAACATTCCCAGTGAGCCGCCGCCACACGGTGCCTATCCCAGCAGTCTGGGCTCTAGCAGGGACTGTGTTCCTTGATGGTTTTTCTGGGATTTCTATGAGGGGGATGTGGTCCATCTTTGAAGACAACAGAAGAGAATTATGTCTTTGTGGTTTGGGGAACTCTGTGTGCTGTGTCTTCCGCTCTAGGGCTCTCTGTGCATCTTCTCTCCTTCCTCAGTTGTCTTTTGGTGACATCTCTGACATGTTGAATGTGCTACGACATGTTGTTTATATACTCCAGGAGATGAGTCATTTCTACTTGGAAAGTTTATTTTTCTTACTTTCCAGCTTGTTGAGAGCTTGGGCAAGTTCTACTTTGAGAGTGAGTGTTCATTCTAAAGATTTAAAACAGTTGATCACCAGTGATGGACTTAGCTCCTGACTCCGCTTGCTGTTCTTGTCTTGTGCTGTGTATGGTGATATGCTGGGCAGGTATTAACCACCCGTTAGCCCATTCCTGGCTTTCTTTTTTCCTCTGCAGCTTGTTTGCCCTCGAAGACACGGCTCCTCCTAAGCGCGGTACACCGGCCTTTTATGGCCTTGTACCTGTGGTACTCCGCGTTGTGTAATTACCCCAAGGTGACTTTCCTTCTCACATTGACATTTGGTGTCACTTTCTACACAAAGATGTTCAGATTTGCCCAATGACCTGCGCTCGGTTCTTAGATTCAATTTCCTTTTTTGAAACAAGGACTCATGATTTTCCGGCTTCTGATTCTCGGGTGCTGGTGTTACAGGTGTATACAGCACACCCGGCTCTTAAATTCTATCTTGGTAGCCATGATTGAAAGTGCTTCTAGCTTACTTTTCCAGTTTCCTTTCTGCTGCTGTGGTAAAAAAAAAATCACCCTGGCAAAAAGCAGCCTGGGGAGGAAAGGGTTCATTTCATCTTCCACCTCTAGGTCACAATCCATCATTGAGGGAAGTCAAGGTAGGAAGATGTAGGTAGAAACCACAGGATAACGCTGCTGTCTCCATTACTCTCCGACTCACGCCTAACTAGCATTTGCGCAGACTGGGAATGCCTGCCTAGGATGGCACTGCCCACCGTGGGCTCCCCCCACGTCAGTTATTAATCAAGACAGTGTCTCACAGCTCTGCCCAGGGACAGCCTGATTTGGACAGCTCCTCAGCCGAGGCTCCCTCAGGGGGTTACAGGTTGTGTGAAGTCGATGATTGAAGCTGTCCATTTGGTGCCTTCGACCTTTGCGTCCCCATGGTAATTTTCAAACAGCTCTGGTAAAAACAGTCAATGTGTTTATTTATTAGCGGATTCATCTTCCATTCTAGGTGGTATGCCCTCTGGGATTAAGAACAGTGTCTTCTTATATGTGTCCAGTGTATACATTTAAGTATCAGTTACGAAAATGTGTGTTTATTGAACAAAAACATGTTTTCATACTTCAGTTAATTTCCTTCACAATTCAGCTTTCCGTATCTTTAAATAATGTGTTTGATCATTCATTCATGAAATAATTATCACCTCCTTCTGAATATGTTGCACATTTCATGCTTTCCTGAATAACACTGATTCCTTTTTAACATTATTTATCTTAGGAGTAGTTTTTGTAATTAGAACAAAATTACAGCGCACTGCGAATACGCACTTCTTGCCGTTCTGTGCTCCACAGTCTCAGTGCTGCGAGCGTGGCAGTCTGTGCCACGCCTGGGTGTACTGTCTTACCACGCTGTGCTGCAAGCCGCTCAGCCAGTGCGGCTGCCCCAACTGTTCTGAATTATTGGGCTAGGCAGCTCATGCAGTTTGGTCTGCTGTGGCCTCTGTCTCTTTTTGACTATATTTTGGGGAATATTTTTGCCAAGCAGAAGTATCCTTTTGCATGTTGCAATGTGAAGTTTATAGTGGTTTGAAAGTTCTCCGAGGGTTGTTCTAGAATATATACAATAATATATCAGGATATTAGGGATTGGTATAAATCCCTTGACTCTGTGAAAGGTGCATATACATCATGGCAGACTTCAGCTCAACAGTTACAAATGGTGTCTGGAAGGAACTATGGCAGGAAGTATGCCATAATTTTGTGGGATTTTGAGGAGGATGAAGGAGTGATTGCCACTGCATGATGTATATCTTTGGGAACAAGGATTTAATGACTTTCTGCCATGTGAATTGTGATGGAGCTAATTCCTTAGAACACTTATATCTGAGAAGCCATCCCAGCCCCACTTCCTCTAAATGAGATATGTGCACATGCTTGAAATTAAATGCAGCTAATAAAACAGGTAGTCTAAGGGACTCAGTGTAAGAAACCATGTTTATGTGACTATAAGTATGCATTTATACTTTATACATTATGCATTATAAACATATAAATGTATACTTATATACATATTATGTAAGTATATATTATATATAATAGGATATAGAATAATAAAAAATAAAATTTCCTATTTACCCGTTACTTTAAAGTTCATCTCTCCTTTCCAATTGCATTCTTAGGCTTCTAGCCCTACCATATAATTTATTCGATACTAATACAACAGAAGTGGTGTCCTTTCGTGCCGTCTGTGTGTGACTGAGGATGCACAATAGGCCAGCAGCCAGAAAGCCCCAGTGACCTTCCTGTCTTTGATCCCACTATGCTGAGATCCAGGTGCCTGTGCAGCCATGCCCAGTTTCCAAGGGTACAGTATCATCCTGGCAGGAAAGACTTGAGTGGGTGTGGCCGCCAACTGCAGCATCTGGAGAATGAGAGGGCTAGTTACGTTGTCGTGCTGGCATTCGGGAAGCTGAGATCTACTGAAATATGTAGCAGGCCCATAGCCATTAAGCCCCTCTCTTGCCTGGTTGTGTCCGCCAGTGGGTCCATGTCAGCTTCCATACACAGTGCCACCAGCTGGGAAACAAGTGTTTAAACACGAGAGCCCTAGAAGAACATTCCACGTTGAAAACTCAACAGTCAGTAAACCTTGTGAGGAAATGAGAAGACAGGGAACAATGATAATAACAAAGTATTTGTTCTCAAGTACCAGAATAAAATGCAACACATGGAGTCCTTTGGGTGAAGACTGTGCTGGGTTGGGGGAAGTGCCCGTCAGAGGTAGGGAGGACAGGCGAAGTCACTGTGAAGGTTACTCCAGAGCATCTGGAGTCAGCCACCATGTGGACTTCTGTAAAGATAATCCAGGGAGACAGAAGAGCCGCTCCTTTATAGGAGCCATTTGGCCAGTGTGAGAGTCAGCAATAGGACCGCCACACTGGAGCGGAACACAGGCTGAAGCTTGTTGGTCATTGATAGGATCCGTCTTCCATTCTACCTGTGGTGTCCTCCCCAGGAGAGTGACGCATGTCCCGACCTGGGGCTGAGAACAGGTGAGAGCTGTGAAGAACGGTGAGGACGAGGAGCTCGATGGCGAAGCCACTGCAGTACTGCAGGTGCTTGTGTTTCCCGACATTCCCTTCCCCAATATACTGCTAGGATGTGGCCGTGCTAATTCAGATTATCCACGTGTGGTCAATAATGTAAGTCTGTGATGGCGATTTTACACTTCATGATGAATGCAAAACTGCTCTTGGGATTTTTCAGATTCACATGAGGAGTATGTGTTTCTGTTAGCAGTTCAGGAATATGAAATCCCATCACAGCGACCTTGTTTATGAGTGAAAGGTTCCGTTCCCCAAAGGTGACCTTTCCACACAAATCAATCCCAGAACAATGAAATCTTTCGATTAAAATTAATACGTCCCAATTTATAATTACTCTTATTGTGGTAGAACGTGACTCCAACCAATTCTTGTTCTGTGATTTTATCTGCAAATGGTTTCACTTAGTCAGTTTCCAAACACAACTCGTGATCACATGAGTTAAAAAGATTATAAACGCTAATGTCATTTGCTAGGGACTTTACCTAGAAATCCTGTAAGCAGGAGTGGGAACTTCTTCATGTTTTCAGAAGGCGCCATTTTACACGATGATCTTGCAGCAGGTCCTGCAGTGACACCATAGTCCTTTTGGGAGGCTATAACACAATTCCATGAGATGGTTGGTTTTTAAACAGCGAGAGTTTATATCTCACAGTTCTGAAGGCTGAGATGATCAAGGTGGAGAAAGATCCCTGTGTGGTGAGGACCCTTCCTCAGTTCACAGATTGGTGTCACCTACCACATCCTCCCATGGTGGCAAAGGTGAGGAGTCTTGCTTAGAACCCTCTGTAAAAGCACGGAGTCCATTGAGGGGCCATCTCTCAAACCAAACACTCTCGAGTTGGGCGTGACTTTGGCCTGGGACTTGGCATGTGAATTAGGAGAAGGCATATGCATGCCTCTAGACATTGGCAATGGATAGTGTAAGAAATGGGTATCGAGCCTTCTTCCAATTTCTGTTTGTGTGAGAAGCAGCATGGCCAAAAGTAGGTTAGCATAAAAAAGGGCTTATTTAACCTTTAAATTTGAGTTTGCTATCCATCATTGAGAGAAGTCAAGGTAGGAACTGAAGGCAAGAACTTGAAGTCAGGCCTGCTTGCTGTTCTGCAGAGCCTCCCCTCAACCGAGGAGCTCACCTAACAGGCAGATCAGCAGACAAAACATGTTGAATGCTGCTTGCTGGCTGATGGGCCAGGCTTAGACTCAGCAAGCTTTCTTACATAGTTTCAGATCACCAGCCTAGGGATAGTACCGCCCACAGTGGGCTGAGGTCTCCTACATCAACTGACAGTGAAGACCTTTCCCAACAGGTAATCTGATGTGGGGAATTGCTCAACTGAGGCTCCCCTGTCTGAGGACTCTGGTCTGGGTCAAGTTGAAAGATAAAACAAATGAGGACATGATTACATATGAGTTCTAGCTCTTTTAAAAATGTCAGCACCTTCAGTACAGTTCCTAATTACTGTGCACCTCATAATAATGTAAGTCGGGTTCTGTAGATTGGGAATATTGTTGTCCATTAGCATTCTAGGTCTTGTGGGATAAATAGAGGTGCCATCATTGGAGGAATGAGAACAAGGTAACAAGTCTGCAGCCGAGCCTCGGCTTCCAGTGCAGGCCTTGCCTTTCAACAGCCGTGTGCCACTGAGCAAAGGGCATGTTGAAGCCTGTCTCCTTTCCCAAATGCCCATGTGCCTGTGGCCAGGCTCTGTGAGCGCTCTGAGGGTTGAATAGCTAATAGATTTAAAGGCAAGCAATAAAAACAAAGAAACAAACATGACAAACAGAAACACAGGCTTTTACCCTATCCCGCAGCCGAAGGCCCTGAAGAGCTTTGTAGTTCTTCATAAGAAGACGTCCTGGGGAAATCTCTCTTTTGCCTGTATGAGGGTAATAGTCTAAGACCATATTGCCTTGACATGTCCGAGGAGGTCTCACACAGGTTTCATTACTAACCCTTTTAGACAACTGAGTATTAGTTTAAATACTCTTGTGACTTGTCTGTTCTCGCTAGATTTCCTTTCTTAAGTCTAAAAACACCAGTAATTGATAATTAGCAACTTTAAGTCATGGGTATATGAAATAGTTAATTATGAGTCTTCTGGATTGTGTGTGTGCATGTGTGCACGTGTGCAAATATGGCAATAATTTTCACACCTCCTCCACATAGCCTGGCCTACACACATCAAGAAGGACAGCAACGAATGCTCTCTGTCAACACCAGACTACCAGCTGACTTGAAGGTGTGATGTGATGCTCAGACAGATGAGATTTAGGACGGGAACATCTGCAGTCCAAGTGGTGGTTTTTAGGGTGCAGCTTTAGGGGTTCACTTGGTAGTTGAGTCTGACTCATTGTATTGGTATCAGCCTTAACTAGGCATGCTCTGTTATCCCAACTCCGGTGCCTAGTGGTGTGGATGCTTCAAAGGCCAGAGATAAATCAATCTGTGCCCTGGAAACCTCAAAAGAGATAGATAAAGAGGATCTTTATATTGCAAGTCAAAATGGGAAAGCGTCATTTCAGGAGTCAAATGTTGGCAATCATATGAAACAGTCTCAATTGTCTTTTTGAAAAAGCTGAAATAGAACCGGTATCCTCCCTCCAAGACCCCATAGCAAGGTGAGGAGAACTGCCACCGGTAGGGGGTGTCTCGGCCTGTCCCGGCCGTGTAATTACGTGAAGCAAATAAGCTCTGTAACCTCGTTTCAGGGTTACTACTGTTTGCATTGCCTCTGTTTTGTGTGTTTTGAATCCAGCTCGTAAACCCTATAATTAGGAAGAAGTATCAAAGTGCCTACTTACACACTTTTTATTTGTTTTCTGAGGTTGTAATCGTCTGTAAGTGCTCGCTCGGCTGACAATTCAGCAAACGGAATGCCTTCCAAACAGCCATATTGTAGCTCTCTCTCACTCCTCACCTTGAAGCGATTCTGTTTTTCCCAGCTTTGATTCCACTCAAAAGTAGGAAAATGTTTATTTTCAATTAGACTCTTATATAGCTTGATAGTTTCCCTTTGCCGTTTTAAAGAGACTGGAGGAAATGAGAACCAGAGGCTGTAAGTCATTTGACTCCATAGTAAAGAAGACTGTTGCTCCTTGGGGTAGACAGCGCCCCAGAGTTAAGTCCCCAAGTCGCCTGTATGTGATCGGTGCTCGTGCGGTCGGCCGTGCCACAGGCCGATTTTTCAAGTCTCATGTAAAGACTTTCTTCTTCACCTGTTGTTTCTATAAGCAGCATGTTACATGCGTTACAGGTAATTGACTTTCTACCTTGGGACTCTGTGCTGTGTGCTTAGCGCTGAGCTGGGGGGAGGGGTGCTTTCCACATCTGAAACACCTGGAAGCACTTTTTAAGGCCCGGTGTCAGATCAAACCTCAGGCTAACCAAGGATGGAAGCCAGGCCTAGCGTTGGTAGTGCACGGAGTGATTCCAGTGCTCCACCCACTCACTCATGGACACCCACGACAAGGTGAGGCGCATTCGAACTCGTGGGCATGCGCCTTACTTTTAGGCAGTAGATGGAGCATAGCGTGTTACAGACCGCCATGCGGCTTGGTCGGCTGTCGTGTGACCTCGGGTAAGCCACCTTAGTACTGCCACGTGTCTTTATCAGGTGTCACTCCTGACCACTGGCAGCGTTGCCGACTGGACGTCAGCACTGGTCCGAAGCTGGGAGCAAGGCCGCGCCGGGTGCCGTTGCCTCTTCCCTTCTCTGAACATAGAGTTTACTGCAGCAGCTCCTTCTCCGGGATGAAACGTGTGGCTTTTCTCGCCTCTCGGCGATGTATGATCTCCTTTACTTAATTGTTTGACTTCAAATATTTGACACCACACGTTATTCTATAACGTGTGCTCTGTGGTGCAGCATGTATATTATGATATGTTACTATTTTAAAATAAATCTGGGATGGTAACAAAGTTGCAAACCGAGAGCTGAGAGTTTCTGTACACCTTTGCTCGGTTTTCTCTAGCGTTAGCATGTTGCCTCAATATTTCCTTAATCAGAACTAGGAAATCAATATACCAATGGTATAATATAATCAATGGTATAATAGTATTGAGTATAGGTTTTATATGGGTTTCACCAATTTTCCACTAAGGGGAATTTTTCTGTTTGAGGGTCCACTGCAGGCATACGTTGGACTCTCGTATTCCTTGGTCTTCCCCGATATACAGTAGGTCTTAGCTTTTCCTGCCTTCCTCAGCCTCCTTTGGAGATTAAGTACTAGTGAACTATTCATGGGATGTCTCTCAATTTAGGACAGTGGAATGTTTACCAATGGATAGGTTGAGTTTGGACATTTGGGACAAGAACACCATAGAATGATTGAATCCTCCTCACTACCGTCAGTACCGTGGGACATGTGGTATAAGCGTTTTATAAACACCATCAGACAGAGAAGTGAGTTACAGACTAGGGGAAGGCCTGTTAGTTTGCCAAGATTGTCATTGGAAGTTCACAGGCTGGGAGGTTTAGAGATAAGAAAGTTATGTTTTCTGAGTTCTGGAGGCTCACAGTCTGAGACCAAAGTGTTGGCTGCTGCAGAGGCCTCTCATTGACCTTATAAATGGCATCTTCTTGTGGTGCCTTTCTTAAGGCATGCCTGAATCATCTCCTGACATCTTTCATAAGAATTCCAGCCATAAAAGCCGGGTGGTTGTGGCTCACACCTTTAATCCCAGCACTCAGGAGGCAGAGGCAGGTAGATCTCTGTGCATTTGAGGTCAGCCTGGTCTACAGAGTGAGTTCCAGGACAGCCAGGATTATAATAGAGAAGCCCTGTCTCAAAAAAACAAACAAACAAGAAACAAAAACAAAGACACAAACAAAAGCAATTCCAGCCACAATAGGCTCATTTAACCTCTGCCGTCCTTTAAGGGCTCTGTCCCCAAATAGTCCCATTCAGAGCTTCCAAGGGTTGACTTTGTAGGAGTGGATAATATACCCCACAATAGGTGACTGTCAAGCAGGCATGCCTGAAAACGAGGGGACAAAGATTTTTACCAGGACAGGAAGTGATCTGTAAGGACTCTTAGAAATATGGCATGTTAAAATAAAGTTATGGCGCTTAACGGAGAGTCCAGAGTTGAATTTTCCAGTGTTCTTTATTAATCACAAACCATGTCAAATCTCAGGGAATTCTAATACCCGAGCAGCTAGGCCTAGAGCTCACTCCAAGGCTTCTTCCCCCATTGCTCTCCTCTTGGTTCTTTTCCCTCTCCTTCTCCTCTCTCTCATCCTCCTCCTACTATCCTCCACCTCCTACTCCTACTCCCTCCTTGCTCCACCCCTCAATCCCCTCAAGGTGTTTTCTTCCTGTTTTCACACAGACCCTCAATCAACAAATAACAGGAACCTCCTGTGGGGGGTGGAAGCTGGGGATGGCACAGAGGTGTAAACAAGTAAGAGACTAATCTTAACTAAGATATTATTCACAACTAAACATACCACAACAATGGCAGGTGTTTTTTTTTTTTTTCAAATCAGAATAAAAAAAAAGTAGTTGTAGCAAATCCAGTGATGCTCCATAAGGGGAAGCCACTTGCTAGGAGAACTAAGCTGCTTAAGCGTCACATCCAGACCTGTCGGTTAAGGACAGTGAAGGGGACACGGGTTGGGAGAGGTCCCTGCGGATATAAAAGACTGTAAGCAAGCCTTGTGGCCCAATTGCAGACGGAGATGTCAACACACTACACACACTACGGTGGGGTGGTGCTGTAAAATATTTAAAGGCACAGAAATGGTTTTAGGGACCCATTGAGAAAAGGGCTTATTCAGCCTAAAGATGAAATTGCTAATGAGGGCTTCCCTTCTCTTGGAGCGCCCTATGTGACAGGAGTTCTTAAAGCAAGGACAGTGCCCAGCTGTTCTCAAACATTACAGGGACAGATTTCAAGTAAATAGCCTTAGATGCAAGTGAATGAGACTCAGACTAAAAATAAAAATGCCTTGATCAGAACAGTGACTAACACTAAAGAGGCTCCAAGAGGAAGAAACACAACTTTGTAGAAGCAGACACTGGCAGCCTGGTAAGATGGCTCGGTGGGTAACGCCATTTGCAAACACTCCTGAAGACCTGAGTTCAGTCCCAGTGGTGGAAAGAGAAAACCCATCCTACAAGTCTTCCTTCGCCCTCCAAATGCCCAGGCATGTGTACCCCTCCTATAAGCACAAATCAAAAAGATAGTAAAGTAATATCCGTCCTACTATTTAAAAGGATGAACTTGGGACAAAGAACTGTCTTCTAGGATAATATTTTCAACTTCATTAGTTATTTTAGGACACAGTAAGCTGCTATGTGTTATTCTAGAAGCTCCTCTGTCTGGACTTGGCAGCTTTAGATAGAGCTTATTAAACTCCACAATTGTTAATATGGTTAACTGTGATTCTCCCATATATATATATAGTTCCATTCCCCGGTGTGTCTACAGAGTGCAGTATAATATACTAACTCTCAGCTGGTATGCATGTGACCTTATTTGATGACCAGGAAAATGATATTTCCAGTTCCTTCGCTGCAATACTACATTTTCTACCACAGAACAGATATTAGGCTTAAATTCCTAGCCCTCTAAAAATTCAGGCAAAGCAGAAATGCTGTAGGTTCAATAGAAAATTACAGGGAAAGGTAAACCCTTTGTTGCTGTTGTTGTTGTCAGAATAACGCAGAGGCTCGTGTTGGAGAGAAAGCACGAACTGTTTGACAAATCATAGTTTATAAAATTCTGCTGTGGTTAACCATTGAGTGCTACTGGTTTCTCAGAAACATTTTTCTATCATAGACTTAAACCCCTTAACAAATAATAAACCCTGACAGAGAGGCTTGGCGAAATAGAGGGGCTCATTTATAGAATCTAAATTGATGCTGATGACCGAGCTTTCACTATTTGATTTAGGGTGCTTGCTGTGCGCGCGCACCTTGTCTAAGGCTGCACTGCGGCTGGTGTCGCAGCCTGGCGGTTCTCACTGGGGTACCAACCCTTTTCCTTTTGAGGACCTCTCACAGAACTTCGATTCCCTATCTTTGAAATTAGAGAAAACTAAATTTCGGGCTTTTGGGTAGTTATTTATTTGAAGTGCAATGCGTGCATTAACATAGTCTCGCCAGCCTGGGAGTACAAATGATGTCCAGATGAGCAGTCAAGTTGGAAGCCCTTTCCCTTTCTCTGGCAAGTGATGTAGCTGAGCTTTCTCCTCAGTGGGTTCTGAGAATGACCTCTGTGACCTGGTATGTCTCCATGATGTTACTCCAGGACAGTCAGACAGCAGCCTGGCTCTTCTGTGGCTTTTTGTTCTGACGCACAGAGCAATCTTCAAGCTTTACCTGTCAGATCATCTCTGTTGCCAGTTAGGGGCTCCTCTCAAGGGGTTTGCTTGAGGTAGAAGTGGTTCCTTCTGCAGAGCTACTGTTCTCCACACCTCTCCCAGAGGCTCAGCTGTTTTCTTTACCGCAATGGAGACCAACCACTGGTCAAAAGTCAGAGATGCATCCAGCCATTCCACTCAAGCTGCTTCTCTATCCAACCATGTAACATTCCTCTGCTTGATCATAGAGGATCTTTTGCTAATTCTTTGCCTGTCTCTGTGTGTCAAAGGCATATTTTTTCCTAGCACTTAGCCCTACTCCTTAAGTCCAGGGCTAAGTAAAGAAACTAGAGGGAGAGAGTAGAGTTGCTCTGTACACCATTTAGCCCCACCTGTGAGCTTTGTTGGCTAGCTCTCCAGAGTGACAATTGACAGTGGGAATCTCAGTCCTTTCAGATGTGAACTTGTGGCTGGTTTTAACTATCAAACACTGTCATTCTGTAAACCTGTTTCTCCCGCGTCCTTCTAAATTACAAAACCAAAGGATGAGTCCTTTATGTTGGGCATTTCTCAGCACCATTGGAACTTACTTCTACACGATTCCAGATGCTGGAAGTTTGTTGACAGCCTAGTTTGAGGAAGACCACGCCTCATCAGTTATCCTTACAAAGATTTCCTGCCAGCTCGATGAACTCAGGATGTGCTTATGAATCAAGCAGCTGGAGTAAAACCAACACTTGCCCACAAGAACAAGCATGGTGGGCACTCATTAATTTCCCAGCTATATGTGGAAAGAGACTTCCTAGATCACGAATTGCAGGGCTTGATCCCCCAAAGCCCTGGCTTCTCAGATACGTCCCTGAACAAGATGATCTTTGATTTCAAACTCAGTGGTTTATGCAAGTCCTTTCTCCAAGATCCGGTCACTTCTTTAAAGGGACAGTACAAAACCTCAATTTATTTCTCCACAGCACGTACTTTGACATGAATGGGACAAGGCACTCCTTCCTCTTTAAAATGCAGACTCTGGGTGGGATTTGTAGTCCCTTGTTGAATATGCACAATGCCCTAGACTAAAACTCCAGAAATGCACAGCCACAAACAAAGGTTCTAGGTCTAAACCCTCCAGCCACTAGGCAACGCCTTCCTGATTATTCCTAGCACGCGATCCAGATCCGGGTCCTCTTGTTTCTTTTTCCCCTCCTCTTTACATTTGGAATTAAAATTCTTTCCAAAATGATACCTTTGCCTTCCATTTGGGCCATATGGAGTGCTATTGTACATAGGATTTATTAGAGTCACAGAGCCCGTCAAAGCTATGGGCAACAAAGCTTGTAGAACTATGCAAATTAACTTAGTGGTATAGACTACATCTCCTGCATAATTAAATTGTTCACTAACACTGGGAAGTTGAATGTATTGTATGTAATGATGTATGTTACCAGATCTGTAACAAATAATGAGATTTTAAAATTTTTTCTTCTTATCCTTTAAGTAATATGCTTTCTGCTATATTGTTAATAAAGAAAAATCTATTGGATTGAAGCATGGTTCATTGGCTAAACAGGACTCTGTATTATTTGAATTATTTACTGTTTTGTAGCATTTGCATTCTCCTCTGAATTTAGAAGTTTATTTGCATAGCGGTGATACCATGACCAGACTGACCCTGAGAAACTAATGGAAGGTAAAAGCGCCACAGGCATTAACCAGGATGAAAACATCAGTTTCTTCCTACTAAATGCTCTGCAGTAAAAGGTCAGCAAGCCTATCTTCATCCTTATAAAACATGGGCAGAAACAGGAAGAGAGAGGACAGATAGAAAAGCACCAGAATTACTTATAATTATATCTCTATGAAGTAATAATAACTTTATTACCAAGTTGCATATGTGGCTTGACATTCTAAATGGGTTGTATGAAATTAATACCAATAAAACCATAAAGACAATTACTGGCAAATGTATAAAATAAAAGGTCTTTAAGTTCTTTTTAAAATATTGAAAACCATAAGTGAAGAGTGCATGGTAATTTTCCACCTCGTTTTTGGCTTTAAATCCTTTATTGGCTTTAAATCCTTATTTTGGCTTAAAATCCTTTGGCTTTAAATTCGGCTAATAAATAGTAAGAAAAATGAAGTTAGGAGCCAGGCAAACCTACAGACTAATGAGACTAAATTAGCGCTCTCTCTCCTTTCCTTTCTCTCTCTTTGTTCTCTCTTTCTTTTTATTCTGTGTTCTCTCTGTTTATTTGAAGAACAATAATGTATTATAGTCAGCTTTCTGTAACTACAACAAACATCTAAGATGATCAATTAAAAAAAGAAAGAAAGTTGACTTTGGCTCTTAGTTTTAGAGGTTCCAGTAAATGATCAGTTGGTGCCTCGGTCTTAGGTGTGGGTTTTGACATCAGATAGTACTAGAGCATGAGAGAGCAGAAAGTTTGGCCAGAGCCAGGACACAAAGGAGAGTCAGAGGGAGCCAGGGTCCCACAGTCTACTTCAAGGAAATACCCACAATTAACCTAAAGGCCTCCCACCGGTCTCCACCTGGTGACAATTCTGGGATAACCTTGTGGACAAAGCTTTCAGCACGGGGACCTTGAGAGAACATTTGAGTTCCAAATTACACCAAGTGACATGATAATAAATCTCCTAGTTCTAAGCTGGAGAGATGGCTCAGTGGTTAAAAGCACTTGCTGCTCTTCCAGAGGACTGGGGTTCAATTCCCAGCACCCACATGGCAGCCCAAGCTGGCAATAACTCCAGTTTCAGAGGATCTGACCCCCTCACACAGACATGCATGCAGACAAAACACCAACATACAGGAAGAAAAACCCTCCTAGTTCTAATAAGCAGTGGTGACAGTTTTGCCTCTGTCTCAGCATTTCAAGGGGCAAGGAGACTTGCTTTTAAGGGGGAGAATATCACCAAGTACTGCTGTATTTTACAAAGATAGGCAAACATATCTAAGGCTAAATTTTAATCAAGAGGTAAATCATCTGTACATCTGAGATTCCGGTCTGTGGCAGTCTACGCCGAGTCCCCTTAGTCTCATATGGTGAAGTCCGAACTCTCAATGCTGCAGACTGAGACAGCCTTAGGAGACAGAGGCGACTAGGTAAATTGAGGACGTAGGTCTCGACCACATCAAGGGAGACCTTCATCCTGTAAGAAAGGGACCTGTGGAGTACGGGGAGTACCCACAGTCACACGCACACACTCATTCACTCACACACTCACACACACAGTCACACACACACAGTCACACACACACTCATTCACTCACACACTCACACACAGTCACACACACACACTTACATACTCACACAGACTCACACACACACTCACACTCACACATACTCACACACACTCTCACACACTCACACATTCACATGCTCACACACACACTCACACATACACACTCACACACTCTCAGACACACTCACACACATACACACTCACATACAATCACACACACTTACACACACACACTCTCATACACTCACACTCACACACACTCACACACACACACATACTCACACACTCACACTTACACACACTCACGCACACAGTCACACACTCACATACTCATGCACACACTCACACACACTCACACTCACACACACTCATGTACACACTCATGCACTCACACACACTCACACACTTTCACACATACTCATACACACACATCACACACACACACACACTCACACACTCACACTACAGACTCACACACACCACACACACACTTACACACACACACTACACACTCACACACACCACACACACACTCACACACTTTCACACACACTCACACACACACTCACACACACTCACACACTCACACACTCTCACACTCTCACATACTACACAATCACACACACACACCACACACACTCTCACACACTCACACACTACACACTCACACACACCACACACACACTCACACACTCACACACACTCACACTACACACTCACACACACCACACACACTCACACACACACACTCACACACACTCACACTCACACACTCACACACACACACACAGATCCACACAAATCACAGCACATGTGAGCAGAACAGCTTTAGGAAGTGAGTCTTTGCCTTCTGCCTTGCTGAGGCAGGGCCTCTCTCGCTGAGCAGAAACCACCCTCCTGACCACACATCCTGATTTCTAGCCCAGAGTCGTGGGTAACACATTTTCTTCTTTCCTCACCCAGCCTGTGGTACAGGGACCCTAGCAGAACTGCGTCGACGGTTATTTTCCTGCTGTACCGTGTGTGAACTTCAGCTATTTTAGCAGTGGCTCAGCTGCCGCCCTCCTTCACCAGTGGCTGTACCAGAGGTGGGCTTAGCTGCCGGGTCCAGCGGCTCCCTAGAACACCTCTGCCCTCCAGCTGCATGATTGATGGACCTCCGGATAGACTCAGAGTTCTCTAACGTGGAGACCTGTTCCAGAGGCAAGAAGAAACGCTACAGGTGGTGCCAGAGCTCGGTCCTTTCTCACTGCTCATGTTCCTGAAATCCCGCCAGGTCTAGACCTTATCCGCTCTCCCATGAGCCCTACTTCTTTCTCCTAACCCCCACCTTCATTTTTGAGCTTGTGTGACTGATCTTGAGAATCCCTCATTAGAATTAACTTTTCTTTATTTGCTTTCATGAGGACCTTTCTTATCATGTATATTTCTTTTGTTTTCTAATTTGCACACAGACATCCTTGTTCATGTTTTTTTCCTCCATGCATGATAGATGATTAGTCTCCTTTACTACTCTTATTCACAAATCTAAAGGAAAGTTTATAGAGAGACCTCTGGATTCGATGCCTTCTCTGCTGGTCAGACAGTGCCTGTGTATCAGCGGTAAGGTAGCTATTGCTGTTGGTGGACAAAATCACTTTTGTCTGTGTGACTTCACTTCTGATAACCTTTTCTCTGTGGTTATAATCTCCACCCCTCAATCCACCTCAAACTCAGTCCATTTTTCCCTTTCTCTGCTTTTTCAAAGGGTGTCAGTGCTCAATGTCAAACCATCCTCTGAGGTTTTAGGAGTTACAGAATGAAACGGAAACGGTGGCCCTGAGATCGGGTGGCACACTGTGTGGCTTCAGAAGACAGCTGAGCGCAGGGAACCCACACATCAAGTCTCCTCATCTCCGCTCTCCTTGTTCTTTTTTAATTTTAATTAACGAGGCTGTTTCCTCTGTTAAATTAGTTCTTATTTTTGAGATTTTAACATATTACATTCCTGCTTTCCCTCTCCTCACTCCAAACCACCTCATATGCCTCTCTTTCAAATGCATGAAATATTTTTCATCGTTAGAGCGTCGTTCCTAAAATCCCCCATATCCCACCGCCTTTGCAGTTGGAGGTGGATGTCTGTCTGTTTTCCTGGGTGACTGACCCATGGGGCCTATCTCTAGCACCACGTAGATTTTTCTCTGTGAAGCACTTCCTTTCCTTGCTAGCCTGGGCTACACCATCCTGCCAGTCTCAGCTCTACTCTTGGACTTTCAAAGATCTTTCTAGATTCCTAAGGGTGCTTCGGGCTCCTTAATCTTCCTGTGCTTTCCCCTGGGTAAATGGCTATTAATGTAAGGCACTCTGGGTAGCTGTCCATGTTCCCACTAAGGTCTGTGTTCTCTGAAGCAGAGGACCGGGCACAGCGCTGCAGACGTTATGCGTGGGTTTCAGACCTCCATGGAAAACTCTCACTGATCACAGAAAGTCACTCTTTTCTCCCTACTAATAACTCTAGTTTCATCTTTAAAAACAGACAGACAGAAAATAAAGCTCTTTGCTTTGCTTTCCCCAAATCTCCCCTATATTTCACTGTAAGACTTTTAAAATAGAGATTCTCAATCTCCGATTTCCCATTCACTTCTCAGCCCAGTAAATCTGCATTTAATGACCTCAGAGTGTTTAACACTGTTCTTCTGAAGGTCATGAGGTTTCACCAGAACTATGTTGTCTTGGACTTTTCTACTGGAGTGTGCAAAAATAAATTCCCAAGTTTTATGTTTCTGAGCCTACTTTACTACTACTGCTGCTACTACTACTACTACTACTATTATTATTATTACTACTATTAAGTAAAGCTAATAGAACTGTATAGCTACTTTCATCATTTAAACATATTTATCGCTAAAGTCATAAGTAGAAGACTGGAAGGGGGAACAAACGGTTTCTTTCTGTTCTCCTAACACTTCTTGCTTCTCACAAATGCATTGTGCAACAGACTTCTCGGAATTGTCCCAGAGAGACAGAGTAGTTACCAAGCAGGTCATCAGGAATCCTTAACCAATCCAGCCACTCGTGGTCCACGCCCTTCAGGTGCCTTTGATCCTCTCCTCGTAGTTTTGATCTTTAAGTGCTTCACTTACTCTGATAAGATGCCTCCTACCTCTTCCTGCACATCCCTGCCAAGCCCACAGATTGACCTTGTTAATTTCTTCTCTGCCTTATGGTCCTTCCTGGCCCCACCCAGTGCCTCCTCCTCCTCCCTGGCCCCCACCCAGTGCCTCCTCCTCCCCGGCCCCCACCCAGTGCCTCCTCCTCCTCCCTGGCCCCCACCCAGTGCCTCTTCCTCCTCCTCCCTGGCCCCCACCCAGTGCCTCCTCCTCCTCCCTGGCCCCCACCCAGTGCCTCCTCCTCCCCGGCCCCCACCCAGTGCCTCCTCCTCCTCCCTGGCCCCCACCCAGTGCCTCTTCCTCCTCCTCCCTGGCCCCCACCCAGTGCCTCCTCCTCCTCCCTGGCCCCCACCCAGTGCCTCCTCCTCCTCCCTGGCCCCCACCCAGTGCCTCCCTCCTCCTCCCTGGCCCCCACCCAGTGCCTCCTCCTCCCTGGCCCCCACCCAGTGCCTCCTCTTCTGCACTCCACACTGTACCTTGATATTCGCCTGACTGCTCACTCGCTACTGACTGTCATTGAAAGTTGCTTCTCCTCATCAATTCACCTCTTCCCTGTTCCCTGGGTCTTCTGTGCTTGGGTACTGTTGTTACTTTCATACGTCTAGTCTCTTCCCTTCCATCTCTTGTGCATCTTCATAACAGAAGGGCTACTGCGTGCTAGAATACAGGGGGGCACGTAAAATTTTTAATGGAATTCCGATGATTTGACAACTGTGATTCTTCATGACTGTTTGGTGTGAAAATATATGATCGAAACAAGGTTTATAAAAGCTATCCATCCCCCTTTTGATAAAGGAAGGGACACTTGAATGCAAAGATGGGTTTATTGTTATGGATTAAACCTTTGCCTTTTCACATTCAGTATCTTTCTTGCTGCAGTCAGGTCATAATATGCCAGGGAAAGAGAACCTGTTATTGATAGTTCAATATGTCTGATGAAAAGGCGCTTTAAATTATTTTAGGGGAACTTTTGTTTGCCCAGAAGCCCTGCAGGGGATACTCTTCATGTTAAAAAGTGTGAGGGTTGGTCTCTCTTCTAATTTTTCTTTCTTGCTTGTGTAAATGCACAGTAAATCCCTTTGACAGATGAATGTTTCTAGAAACCTCCAACCTGCCTTGCTGAGGAGCAGCACTCGCACACTTCCGACAGTGAGCTCACTGGGGGACACTCAGTTACGATGTCACGACTTCTCACTCTTTACAAATGTCAGCTGCATCCATCTCGAAGAGTTTCATTGCTCCGGACATACATTTCTTGCCTCTTGTTCATTGAGTCAATATATACCCCACCGTGTCCAGGGACTGAGGAATATTTCCATTCCAAGCTCATCCCAGTGTCTTAATATACTGTTTCCACTGTGGAATGAGAATTATCATGATTTTCTTTTGCTTCTCCTGCCTCTGGTGTATGGAGTGGGAGCTTTCTGATTGTTTATTGTATGCATGAATTTTAATCATATCTGACGAAACTCTTGGATTCTGACTCACGGTTCTGTAATATGGCGCATCCTCATGTGAAGTTCTTATCATGTGGGAGAAGGAAGGAGTCCAGGAAGGTGAAGTGACTTATCCAGTCTCCCAGAGCTAGTCAGGAGTAGAACCAGGAACCAGAATCCATGTTAGAGACGCTGACTCCTAATTTGTTTTAAACCTCTCGCTCTTCTGATTTGACCCACGGTAGCTTCTCATATAAGAACTACTTAGGCATTCTTACATTATCCACAATTATTTTTCAGAGGAATGGGATTACAGTCAGCACCACTTCAGCAGAAGGCACTCCGACTGTATGCAAAGATTTCACAGTTGCCTCACGCCAACAATGCTTACCTCTGAGAAATCACTTTTAGGTCGAGGTAATTCTATTTCCGACGCCTTACCTGAGTCAAATGATTGACTTGAAATGATGTGGTCAAGAACCCACGGCTGAGGAGCTCACAGGCCCCAGTGATGAATTATTGTTTTGGTTCATGGACATTATTAACAAATCTGTGCTCTAAATTCTTATCTCAATATCCATAGATGACTGTAGCTCTCAGACTTTGTCAGACATTAGTTAACACACAACCTCACAAGTAGTCAGAGTCCAAAGAATACCTGTGTTGTGCTCAGCCACAAATGGGGCGTGTCTATCACCCCCATCCTCCACGGCTCAGGGGCCATTGTGGGGGTGGGGGGGTGATGTAAGACGTGGGCTGGAGAGAGCCTGAGGGAAACAGTCTTCTGGGCATGACAGAGACATTGCATTCGGGAACTCATAGCGGCGGTGGTGACCTGCACGAGACCTGCACAAGATCAAGCCAGTCAGCACTCCAGCATGAGGAAGAAGGGGCTCATGAGCCTCCTCTTTCAGCTGAGGAGATATTGGCATTTGATTGCTTTGGGGGAAGAGTTAGTTTCCTTTAGGGGTGGACCGTGGTTTTTTTTACTATACTTAAGTGGATGGTTCCACACCCGTGAGACTATGGGCATTACAAAATAGACTTAGTAGGTTATTTTAAAAAAAGACATGAAGTTTGTAGGTCATGGGGGTTTGAGGAATGGACCTGAGAGGAGTTGGGATCAGTGAGTAGTAAGGCATAAATATGATCAAAATGCATTGTATGCACTTATGATTGTTCTAAATAATTGATAGATAAATAATTTTCAAAAGAAGATATAAACATTAATTATCTTGATTAGTTCAGTGTATATTCCATACATATATTGAATATACACTGTACTTTATAACTATGTATGATTATAATAGTAATCAAAAATTTTTAAATGTCTAAGGATGTAGAAATATTACTTACTCTGTTTTGATCATTATATACCATACTTATGTTCTTGGTATATGGTGTTCCATAATATTGTACGATTATATTCATAATTCTTGTTTTGAAAATAATTTGGTCATATATAACCTCTGAGAACCTTCAGTAATCAGGTAAAGCTGTTTTTTGCAAAGAACGCTGGGATAAGAACCAGCACAGACCAGCTCTGGAGCTGTCACCCCTCAGCCTCGGCTTAGTTCAACCACTGCAAACAGGTAGTGACACACAACCACAGAGCTGTTAAAGCGGGAGAGAGGCCTCAGTGGTAAAGAGCTCTGGATGCTCTTCCAGAGGACCTGGGTTTGATTCAAAGCACCCACGGGGTAGCTCACAGCCATCTGTAATGGATCCCTGGGGATTCATGGCTAGCTTCTACAGGTGCTGTATGCACTAGTACACAGCCATACATACAGACAAAACACCCACACACTAAAATAAAGATACAGGCTTAAAAAATTAATAAGAGAAGGTGTTAAGTAGTTCCATCCACATAATAGGTATCAGTGTTTCTGAAAGCATGAAATATATTAATTTTAAACTGGATGTGGTAATGCCTTTAATTATGGCAAGATGATTTCTATTTGTCGCATGTGGGGAGAAGCTTAGTGTAGTTACAAAGGGACATATGTTTAGTAGTTTGTGAAACAATTCAAAAATATCCATTGTAAGTCACAGCAAGGAAACTGTGCATAGGGAGTAAGGGTACAGATTCCAGAAGCAGATTGTGTGTGTTTATTTCTTGTCTCTACTATAATGGGAAGTCAGTTGTCTGGCCTGCTCCTCGGTTTCCTGTAAACTGTGAATAAGAGCCTGCCCTGCAAGCTTTTGTGATGACTACAGAGTTATGCTGTGTTGCATGTGTGGAGTGGGATCTGGCTCAGAACAGGCCTGCTGTGACCACTCGCCCTAAATCACACTTGCAGGTATGTAGATGCCACAGAGCTGTGTGATGCCCCAGAGTTAGAGTTGCCATTTTGACAACAGTGGATTAAAAGGATTCTAGTTGTTTGACAGATTCATACCCGCAGTCTGGGTCATGGTGAGTAGCCAGTTTGCTTTAGAATCGGATGGATGTAAAGGAACCAGACAGAACTGAAGAGCACTTTAAGTTCTGTCAAATGCAAATGACCTCATGCTGATTCACTGGTAGGCTGATGTGTAGCGGGCTCTGTTATCCGTCATTTCATGTTCTAAGGTTCCAGTTACTGAAAACAGCAGCTTGAAAATACTAAATGGAAAAACCCCAGAAATAAAAAATTAACTTTCTGATGTGTGCTTTTCTAGTAATAGCGTGATGAGCTACCACACCGTTCGTCCTCATCCAACCTGGACTCGATCATCTCGCTGTCCAGGCTGTCCATGCTGCGTCCCAGGAGTCAGCAGTCATTCTGGTTACCAGATAGACTCTTCAGCGACACGCAGTTTGTGTTCCAGCGACCCCTACTTTGCTTATATAGCCACTTCACAGGTCAAGGGTAATGCTGTAAGAATGTACCCAAACATAAAAACTGGACATTTATTAACTCCGGCACAGCGAGACGCTGTTGCAGGTCACGGGGAAAACGATACTCACGCACACAAAGAAACCATCCAGCATTCATAGGATTTGACTGCAGTGTTAGCATTTCCCTCATGCAGTAACAAAGAGCAGTGTCCTAGCCCGAAATGACAGAATAAGCATGTTCTCTTCTCACTCTTATGCCATTGAGTCTGCTGACATAACACTGAAGGTGTGAAAATGGTGTCATGTCAAGTGAAAAGGTGGGTCGCTAAGTGATCTGAATGGCATGAAATGGAAGAGGTTTGCTAGCTAATTAGCGCAGCCGAGTCTGCAGTGGTTAGACTTAAAGGATCCTAGAGACCATTGCCTCGGAGATCCTCTGAGATGAAATATTCAGAAGTGAGGGATGCGTATAGAACAGGGATGTGAAGTAGAATGATGACCCCCCCCCCCCGTTCTCTGTCATGTGTTGCGTGTCAGATTAAGAATACGGATAGAGGACTGCAGTGGCCGGTGTTTGCAAGCCTAAATCCCTAGGTTGAAACTCTAACCCCATCGCAATGGTGTTTGGAGGTGGATGCTTTGTGATGCAGTGTGGTTATGACCATGGTTCCCTCATGAATGGGTTAGGGCGCCTCCGAGTAGCACCCAGTAAACCAGCTTTCTATTTTTGATATCTTTAGATAAACTAAGAAAATAGCCACTTCCAAGAGCCTTCTCGAAAGCTCTACCATGCTGGCTCTGATTTTGGGCATATAGCCTTCAGCGCCCCATCTTTTCACCTGACATGACACCATTGTGCTGTTGCTGTTCTACAAAGTATCACAAGGTAGTTAAGGAAATTCTTGGGATGATGTATAAAACTGGGGAGAAACTTACTGTAAAGAAAAGCAAGAAGTTCACTGTTCAGAACCTGAATATATTATACTTTAGAGAAATACGACATATCGTATCCATAAACGCAAACACAGTTACAAAGATGATAATCAGATAATAAAGAAGAGATCCAACTTTTATAAATTATTTCATTATGTAAAATATAATAGCATATTTGGAAGGAAAATATCTATCTGCAAGATTTAGCACAATATCACAAAAGACTAGAAAAACCAATGGGATATAAGAGACCGAGAGTTTAGTGTATAATGTTCCATGTTAAACTCGGAGCTTAGCAGAAATAAACTAGAAAAATGATGAGAATAAATATTACACAGTAAAAAAGGATTTCATAGTGTTGAAAATGTCGCAAATTTCATTGAAAATGCAGAAGACTGACCGAAGCACCAGTGTCACCTTAAACTTTGTGGGCAGCAAGGTTAAATAGGTGATAAAATTTATTGCTTAAATGAAATAGAAAGACATACCTCACCCCCAGCTGTTCTTCAGCCCAGTGGAGTCCAGAATGCCATAGAACATTGACTTCTAACCCTAAAAACAAACTATTTGCATGTTTTTAAATTATCAGTCCAGAGAATAGCATGAGGTCTTGCGAATGCGCCTGTATTTAGGAAATTACTCGAACACACAGGACAGCCAGGGTTACAAATCACAAGCAGACATCAGTTCATTAACCAGCTCAGTCAAAGGACAGCGAGAATCATGTGAAGGCGTTTCTGTGGTGTCTCATGGCTGTGAGGACTTTGGGAGATAGTTCCAGGGAGGCAGTGGACTCCACGTAATAAAGGGAACAACCAGGAGGAAACTGACTTTGAAATTACTAGAGATAAGAAAGAAAAATACATAAGGAGAACAAGCAAAGCATGAGCCCTAGGTAAAATCAATAGTTTTAAAGAAAACCAAAGTGCAAATATAAATCTCAACACTAAATTAGGTTAGAAGATTGGTTTACCTTCAAAAGCAATGAAAGTAATCTCAGTTAGAACAAAGTGAACAGGATAATTTAAGGATAAACAATGAAAAATTCTAGTTCTCTCAATGAGACTGAAGGAAGGAAAAACAAACAAGAAACTCTCACAGGATATAAGCTAAATGTAGGCTAATTCTGAGTAGTCATGGGATATTAAATATAGTAATTTTTACAATGTTGTCCTTCAAAAATCATAGGATATGGGGTATATCATTAATTTTAATTTAAAATTCTGCTATCTGAGCAGGAGTGGTGGCGCACGCCTTTAATCCCAGCACTCGGGAGGCAGAGGCAGGCAGATATCTGTGAGTTCATGGCCAGCCTGGTCTATAGAGTGAGATCCAGGACAGCCAGAGTTACAGCAGAGAAACCCTGTCTCTAAAAAAACAAAAACAAAAAACAGTGCTATCACTGGTTTACTACTTTTCCTTTTGTACTAGAATGGAAGGGCTGACTGGACCTTGTTCATCGCCCTGTTCCCAGGGTATGTGTAAGTGTGCATCCTTTTGCTTACAGAAGCAAACGCCAAGTGCTGAGCGTCTGGAAATGACTTGTGAGCAAAGGATTAATTCCATTCTAGAGCACACGGTACCTATCCTTGGACTTGGTACTGTCCTCTCAGATCCCGTGACACTAACCTTCTCTGATTACACTCTCCCATTGAGTGACATCTCGTATGTGCATGTACAACCTCACTCAACCCCGAGGAGTACCTCCTCAGTGGTTAGCAACATCTTAAACATCTCTATAGCAGCTGCACAGGAGAATGAGGGAATGCCAGGGAAGCATAGACTGTGGAAAGAAGCCTTGTTTTTACCCCAGAAGCCTGATGTAAATCAGTAGCTTTGGTGAAAATTAAAGTTAATTATGCGTTCTAGCACAGCAGTCTCAACCTGTGGTCTTGATCCGTTTGGGGTTGAAGGACTCTTTCACAGGGGTCGCCTAAGACCATCTGCAGATCAGGTATTGACCTTACGATTCATACCAGTAGTAAAGTTACAACTATGAAGGAGCAACAAAAATAATTTTCTGGCTGAGGGGAGTCACCACAACATGAGGAACTGTATTAAAGAGTTGAAGCATCAGGGAGGTTGAGAGTCACTGCTTTAGCAGGTACCCAGGGTTGAGATAGCCCAAAGCACCTTTTGTAATATCTGAGACGTTAGGCTTTCCTACTTATTGTGAATTACTGGGAGAAACAGCCTCGATCACGTGACATACGAACTTACTGGGTGACCCCTGATGCGGCACCAATCCCAAAAGTAAATTACAGTAAAACGAAGACTCACTGCATGTTTAATTAAAACTCAGTTTAACAGTGAGGGGTTTTTATTTGTTTGTTTGTTTGTTTCTGTTAGTGGAGTACTCTAGTTAGTTCGGAACCACAACAGTCTAATGATTGTGTAATTGTTCTCAATTTCAGAATGGCAAAATCTTAAAGTTGTTGTTTTCATAATATAACATGAATAGATTTGTGTATCAATGGCAGTTTCTACCATAACTTCTGCCTACATGATAGGGTTTCATATTTTGGAATACGTTTAGTGGCATTCACCTTTTTATGAGCAATAAAAAGAGTTGAATGTGATAAAGTACACAGTTGTGCGGTACGTAAACCCGGTGTTGTTACCGTGCTATTTATATACGTGGTCTCACTCAGGATGGCGATGTGAGGCCGAAGGTTTGTGTCTAACAAACAGGTTGGATGGGTACTGTCTGCTGAAGCAGCACTTTCAAAGTTCATTTCCTTTTCTCCTTTCACTTTAAACTGCACTGGAATCATGTAAACATGTTCTCTGCAGATCATAGGATTGCGAGCACACCACACTGTAAGTCAAACCATAATCTGAATGTAAGGACTTGTTAAAAATGGGGGTTATCAAATGTAGTAAATGACCTCAGCCTACTCCAGGGTTGGCTGTGGAGAGTCAGAAATGAATTACCCGCATCGGGGAAGCTCGGCGCTACAGTCAGCTGTGGAAATTGGAAAGAAATAGGTAAAAATAACAGGTCAAACCTATTACACTGGCTTTTCTTCGGTGTAATTTTGTGCTGAACAGCACTGAAGCAGATACCACCCAGTGTTTACTGAAGAAGAAATCACTGAAGCTGTAATGTTTCTGTAGTTCACAAAATAACACAATCAGCTGGGCAAATAAAAAAACACGTGTCAGGGAATGCTTGACGTCAGAACGGGCAGCAGCATCGTATGACAGCCAGGTTAGTGTTCTGCACATTTAATCATCACCTGCTTGAAGAAAAGAATGAAGTCTAGAAGGTTATGGATGTTTTGTAAACCCTAAAACCCCCTTTAAACTACAGTAAAATTTAGTCAAGTCTCAAGTCTCGTGAGACTAGACCACTTTTATATTCTGCTTCATATTAGCCTGGTAAAAACAATAAGAATTTAAAATTAAAACGTTAGGTTTTGAATATTTTTTTAATTTATTGAGCTTACGTAGGTAAGATACCAATCTTAATTTTCATAGCAACTATAAAAATGAATTCTTAACTGAAAGGTAGATTTTAGCTCTATTATATATTTTAGAATCTACAATTTAGACAGATGAGCTGAATCTAAACTTCAACATCCTACTATGCATATTGACCTACCCAACAAACATCTTAAAATTATGCGTGCTTTCCCATGATCCCTACTGAATATTTAAAGTGCTCTACAGATAAGAAGTCGCCCTCACAGTGGGGAGGACATGGTTCCGCCCCATGATGTGGACAAGGTCCTGAGAAGGTCTGAGATGTGACCTTAAAGAGACTGTTCCATATTCCTAACGTCCTTAATGTCAGATCCGTTGCTTCTATTCTGCCCTTTTCCTTCATATCAAAATCATACACAGCTTTGTCAGTTGAAAAGTTCTATTTGCTGATATGTCTCAGAAAGTTCCATGGTTGCTCCATTGGTTGAAAGTACAATGCTTGTGGTGAGCTGCAATGTACTGAGCCAGCTGACTCTGGTAGACCAGGGTCTGTGGGAACAGTTGTAGTTTACAGAGTTGGGAGGGATCAGAAATTTAAAAAGATGTTATATTAAATGTGGTCCATCTCCTTCCTTTCTAAGTGACAGCACTACCCACATCATGATTTGGCTAGAATTTGGAAATCCTTTTGTTTTCAAAATTCTATATTTTTTTCTAGGACTTTCCCCAAGCCATCTCTCCTTCCCCTCTATTTCTCAGCTAGAACCCTCATTATCTGGACTGTTCCATTAGTCACTTACCAGGTGGCCTTGGAATAACCTGACATTCCATTTCCCATACTCCAATAAAACTCTAGCTTCTGCTCAGAGCCCATCTGACAGGCTTGCCAGCTGCAGAGTTTCCAGGGGCAAAGCTCGCTGACTTAGGGAGATGGTTAGCTTTCATGCATCCCTCTCTGTTGTAACTTTCTGAAGTCAAGCTCTTCTCAGACCCTCTCCTCCCCCTTCCTCCTCTTGGGACTTCAATTTCCCCTTCTACACTACTGGCCTTTGTGAGCCCTGTCTCCAGAGCCCTGCTATTTCTTCATTCCCATCTTATTATCATCTTATTATTTCCATCCTGTTATTGTCTGGCGTGCTTCTCCCTGAGCATGCTAGCATCTTTCATCACTATGGAGACTCTCTTAATTGTTCATGACACAGTGACTGCAGCTGTTGAACCCAGAGTATCGCCTCTTGTGCTCAGTTCCAACTTAAACCTTGAAGATATGTGACTTATCTTGTCAGCACGAGGTTTTGGGGCTTCATATAAAATGTAGCCCCAAGCACACATCGCACTGTATTAATCGGTATGATCAAGTCAAATCATACGAGTGACGTAGACTTATAATCGCCCTAACTCCTCACAGTTAATCACCAGCATCATCCTCTTTTCCTACGCTAAAATATCTCTCTAATTCTAGCATGAGAATGTTCTCTATATGCTTATGATACTTCCATGGTTTACATTTTTTAATCCTTTGTGTGTCTGCATGTGCGAAGGTACGTTCACCTGTGCGTTCATGCTTACGTATATGTGTGTCCGTGTTTGGGTGTAGGCACAAAGTCCACGCCCAGCGCTGACATATATTGCTCTCTCCTAAATTTTACGGAGGCAAGGTCCCCTGCAAAACTTGGAGCGCACCAATTCTGGTTAGTTCAGCTGCCCAGCTCACCCAAGGACCGCCTGGGTAAGCCGTCATCCCAAGCGCTGGGATCGCAGGTGGCCCCCCGTTCCTCCATGGCTCTTCTGTGGGTTTTGGAATCTGAACTCTTACCCTCAGCCCTGCGTAACAAGTGCCGTATCCACTGAGTTTCTATCCCAACTGCTGTGGATTTTAAAATGACCTAAAGCTAAAGACCAACACACCTCGGCATGGCACCCGATCCACCTGTGTCTTCTGGTCCGGCTCTCTGTTGGCACCCTACGTCACCGCCAGGCTCGCGGCTGACTTCTGAGTATTTCCATAAGGACCGGAGTACAGAACATGTAATAAATAAAGCAAAGCTTATCCACCTTCAGTCTCCGGGCTTCTAGAAGGCCGTGCTCTCTTCTCCGGTGTCTTTTCCCTTCACTTGTCACTATTGCAGTTTTGCCTTCTCCTCATCCACCTGACTTTAAGGTTCTCTCCCGGGCTCCCATCCACCAAACCCGTCCCACCTGGGTGTGCTTTCTCCTTCCTCTCACAGCTCTTCAGCAGCATTTAAGTTATGCTGAAATTCAGTTTGTCCTCACGAGACTAGGAAAACACTTATTTCCTCTTTACATGTCCTGCCTAGTACTTTACAAGTCACGGGGCGAGTGACTGGTTGTAGGTGGGTATACTGTTCCTTTGCATTGATTCTCACTACTAGGTTGAGGAAATACAGTCTAGAAGCTTTTCAAGTTAGCATTTAAAGTGTGAAGTACTGTCTTATAAAGATCCCCCCTTAGGAAGACACTGTTAAAGTTGTTTGCGACCCTCTGTTTGAGGAAAACAGGATCCACGTGCCTCTGTGATGAGTCTGCGTGGCCTCCTCTGCTCTTGTAGAGTTTCCCAGTCGTGGATATTTTTCTCACTTTGTCTTTGTACTCCTTACTCTGATCCACTTTGTTAGTAATGGCCACATTGTTACAACATGACAGGATAAACAACTCTTTATAGGATGCACCTATGAAATGTGAAATTTCAAATAGATTTACCTTCCAACTACAATACCCCTGTGTGTGGTGTGTGTGAGTGTGTGTGTGTGTACGTTCAGTCAGTTCTATATATTCCATATGTTTTATCCATATTGTAGAAATCTACAAAGAAGCATAAGACTGTGGTGTCCTTTTTATATAAAAGAGAATAAAGAGTAAAGGTAGAGTAGTTTTTTGTCAGTGACGATACATATATTTTTAAAACTTATTTTCCAAGATTGTAATATAACATCATCTTCCCTTCTCCTTTCTTCCTCTAAATCCTTCCATTTACCACTCCTTGCTCTCCTTTAAATTCATGGCCTCATTTTTTATTAATTGTTGGTGGTGACGTGTGTGTGTGTGTGTGTGTGTGTGTGTGTGTGTGTGTGCGCGTGCTTGTGTTTGTTGCTAGTACTTAAACATAGCCAGGACATTCCCGCAGACATCGAGCAATGTCGGATGGCTTCTGCTATAGAAAATGGACTATCCTGCTTGAAAGCTAAGAGTTCTATATGATGAAAGGTGTTATACATTATATTTTCTTGCTTGTGAAAACTGTAATTTGGCTTATAAAAAGTACAGATGAAGTCTAGACCCTGGATTTAGGAAACGCATCCAAGAAGAATCCCAGCGTAGAGAGTAATTTTATTCCCATCTTTCTCCATAGTCATGCCTTCTGCTCCCCAGATGCAGCCATCACGATGCAGGGAAGTTTCCTGGTTTCCGTCAAACACTTCACTCAGCTGCAGATCAGTGGATCTGGAAATGGGCTTTCCAAGGGACAGGTGGAACTTGGTTGGAGTTGAGATCACAGAGCCTTTTAGGAGGGGTAGACAATTGCCTTTTTTTTTTTTTTATGAGTTTTGTCTGATGTTATTTTCTTCTTTCCTCAGTGACATTTGGCATAGGAACGTCTATAATTTGATTTGAGACCGATTCAAAAACTTGTCTATTCATCTCAATAGAACACTGATGTTTGTGAAAAAAAAAATCTCACCATAGTTGACTTTTTATAGAATTATTGTGAGACCTGCTTATTTTTAGATAAAAGCACCTTTAAATATTTTGTGTTGAATAGAGACTCCTGCTTGCCTACCTCTGTGCTCTCTTTTATGGCTGGTATTTGAATGACTATGGAGGATTTTTTACCAACTGCATCCGGGAGCCTGCCCGTTTTCTTTCATTCTTTAGAACAAATATTTACCCATTTCAGAGAGAAGGAGAGGTGATGATCTTAAGCACACAAGTTGCCCAAGAGGATTCTGACCGACTCGTCCATAGAAACATACCCGGGATTAATAAGAAATTACGCTACGGCAGTGTCTTTCTCATTGAAGAAAGGCAGTGAATGTCCTTGCTCAGGGTGAAGTAAATGTGGCCAAATTACAGTTGCGCCCAGTCACCGAGGCTCTTCAAACCTCTGGGAGAAGGCGTCGGTGGGAACGGAGTCTGATTTACCTATCTAAAATCCAAACGCCTTTACGGGAACATGTAGACTCCTGGGGCAGCAGCTATGCCTATGCTGTTTTATTTCTGACTCTCGTGATCTTTGTTTTTTTTCTAACATAACCTTCAAAAGCACCTGCTGCTGGGGAGATGGAGAGACTAAAACAGTGCTGAGGATGGGGTGGGGGCTTGGTGGGATGATGAGGAGGAGGAACAAAGATAGGCATGGGCCGTAATACTACTTAAACATTAACTTAATAATGTTGGAACCCATCATTTAAATTTAGCCTCAAATACCAAAATGCGTTTCTCTCTGGCAGTTTTGTTACCAGCAAACGCGGTATCGGCACGTCTGCCTTTCAGTTCTGCTCTAGTCTAAAAGTTAATATGCCTTACTACTCACTCCGCCCGGTGTTTGTACTCGCTCTCAAAATGTAGAAGAACTTAGCTTTCTAAGCAGTGATATTAATTGAATTCAGATGCTGTTCTCCGAAATTTTAGCCAAATATTGAAGTTTGAATTCACTGCTCAAGCCTCATTAGCGGTGATTAGCGAACACAAATGCATTTCTGATTTGTGCTTGTCTAAAAATGATTCGGAAAGACCATCTTGCGCAGGGTTGATTGTTTTTGTGTACGATTTCACCCTTCTAGGGCATCTTCTTCAAACACTGTAATCAAGCAGACACCTTGGGAGAAGGCGCCAGCAGACGCTTGTCCTCTGCCAATTAGCATCGTAGATACAGTTCTGGAGAATGAGAAGACCGATGTTTTGTGATAATGAGATCTTGGGACTCAGTTTTACAGAGAAGCAAATTTATACCAGGAAGGCCTTTCTTTTTCTTTCTTTTTTTTTTCCTTCTAAGATTCCGTAAATTTCTAAATGAATTTCTGACATTTTGAAATGTTTTGACAGGTCCTTCATTTGTACAAAGCTTCCTGTGCAGCAGCGTCATTGGCTTGTTTTTGTTTAGTCTGGTTGAATGTGATCGTTTTTTACCTCTGTTGAATTGGTGAAAAAAAAATAATTTAACATTTTTCCCCAAGCCTCTTGCTGGCACAGGGAGACTTTGAATGCAGGCAGGATATTTTTTTCCTATGGCCCAATTTTCACATGCAATGAACAAAAAATTTACATCTAGTTTTATTTTTCATTCTCTTTACTGGTATTTATACAGAATTAAATGTTGCAGAGTGTTAATTAACCAAGAAGAACACGGCCATCAGGATAATCTGTACAGTAAACCTGTCCACAGAGGTTCAGAGCCCGGGAATAAACGTGCATGGTTTGGAACGGTAGCACTGAGCATGTGCTGCAGACTAACGACTCAGCTGAGCGGTGCCACCGAGTGTGGGTGGAGGTATTTTTTTCTGATACAAAGGAAATAGAAAGCCTCCCCCTGCCTCAATTGACGAAAACCCAGCCACAGGAAAGCAATTGAGCTTATTGTTAGTATCTTGTGGACAGCTTGTAAAGTAACATGGAAAATAGCAAATCTGACTTTTGAAGCCATTGAAGTCTTCTTTTTGAAAATGTGGGCATTTACGAGGCTGTCTTGGTGTTCGGAGTGTCTCTGTTTTATTTGGATTACCAAATGTTCCACTTCCATCAGAAGCCAAGAACAAGCCACACACACGTGCCACATAGATGTTTCTCTCACGATGATGAAAAGGCTTTTAGATCTGTGGACATGTGGCTCTCTCCAAAGTCTTGGAGAACGTCTCCACTGCCTGGCTGCTCACCCTCCCTGCAGACCCAGCGCTGCTCCTTCTGAGAGGAGGGCTCCTCCCTTTCTTCCCAAGAGGTCAGAGAATGCAGAGCAACTTCATGCTCTGCCTCCCCAGGAGCACTGTGAAGATGAAGTCATACTCTACATGCAGTCTAACTGGTCAGCTCGGTGTCATTTTATAGATGCTGGCAGAAGTTGTGAGACCCTTGAGCCAGAAGACCCCTTTACTCCAGGCGTGATGGGCGGTCTGAACTCTGTAGTGATTCCTCTTTCCCTAAGTCCCAAGGAGGCCATGAGGAATGGCTGCTCTACATAGGAATTTGTGGCGGGCCTGGGGACCCCATGTTTTCTGTTTGCAACTGAAAACATAACTTATTTATGCTTATTTCTGATGCAGAAGTTTGTTTTTAGTTATATATAAAATAATTGTTTTTGTGCACTGTTGGAAAAAGGGATAGGCCTTGGCGTTTTGTATTGCTTACAGGTGTTGGGTTTCTGTGGGGGGTGCTTGATTGCTTATGATCTGCACGTGGCATCAGTGGAATACCTGAGGACTTCTGAAAGAATAAAAACAGCTCAGCTGAGAGGCTCGGAGTTCCACTGTGGGTTGAGTATGGCGCTGGCCAGGATGGCGGTTCCCTCTGCTGAGGTCTGGCAGGGCTTCCCCTAATGAACATGCCTCCCTGTCATCCTTGCTGAGCTCCCACAGCAGCTAACAACTACAAATGGTGCATCAACGTGGGGCAGGACATCACGCCAGGCAATCCAACGTGGACACAAGGAAGAAAAAGAAATTCCAGACGGCACAGTCAGGTAAATTACACATAAAGAAGCTACCAGAGGATAGAGATTAAGATATTAACTGAAGGCTTCTGAGGGAAGAGGAGAGAGAGAGAAAGGGAAAGAAGCCTCTATGAAGAGAAAATTGTGAAAATTAAGTGAGAAAGAGGGCTCAAAAGTGAGAGCCACAGAATAGAGGCCCTTAAAGACATTTTCATGGTGACAACAGAGTTCAGCTAGGAACAGAAAATCAAGGTTCTATCTGCTTTTCTTGATCATGGAGCTGACATTCCCTCCCACAGCTGGTGGCAACCGGGACATGAGAAATGGAAACCAGAGCATACTGTTGTATAAGCTGAGTTTATGATTTTTTTTTGTGTGTGAAGCCCAAGTGGGTCTTGTGTTTGAGGCCTATGGAGAAGGGTGTGTGTCTCCCTGTAGCGGTGGAGAAAAAGGGTGCCAACTGCCAAGATTTTGCCAGATATTCTTCCCACAGGCCCAGGACCCCTGCTGCTGTGGAAACTGTGCCTTAGAGCCAAAAAGTCTCTTAGTTAAACTGAGCAGTTGTTCTCCTGCAGACCTGTCTACACGTGGTAAGTCCACACCATGAGGCAACGCTTCCTGCAGACAAGGACTAGTTGTTTTTCTCAGCAAGCCAGACTCTACCTTAAAATCTGGAAAGTGTTCCTAAGGGTCAGCACACAGAGCTGTTTTTCAGAACTGGCTGAAGTTTTATCTTGTGCTGGTAGGCGAACTTGATACTGTAAGAGTCACCCAGGTGATGCTGGTTTTGAAGGCATGAAGGGGTCATGGAGAACAGCTGAGGCCTGGTACTGTGAGAGTCCAGGAGAGGCCATTGGTGAAGGTGCAGCCAAAGTAGTAGTTGAAGACTCAGATTAAAGGGGTCATGCAGAGAAATTGAGGCTTGGCACCATGAAAAGAGCCCAAGAGAGGCTATTGGTGGAAGTGCAGTCCAGTTGCAGCAATGGACCCCAGCAGTTTTCGAGATGCCAGTACCATGGGACAACCACCAAGAACAGCAGCAGCAGTGGAGTGGAGTCAGCCAGAGCCTGGAGGACCAGCTGTCTGTACTCAGAGGGCAGAGCCAGAGAAGTGATCCAAGAACTTGGGGGAGACCAGAAGTTCGTGAGTGAATTCCCAATAATTGGGCATTGATAATGTTTTTCTGCTACCCAGACATTGTGAAAAGCTTTATAGATATTTGGTATCATTTGGTCATGTGCATACAAGCCTCATGATTGTCCGTCTTGTAAATGGCTTTGCTGGTGTAGTGTTAAATTGTGTTGTAGAGTTAAAGCAATTATTCTTTGATTGACTTATACAGAAAAGGGGAATTGTGGCAGAAGTTTATTTTTAGTTATATATAAAATAATTGTTTTGTGCGCTGTTGGAAAAAGGGATGCATAGGCCTTGGCATTTTGTATTGTTTGCAGGTGTTGGATTTCTGTAGGGGTGTTTGATTGCTTGTGATCTGCACATGGTATCAATAGAATACCTGAGTAGTTCTGAAAGACTAGAAACACCTGAGCAGATACTCGAGTTCCACTCTTGAGGATGGTGCATGCCATGACGGTGGTTCCCTCTGCAGAGTCTGAGTCTATGAAAATGCCTCTTTGTCTTCCTTGCTGAACTCCACAGCAATATGCTACTATGTATTTCTAATGGACAGAGAGACTTATTTGCATCAGAAAAAAATAGGCTTGCAGTTAGGTTGACTACGAGTCACTGTGGAGTGTGGAATGTTCTTGCTCAGAGCTCTGGCCTTAGGAACAGCTGGGACATTTTAGTACTCGGGTTTCAATAGTCAATGATATCAATATTTTATAAGTGAATACACATACACTTGATCAAACTTGCCCCTGTCGGGAGACATTGTCTTTTGCTTCAAAGGCTGTTTGTAGTGTCTTAACCTATTTTCTGTTGCTTTAATGAAACACTTTTAGGTACTTAAAAAATGGACGTGGAAAAACATATCTTACAGATAATTGCACTTTCCTTTTTGCCATTCTTCCTCCTTTAGATTCTCCTTCTTGCCCTATTGGCAGGAATGGTACAAGATACTTTAGAGAAGCCTATAGAAGGGGGTGGGGGATTGGCCTTCCCACTACAGGCCGCAGACCTAGCTAGCTCATCCAAGGTTTGCTCTGCCCTGCAGTGTTGGCTCTTTGGCCAGCAGGCCTTGTGAGGCTTTGATGTGTTACAGCAGGTCCTTCCACGCAGTCTCTCGATCAGGATCTGGAGATCAGAGCGTGTCTTTGCATCGCATTTGCTTCGCCCTGAGTCACTAATGGACCACTGTGGAGTCTGAGTATCAGAGCTGTGGTATGTGAGAACAGACATTGATTTGGGGGTAATTTAATGAAAAACTGTAATAATGTGTAAATTTGACTTTTTCTGGATAAAACCAACATTAATTGTAGTCATTTATGTGAACGACTTTGCATTTATCTCTAATTACCACACCACCTACTGATTATTCATAATGCTGGATACACATGTCGGATCAGTGTTTTTATGCTGCATTGGTTGTAACACTAAGGCTTGCTCGTGTGTGATGGTGCTCTGTATACACGTGTCTGGACATCTGCTGAGGTAGCAGAGCTTTCTGTTTGCAATTTAAACCATTACTTATCTTTATTTTTGGAGGACAGGAGGACAGAAAGACTTGTTTGCATCATAAAAACAAGGTTTCCATTCACCTTGACTGTGAGTCACTGTGGCGCGTAGGCTGTTCTTACTGGGAGCACTCACCTTAGGAACATAGAAGCAGGGACATTTTAACACTTGGCTTTCAATAACCAATTGTCTGGTTTGTGTTTGCTTTTATTTCAGGCATTTTTGTTATCATTGGGGGTTCTTGATATCAACCCCCATGGCAGCCATTCAACATGTGCTGAATGACATTCCTGATACGCTGACAGAAGTTGATCTTAAAGGAGTCAGCTGAGTTTGGGGATAATGAGGGAATCTCTTCCTGCTTCCTTGATGAGCAGTGTCCTTTCTCTACTTCCGTCTGCCAGTATGAGGGCGGGTCTTACTTCTCTATACTAGCCAGGGTCAGCTTTCTTTTAAATCTATTGATTTGGCATGAAGTTGCAGTGTAAAGCAAAGAAAGCAAAGGATCTTAGGGAAAACGGGTTTCCACTAATTGTTAGTTCCATGAAGGAATGTTTTCAGCCCTGCGAAGTGTGAAGCAGCTACGAAGTGCTGAGTACGAAGTGCTCAGTGTGGGGTCCGTGTGTGTGATCCTCCAGCGTTGAGCTGCAGTGTGGGATACGTTGAAAAGAAAGTCAGTGCTCATAATGGTTTGGTTTCAACAATTGGAACTCGTGATGCCATTAGCTTAGGGTTTTCTTTCTTTTTATATGTGTGTATGCTTTTGTGTACATGCACTTGTGTTTGTGAGTATGGGCTCTCAGGTGTCACGTGACATTGGGAGGCCAGAGGACAGCCTTGGGAGCTGAACCTCACCATCTACACAGTGTATACCAGGCCAGGAGTCTTGGGCTCTTTCATAGATTCTCCTGTCTCCACTTCCCATCTCTGTGCAAGAACACTGGGATCACCGTAGCTCCTAGCTAAGGCTGCATGCGCAGCTGTGATGTGGGTGCTGGGGGTTTAGACTCGGTTTCTCACACTTGCTCAGGCAAGGGTTTTACTCAGAGCTGTCTCCCCCGCCCTCTGTTCAGCTTTTAAAGAAAAGCCGGATGGGGAGGTAATTGAGAGAATCCCATCTATTGCAAACCACTGTGAACTGTATATCCACAGCTGGGTTTTCTGCTGCACTTTAGGTCACTTTCAACCTCTTCCAATATGGCCTTCTGATTAGAAGCCGTAAGCCTGTGCTCTGTGAGACAGATAGGGTTGAGTCAATGGAACTACTGCAGGAAAATGAGTAAATGTATTTAAAAATGATGGTTCAATTTGGGGCTCTTGATTTGAACTCACGATCTGTGAGCCGTTCCCGGTGGTGTGGTGAAGCCATAGTATCCTGGATAGAAGAGTTAATACTGCCCCGTGACTTCATTGTCCACATTCAGTTGTGTTTGGAGGTATGAATAAATTCTAGATGTTTTGGGTCAGTTTTTGAAATAAGATATTAATTTTCTGACTTTTTGTTTGGGGAAGGCAGAGTAAATGCCAGGTATCAGATGACTGACTACTCAGAATTGTGACTGAATTGTTGCAGCTGTGCTGCTGTTTGCCGTGTTTCGTCGTAGTTCAGATGTCTGCCCCTTGCTCACCATTTCCATGAGGAAGTCTCTCGCGAATATGACCAGGCTGATGCTATCTTTAAACAGCTTAATGGAAACAGTTTAAAGTTAAAAAATGCTTAATGCCCCAAGCTTCCATTCCCAGGATGATAGTCTAGTAATAATAATTAAAAAGCCTCAAACCTCGAACACTGTACCATTTCTCTCCACTTACAACCTCCGCCGCTCAGGTGGCAGTAAGAGAAAATTGCTGTGGCCCTTGCGTACATGTGGTGTATAAACCAAACACGTGAATAGCATTCCATGAACAGGAGTCATCGGAGTCCCTGTTGATTGTAGTGTAGGTACCAGACATTTCAATGGAATTGCTTCTTAATTACCGAGCTCTCGTTGATAGCCATGAAAAGGAATTGGATTGGACAGTATTGATTCCCGGCAGTTCAGTTCCTCTTTAGGGATATTCTGAGCTGGCAAAACACATACAGATGGGCAGACAAGACTGCTTAGTTTGCCCTCTGCAGAATTTGATCAATAGGAGCCTATTTCTGTATCAAGAAGTGGTTCTGTTAATTTCGGTCTGGAAACCTCATCATTAGATACACTCAAGTAAGAAGATTTAAAATATTTTGCTTGAGGTATAAATTACACGGAGGCACTTTTTTTTTTTTTTGTAGTAAAATTTGCTTTTTTTAATCTTTTTTTTTTTTTTTTTTAAATGCCAGGTGTTTTCTAGACTTGTTTTCCCTCAATAAGAACAGAAGAGGTTTTTAACCCTACTGGCTTCAGCAGTTAATAGTTAAAACTACTACTTTGCCAAATTCTTCTAGGTAACAGTTTTTGGGGTACTGAACATAATTTTGGAAGCATGAAAAGAAACCAACCCAAGATTTAAAGGAGAACACTCTTGCATACTGACATGCTTTTGTTCCCCACACACTTTTGCCTGGTAAATGGTTTCCCTACTTAATATTCTATGTGCTTAATGCTGTTCTACTTTAATTCATTCCTAAAACATTTACTGAGTCCAAACTATGTTCCAGGGTAACTGGTTGGTAACATAAACTAAAAAAAATGCTAGATATTTGGAAGGTCAAATTGTATTTTTCCATTTTCACCATGTATTCATATAATTCTGTTTAGGGTAAAGAAAAATGATTCAGAATGTGAAGATTGTCCATATTACATCCATGCGTAATGCTTCCGTCCTGTACGGAAGCGCTCAGCATACAAGGCTAGAGCGGGGACTCAGTGGTCAAGAGTTCTTGGTGCTCTTGCAGAACCCAATGAGGCTCCCAGCACCCATTCACAGTGCCCTGTAACTCCAGCTCCACGGGATCTGCCATCCTCTTCTGGGCTCTTCAGGAACCCACATGCACTTGCATATGAGTCTGTGCGCTGTGCTTACCCACACACACACTGATACTCACACCGACGCACACAGAGATGCACACACACACAGACACACATGTATACACACAGACACATTCACACACACACACACACACACACACACACACACACATAGACACACACACAGAGACACACATGAGTCACACACACAGAGTCACACACACAGAGTCACACACACAGAGTCACACACACAGAGTCACACACACACACAGAGTCACACACACACACAGACACACACACACACACACACACACAGACACACACACACAGAGTCACACAGACACAGTCACATATACTCACATAGACATACAGACATACACACACACACACACACACACACACACAAGAAAATTATATTTTTAAAACCCCTAGTGTTTTTTTATAAAGATTATTTTCTGCTCAGTCCTTTAAATGGAGCCATTTCTCTGGATGCTGAGATGAAGCTCCAGTTCCCGCACAGGGTCAGGGAGCTGGGAGAAGGAACATCTCGGCGGCGGCAGTGACTCGCAGTCCAGGAGTTCTGCTGGTTTGACTTTATAAATAGTTGGAGTGGGTTCTGAGAGCTAGTCCTTCCAACACTGTTGTGTTCCTGAGACAAAAGAGAAAGAGAATGATTTTTTAATTGAAGTTTGAGATTTAAAATTCCAGGATCATATTTCTATTTCCTGATATGTGAGTTCCGAGAGAGCTGGGCGCATCAGGGAAACAGAGACCATTGCGGACACTGACAAAAGTGAAGAGGCTTGGAAGAAAGGCAATGAGAAAAAGGAGAGCGTTTGCACTTCCTAATGGTCCTGGGAGAGAGACATTGAGCCTGGAGCCATTCATCCTCCAAGGTTGTAATGCACATTTTTTATTTTACTCATTTTAACACAAATAAGGAAGAACACATAAGATTGATTCTACTGGAGATTTCAAAGAAAGAGAAAAGCTTTTCTTTATTCTGAATTAAAAATATGTAAGTGTGGGAAAAGTGGGGACACCAGGACCATTCTGGAGTGCTCACAGCGAAGATCATCTGTACTGGGAAAATCTCAGCCCACTGTGGAAGGCATGCTCTTCGCGGGGCAGCCTGAAGAGTGGTGCTCAGGATTACTGGGGAGACCTGAGAACAGAAGCTCAATCTTAAATAGATTAGTTAATATGTTTGATACAAGGATTAAGTGTGTAGTTTGGACTGAAGATGTATGCTGATACTTCTGCTGTTGCAGTGTACAGGATATTCATCCTGCATAGTCACTGGGGAAGGCTCTCTTAATCATCTCCTCCTTCTCCTCCTCCTCCTCCCCTCCTCCCCCTCCTCCTCCCCTTCTTTCTCTCTTCTTCCTCCTCCTCCTTTTCCTCTTCTTCTTCCTCTTCCTCTTCCTTCTCTTCCTCTCCTTCTTCCTCTTCTTCCTCTCTTCTTCCTCCTCCTCCTCCTCGCCCTCTTCCTCCTCCTTCAACAGTTCCTGGCAGGTTTGCATCCTATGTGCCTTTTCTAGATCCAGGCACCTAAATGGCTACATCTGCTTTCTGAGATGGATGCCTTCCAAGCTGTATAGGAGCAGAGCAGTATTCACATTTACTTTGGTACTGTTAAAGTGATAAATGAATAAGGGTGTAATTAAAATATGCCTTAATTAACTGGCTACAGTGTGTGCATATATTTGTAAGCCACCTTTTAAAATTCAGTGTTTGAAAGTTGTAGGAATGATTTGAAGTTTGACCTGAGAAATGTTCTGGAAGGTTGTTTGCTTGATTCTCCTTGCAAGTGTAATGATGATTAATGAGCAAATTCGTTTACTTTAAATAGTTTTGAGTGGATAAATTCACAATATCACAGTTACTAAGGTGTGTGTTTCAGTGGGATCAGAACCTTTTATTTACATCTTAGAATGGAGCCAAGATATTACACATGACATGAGAACTAAAAAATAATTTCTGTCAAACAATGTTGTTTTTAATTAGATTGAACTGTTCTTGTTTGAGTTTTTAACCCAGCTCAGAGATAGAGAAGGCAAACCTGACAATGGACAGAGAAGTCTGACTTTCCACAAACACATTCACCATGAATAAAAAAGTTAATACAGAAAATAACATTAGTTTGCATCTCCCTCTCCCTGTTCCCGTCTCTCTCTCTCCCTCTCTCTCTCTCTCTCTCTCTCTCTCTCTCTCTCTCTCTCTCTCTCTCTCTCCCCCTCCCCCTCTCTCCTCCCCTTCCCCCCCTCCCTCTCTCCCTCTTCCCCCATTCCCCATCTCTGTCTCTGTCTCTCTCTCTCTCTCACTCACACACACACACACCATGCAGAGAGAGACAGAGAGAGAGAGAGACAGAGAGAGACAGAGAAGGAGAGGAGAGGAGGAGAGGGGGGTTTCATGTAACGCAGAGTAGTCTTGAACTCACTATGTAATCTTAGTTGGCCTTGACCTCCTGATATTTCTACCTCTTCCACTCAAACGCTGGGGTTGCAGGCATGTGCCGCCATGCCGCCTGGAGTTCTGCCCCTTGTTGAGTTGCTGATGGCGTCATATAGAGGGAAGCAGTTCTTTAATTCTTCATTCTCCAATTCTCTCCTTCTTGGGGCTTAGGAATTTCTCTAAGTTTCTGTTGTGTTTTGTAGGTTTAGTCGGGTTTTATTTTCTGAGCACTCAGGATAGGAAACACTTTGGGGTTTTCAAACTCTAGAAACAGCCGTTAAGAGGGCTGAGGAGTTAGCTCAATGAGCCAACATGTACCTGGCATGTAGGAGCCTCTGGACTCCCTCCTCAGCCCCGTGTGCTTGTGTGCAAGTAGCATGCTGAGCTCCGTCAGTTCAGTCACTGGCCCGGTCTGTACACGCTTTAAGGCTTGATTTTTGTCTGTCGTCATTGATAAGTTTGTTTTGCGTCAGAGATGCTTGTGCGCTGGCGTTGGCGATCCACACCTTCACTCTTGGTGATAAGTGGGGAAAGCCACATTTCGAGCCACAGTGGATTAAACAGCTCATCTTCTCCAGTTACTGCTTGCAGCAGCTCTGGTTAAGGATGGGATGTGCTTGGGTGATCCAGCAGCGACCTGTTCTACTCTTCTCGGATCCAATGGTGAAGCTGAGAACACTGTCAGGGAGTGCGTCTGCTCAGAGTGCGTGTGAGCTCCATGTCTATTGCCAAGTTCGAGCTGCTTGGGGCCAGAAATGAAAGAGCGTCATAGGTGCGCCGGGGCGGCTGACTGAGGGCTTTTAATTATCTGAGATTTACATAAGCAACTCTGCAAAATGGGAGAGTCGCCCAATTAAAGGACGGTAAATTTACTCTGCTGCAGCACTGAATAATTTACATCTTGGTTCCCCTGCATTGCATTAATTACTGATTTGGTAGCAGGTGAAAAGGCGTCTGGGTGGGATGAAGGTGGATTTATCTCCCTACTTCTCACCAGTTTATTCGTGTGCTTGTATGCCAGACTCTGGGGAGGGGAGACACATAAGCAGGTATGAAGAACCTCACGTCCTCCGCAGCTGATGGTTCTTCAGGGATGACAAAGTTGGAAGTAGAATTACAAGGTGTCACAATAAGGACACCGACAGAATTTGTGTAGTGCAGTTATAGCCACGTGTTCGTTTATTAAGTACTACCTGGGCCTCTACTATATGCCAGGGAAGCGATAGGCTTGTGTAGATGTGCTCTCACACATAAGCAGACAGGTCAGATATTATTAGGAGAACACAACCACGTGGATACGCATTTCTGGCAATAAAAAACTATCTGATTTAAATAACCCGCAGGCTGCCAAAAACATATCTTAAAAAAAATCTTCAGAAACGCATTGCTAACGCATTTGAATGATTCTGACGAAGCCAAAAGTATACCAGGAGCTGGCTTTCTCCCAGAGAGTCACTGCCAAAAGTAGGCAACCTTGAACCTCACACTGGGGCCAAGTGACACTATCAGACAGTTGGGGAACTGTAACGCCAATGTCATGCAAGCTCAATGAAAGAAGAGTGAATGATCCCAAGTGCATTTCATGAAGCAAAAGTAACCTTAATCTGGCAAAGCAAGGCAGATTATATATATATATATATACATATATATATACATATATATGTATATATATATATACACACACACACACACATACATATATAAAATGTGTGTGTATATATATACGTATATATAAAATGTGTGTGTGTATATATATGTATAGACATATATACAATACACATATATGTGTGTGTATATATATATATATGTATATATGAGTGTAGGTGCAAAAATCTAATCAAATTCATAGCACAAAAAGCCCAGATACTTCAAGAAAGATAAGATGAAATGATCAAGTTGTATTATTTAAGGAAAACAGAGCCAATTTAATATTAGGAGGTAGATTAACTCAATATATTACAAAACACACCAAGGAGTTTAAAAAAATTCTCTTAGTGGGTTAATTAAAAAGAGTTTGATTAATGTAGGCAGTTGCTTAGGAATTCCAAAGAGTGATCTTGACTAAACTAGATTAATAACCTGTAAAAGGAATACATATTAGAAAACACTGTAAACCCACACCCAATGTTAAAACACTCAAAGGACTCTTAAAAACTAAGAATGTGTTGGTAATGCACACTGCCAGACCCCACTCAGCAAGGTACTGGGGATTTAGTGGGTTGCAGTAAGACAAAGGGAAAGTGTAATGGGGTCAGAAATGAAACTTCCATTGTTTAAAAGTTACCTTTAGAGAAGATCCCCGAATACCTGTAAATGGATCGGCCGAGAAGAGAAGACAGGCTGGGAGTGTGCTGTGTGCAAAAGCAGGGTGCAAAGTGAGCTCATTGCCTTTGAGAGCCCAGCACTGGAAATTCCTGAAGCGCCGTATGCACAGTGGCAGGGGTTCCAGCGTCAAGGGTTCTGTTGTAGTATATTCTACATTAGACCATGTGTGAGGTCAGATAGAAAAACACATATAGATTATAGTATGCAAAAGGGATCAGCTCATAAGTTGACTTATAGATTCAACACTAATAAAAACCTCCAAAGGGTTGTGTGGTCTTCTGTGTGTAGAGATACTGTTTAAATTTTTTTTTTGAAAAAGGAATATCTAGAAACCCAACTTTTTCAAACACTCAGACGTTTTCAAATTAAAATGCTAGCTTAGACAGTGGCTGGAAATGAAGAACCATGAGCAAAATACCCTTCTACCTCCAAAGCAGCTACATTAAAAAAAAATCTTGTTACTTCATGGTAGCAAGAGGGAATCCTCACTCATTTGTGGAATTTCTTGGGAAATTTAAGCATTCGCTCCCCTAAGATTCAAAATGTGATTTTTCAATAAATACTCTGAAGAAACTTTTGTATGTTGTGCAGAAATGTTCATGGTATCACAATTTGTCCGAGCTAAGTGTAGAAAGAAAGGCTGATACTCCAAGAGTAGGGTGCAGTAGAGAGGGAACCAATTTTCTAGAAATTGCTGTGCATTTAAGAGTGTTCTTGGTAGAATTTCCTCACCTGTTGGTAGGAAGCCTAATGGAACATAAGAGGCGGGGATGATTCGCAGGTTCTGAGGGGGACACTTATGTGAGCTGCGATGCTATTGACCGGGATAGTTTCTCTAGCCATTGTAAATGACAACAAGCAGGGAGATGTCTAGAGAAGTTCTTACAGCTCTGGAGTCGCTTGAAAGTAGCCCATAGTTTTCCGTAGTATCTGCAATGAATGTAATACCTTGGCAAAACTCTTGATCACACAGAGGAGAGGGGCGGGGAGAAAGGGAGGAAGGAAAAGAATGTGAAAACGTATCACGTGTCAGTAAACACATTAAGCTAAGGGTTGGCAGAATTTTGCAAACGGCACTCAGGCCAGGGAAGCAGATCAGTGCCTTGCTCGGCCATCATCAGAGAATCTTCCTCCTGCAGCAGATGGGTGCAAATACAGAGACCCACAGATAGACAATATGCAGACAGTGAGAGACCTTGGACCACTCAGCCCTAATGGATGTCTCCATCAAATCCCTCCCCTCAGAGAGGGGATGGAAAGAGCTTAAGAGCCCAAGGGGATGAAGGGCACAAAGAAAACACTGTCTGAGTTATGTGACTGGTGTACATACGAACTCACAGAGACCGAGGCAGCACGTACAGCGTCTGCACAGGTCTGCAGCAGATGGAGTCCTAGAGCTGAAAGGTGAAGTGGACATACGCCCCATCCCTAACACAGAAGCAGTCTCTAATTGATAACCACTTGCAAATGAAAATTTAGTTTCTTCCAAGGGAGATTCACTGAGGAAACAAAGGATCCCTAAGGTTATACAGCATGCCCCAGCAGTAGTTGGCAAAAGCAAAACAAAACAAAACACAAAACCCAGCAGCAAAGATAAATATAGTAGAAACCTGGGCAGTGAATACCAAGTGTTGAGACGAGTGCTCTTACCCGCGTGTGGTAGCAGGAAGGATTGCTACTACGGAAACATGGGAAGACCGCTTATAACTTGAGCTTCGTGAGTCCACAGTTCCGTTAGGTTAGACCTGGGGCTCGCAACGCAGGTGCCTAGCGCAGTACTATTACCAGAAAATCCCGAGGATGCTTCAAGTGTTCACCAACAGCAGAAACCAGGAATGCAGGGGCCTCAGCAGGATGATGGGGCAGTGGCCACAGTGGCCATCAGTCCAGTTGGGTTGACGAACTGTGATGGACCCCACACAGCCGGGCAGAGTAAACAACGCCCCTCTGAGAACGAAGCTTCGTTAACGTTCAGAGCACAACTTTAACCGTTTTATGTAGAGATGCATCTGAGAGGCATCAAAGCAGATGTTAGGCTCAGGGAGGGAGAGCTGATGTGGACAGGATGGCAGAGGGGGTGTGGCAGCTGCTGGAGCAGCAGGAAGTTTCCTGGTCAGGCCTGGGACTCTGGCACGGTGGTGCTGCCTGGCATGTTAGCCTTCTTCATCACTCCTGTGTTCTATACACGCAGCGACCTGTACATTGTGGTCAGTTTTAGCATCGACTGAACTGAGACAATGAACCAAAATAATAGAGATAATCTCTTGGAAACATAGAATTACAGACAATTTAAAGATTTTTTTTTTCTCTTTGAAATATTCAGTTTTCTAAGGTTTTTCACTTCGAATGATAATCTAAAAGGAAATCACATATCTTTTCTTTGGTTTTTCTTTTATTTGTTTTGTTTAGTTTTGAGGATACTGAATTTCTACTATTCCTGAAAATTTAAATAAGGTAATACAGTTGCTTATAGTTGTAGATCAGGGCTCCAGACTTCTCCCTAAATGAAACCACCTGACCAACACCTCGTCCTCACCTGACCAGGCGAGGGTCCGGTCACCCTCACCTGACCACCGTGGTACTTTTTGCTTCTATGGATCTGGTTCATTAAGTTCTGCACACAAGTGAGATGACGCTGTACTTGTTTACCCATATCTTGTTAATTTCACTAAGTTTAATAGAATCCAGTTACAATGTCAGATTTCCTTTCAATTTTAGGACTAAAAGGCAAAAACAATAGAAAGAGGGAATAAAGGGAAGGGGTGAGGGAGGGAGAGGAAGGGGAGAAAAAGGAGGGATGGGAGAAAGGAGGAAGAGAAGTAGGGAGGGGGGAGGAAGGCCTGGAGAGGGAGGGAAAGAGGAGAGACACAGAAGGAGAGAGAACGGTGGGGGGAGCGAGGTCACGGCTGGCTGTGCTATTCGTCTGATTGTGACAATCATTTCATAACGCATGCACAGATGTGACATCTTATACTGCAGGACTCCGTCTTTTCAGTTATGTCTGTTGCTGAGAGTGGACACGCTCTGTACTATTGCTGTGAAGGGAAGAGGCCGGGTCACATCTACAGCTTCCAGGTCACCATAGAAGAGGGTGGGCAGCCTTTGAGCAGAATTCCACTTTTTCTACGCTTAGCAGAAAACAAAATAGGTAGAAAAAAGATAGAAAAATAATCGCCATTACTTAGGCCACGGTTCCACTGGAGGGGCTTCCATTGCTTCAGTTACTGTGCCTTCTCGCACCTTTCTCTGTACGTTCTTCTCAGCACGGACTCACAGCTGTGTACTCAGTCCTTCCTATGACCACTGTGCCTGTTTGAGTTCAGCCTAACACACACACACACACACACACACACACACACACACACACACACACTCACACACACACACACACTCACACACACTCACACACACTCACACACACACTCACACACACACACTCACACACACACACTCACACACACATACACTCACACACATACACACTCACACACACTCACACACATACACTCACAAACACACTCACACACTCTCACACACACACACACACACACACACTCTCATACACTCATACACTGTCCTTGTAGTTCTTCACAAGTTTTAAGAGGTTTCCTGTGTATGTGTAGTATGCATGTGCGTGTGTGTGTGTGTGTGCATGCTCACATGGGTGTTATGTACATGTGTGATGATGCACATGTACTACTGTGTGTGTGTGCACATGTGTAAGTGCATGCTCATATGCTGTATGTTATGCATATGTGTTATGCACATGTGTATGAATGCCCATGTGTGAGTGTATAAGCTCATAAACTGTGTGTGTGTGCACATGTGTGTTATGCACATGTGTGAGTGTGCATGCTCACGTGCACACAGAGGCCAAGGAAGGATATTTGTCACTCTCAACCTTACTCTGTTGAGCCAGTGTCTTTCACTGAACTAGGATTCCCTCATCCCTGTCGTCTCCCCTCCCCCCGAGCTGGGGTTGTTGGTGCATGTGGGGCTACACCTGGATTTTTACATGGATTCTTGGGTTTGACCTCAGGTCCTCATGATTGCCCAGCAAGTGTTGTCCCTCGTAAGCTATCTCCCCACCCTCAGATGTCAGATTTGATTGCACTCACTGACTTCTTCTGAGCTCTGGGTAGAGAGGAAACAAGCATGTACTGGCCATTCTGCACCAGGACAGTGGACAAGATGCGAGGACAACTTGTGGGGAGGCCACACGGCAGTCGGTGCCTCTCTCCTCAAATCTGCCCTGAGTCCTGTTTCTCTTTAATTAGTCTCCTAGGAAAAGAGATGCGAGATCACGCTGAAAACCGGCTATTTCTGGAGTTCTCATTATTCTTTTATAATTGTGCCTCTGGTCATTTTTTATCTTTACCTTGGTAGGGTTTTTAATAAAAACTAGAAGCTAGACATGCTTAATTCACCCAGCTTACTCCAAATGCAGGGCAGAGTTCACCATGTATGGACGTACAGGACATGGCCCGTCACGTGGAAGAGCACATGATCTCGAGGAAGGATAGCAGATGTCAATGATAACCTTTAATCATCGTAATAGAGTGTGGTAGCAGCAGCCGTAGTTAGGTTAGCGTTCCGTTTGTAACCCTTTCTCCCTTGTTAACCCACCTAATCCTTGCAACCGCTGAACAGATGGCTGTTACTTGGCACCATTTCCAAATTAGGATGTTGAGGCAGAGAAGTCATATCCCATACCCCAAGCCATGTGATCACTGTATGGCACAGTCAGAATGAAGAGAGTCAGGCAGTGTGACTCTTGAGTGTCACTTGAGGCAGTGTTTGTTCCCGTGGCACACCTGGCATTCAGCCTCATCGTGAAACAAAGCTGTGAGCGAGGCCATGCTAGGCCCGAGTGTGAACTGGGGCAGACTGCCTTCCCGCTGTCCAGGCTGCAGGCCCAAAGGTGAACTGGGGACAGATCACCTTCCTGCTGTTGAGGCTGCAATGGAAACCCAGGAATGCAACAGTTACATCATCAGACCCCCAGTCCTCAACTGTTGGAGTCAGTGCTATTCAGCCCGGTGTTCCTTTATGTTGACACCCAAGGGCAGTGTTTGCCTAACGACAAGAACTTCTACTTTAGTTAAACATACCTTATTGTTGACTTTTGTAAGAGGCTATTTGCATTTTAAAATGCCAGAAATTGCTGTGTGTAATCCAATATGAGAACACTACACCTTAAGTTCAAAGCAAAGGATAACTGGGCTTAGGAGCAAAGGATGGGCGCCATGATGCAGTAGGCATGCCGGGTGAGCACCATTTGGTTTTTTTCATCACAAATTTTCAGTCCCCGAGAGGAAGAAAATGCCTTTTTTTATTTGGAACTAAGTTTGAAGAAAAACAAAAACATTGAACTTACAGGATGTCTATTTGGTTATGCGATCACTTAATTTTTTTAATGCATCCCATTTGAACGTATCCAACATTTAACAGCACCACGCACACACACACACACCATGACATCATCCACACCACTTCCTTTATCTGCAGGGGGAAATAAAGTGAAAGCGAAGGCAGGCAGTGCAAAGCTGCCTTTGAATGATGGCCTCCCCTGCAAGTTCAGTCCTCGCCAGCAGTCACCAGCTGGGCAGGGCACTGTCACCGTAAATAAGAGAAATCCACCATGCATGTGCAACAGTGCCCTGTTTGCAGAGGCAGTGGAAGACATAATTTAGAATTTGGGACATTTTTAAGAAGCAAAATCTTTAGTTTGGATCTTTTGGCATTAAACATAAAATACAGCAGCTCACAGGAAGATATGACTTCACTGAGCTCAAAAGAGACTCATTTTAGATGACTTTTGTTTGTATTGATCGCCTTCAAGAAAGCTAGTAAATAATTCCAACACCACTGTTTTCTTGTTGTTTATTCATGCTTTTTACTAAGGAAAAGAAATGTTTACTAATGGAAGAATCAAAGCAAAATATTTACAGCACACTATGCTTTTTTTCTTTTCTTTTTTTTTTGACAAGGGCCTATGTGCTTAGGAGTCTTTTCCTTTTTCTTTTTTTTTTTCCTGGCTCATAAAATTGTTTACATGAAGCAGTAGGAGGGCGATGAAGAATAACAGTTTTTCTTTAGCAGCTGGAGGTTGTCTGAATGGAGTCTGCAATTCCCATGCATGTTTTGTAATGCAGATTTCTTTGAAAATGGTCTTGCCTGTGCACCTTAAATACATCTTAGAATTATTTTACCATGAAATTAGTTTTCTCCGTCATTGGCTTAGTTGAATCCCCTCCCCCCCCTTGATCAATGCTGGGACATTAAAGATAAAGCCCTGGATGCACATGCTATTTTTGGAAGTTCATGTCTAAAACCCATCCTGCAGTAGCTAGCCAGGAGCTTGGAGAGGCAGGTCGTCTCCATCTCAGCAGTATGGCTACTTAGTATCGCCTGCTTTTCACCCGGAGAGTGGATTTTCTACTTCCCATCCTACCAATGGCCCACATTTATGTAATGATTAGCCATTACGAAGAATGAAAAGGGATGTAATGGCAGCTAAAGTAGCCTAGAACTTCTTTGCGATGCAACGATCCATGTTTAAAATGTCTGAGTCAAATGACTCATGGTTTCAAAATCAGACTAAGAAAGTCGTTGCTGGGGACGGTGTCTGAAAAGGCTATCTTGTGAGAGCAATGGGATGGGGGGTGGCGGGGATGGCGGTGCGGGAACTAGACAGTGGCTTTGGTCATGGAGGCACAGCAATGGCGCTACAGTGGTTGTGCACTGGAGGGGGAAGGTAGTCTTGCTGATGGTGTTGCTGGTCCTAGGGATGAAGGAAATGTCTGTAGCCGCAGCAGCAGTAATAATAACAGTAGTAGAGAGACATAACAACGTACAAAGCGTCCCTGTAGAGGCTATAGGAAATGACGTCATTGGTAGACTACTTCATTTCCTGTGCTCTGCCTGTTTCACAGCAGCTACTGCGTTCTCTTTTCATGCTAACATTCTCCTTTCTTTAAAGTTAGCTACGGAGACCCTTGTCTTGCTCAAGTAATGCTGTAGACGTACAGACGACTCTTTAAAGCTAACAAAATCTAAATTTCATGTATTTGTCTGGTCCACAGTCAACACCCCGCGGGAATGGAAGTGGTAAAGGGGGCCGGCCCGCGGTTTAGTAGTGGCGAGGCCCCCACGCTCTCTGCCCCCTCGCTCCTCCACCTGTGAGAATAAGCTCCGTGTCATTGTTAGTCGGCACATATTTTTTGTTCCACACTTTGAAATATGAATCTATTACAGAGGATCATGTTGCTGAGGCATGGGGACGAATATGCTAGGAATAGTAATTAGTTTGCAGACGTTCCTTTGGAGGATGGCAATGCATTTTCCCCCAAAATAATTTCCTCCTGATCAGTCGGTTTATAATACGAACAGTTTAGTTTGACTAAATTTGCACATTCTGAATGGACTGTCTTTATCTTCTTGACGCATTATTTCCCAGTTCCATTGTACTTCTCCCTTTGCTCGTTCCTCCCCACAAAAGATATCCTCTTCAAGATATGCCAGCCCCTGACATCCATTCTTCATGTCTAGAATATGAAGCCATTCACACTCCGCAAGCAAAAACAAACAGAAGTCCTCAGGTGCAGCCCAGGGGCCTCCCCTGCAGCCTGCCCTCCTCTGTGGCTGCCTCTTTTGACAGTGCTGAGTGAATTTCACATTTCTATTTCCTCACTTTTTCTTTTAACCAATTGTAGTCTTGCTCTTGTCCTAACCACCCCACTAAAATGTCTCTCAATATTAGAAACGCCTTGGCTCACCAAGTCAGGGTTACCCACCAGACTTCTGCTGGCTACCTACATGAATTCGCCTCTACCGATTATACGCTCCTGGAGAAACTGTTCATCTGGCCATCTCCCATTGCTATCTAACTTTCTGCATAAAAATCAGTTATTCCAAGATGACTTTTTACTCTCCTCCAGTATTGGAACTGCAAAGAGTCTGTGGGTTTGTTGTTGTTTTTGCCTTGGGAATTGTTCTCAAGTGTTTTACATGTTGATATGTTTGCAAGTGTTACACATTTATATGTCTGTCCCTTTCCTTTGCCTCCCTGTTGCCTACCACGCATATGACCCACAGTAGACATGAATTTTCCTAATTTCTTTTGGCTTCAAGTAATGGCAACTTTCTCAAGTGTAAGCAAACTGAGAATTTATTGTTATGATTCAAAATCACATCTCTGGGCCAAAAGGCAGCAAGGGCTGCCGGGCCTTGCAGGACTGAGAATTGGAAGAGACAGCTGCAGGGACTGAGACAATTTATCTGGGATGTACTCTGCCTTCAGGGGTCAAATAACTACAAGCTTCTGCTTCTTTCTATTTTTCATCCATGTTTCACCCTCTGTAGACCAGCTCTCCTTCTTTGGTGCATTTTTTAAGGGTGCCATGGGCCACTCACAGAGGGAGTGAACCATGAGCAAGGAAAACTCCTATATATCCATTTCACTTAAAACTGCAGGTCTGACTGGACAGCCCTCCCCGGGTCTTCTATTTTCTGAAGCAATCTAAACACTCCAAAGCCTTTTCCTAGAAAAGACTTTATCCAGAGCCTGCTTTCATACTTCCTTGTTAACACAATGTGATGTGTTACCCAAACCCAAAGACATTCCTTCCTAATGACGTCTGAGTTGACCATCCTTTTACTATTTTGGTTCAAGCATTAGTAGTGGGGTTTGGAGTAAGATAAAAGCATTAGGGTATTCAGCTTTTGATACAATAAGGCAGTTCAGTAACCAGCACCCCAGATCTCAGGGATTATAACACACATTTTTTCTTCTGGGTTATGGATGTGTAGGAACCAATATTTGAGCACAGTTGGATTTGGTCCAGTCAAGCATGGGTCTGCTCCCTCTAGAGCCAGGACAGGTGTGGAGGTTGCTCAGAGCTCATTCCTCTTAGGAGTCTGTGGAAACATCATCTTGCAGATCTAGGCTCAGGTACGGCTAGTGTTGCTTCTACTTGTCCCTCATTGTTTAAGAGAAAGCCCAGACCAAGGCGAGCATCAGTGGGGTGGGGGTGCACACATCACCACCCTCTGTCGGAGGCCCCACGTGAGAATGAGTAATTACTTGGAGTGACAATCGTGTCTAGTACAGTCCCAAACCAATTACATGATTTCCATGCATTTAGCTTTTAAGATCGAGTTCAGATTCTCAATCTAGACAAGCTATGTATGCAGCTGGTGGATCTCTCCAGACTCTCTAACTTCCCCCTCCTATGTGTACAGTTCATCCCCAGCCAAAGTCCCTGTTTAAGATATCATGTGGCTTCATGTCTTCCTTCTTTGACTCTTCTCAGTCTTTTGTCTGACTCTTATTTTACCTGTAGAAGTGAGGTCCACCAGAGACTTCCCCCGGAGCTCTATGGTGTTTCCCCGGAACTCCCGTGATGGGACCCCTCGGCTTCTGAGCATCTGCACAGCCACTAGTGTCTCACTCATTTGTGCTGTGCTGTTGTTCTGACTTCCCCTCCTAACAACTGGAAGTTTCTCAACAGCTACAGTGACATCTTAGCTAACTTAATGTTCTAATGGGCAGGAAGCACAGGTTCCTAGTAGGTACTCAAGGCTTGTGAATGGAAGAAGGTGAAGGTGAGGAGACACAAGGAAGCAAGAGAAGAAAGAAAGATGGTAGCAATGGATGGTGGCTGCTGATCTGTGAGATAGCACGTTCGCTGCTTTATCCAATAAGCTTCAGTTTGGAACATCTTATATCTAACTCTTAACCAACATACCCTGGCTCGGTCAGTTTGCAGCTGTTATTCATGTATACAGACCATCCGGATAAGCAGCACCACGACAGCCTCAGACTACCCTTCCCTTTCCAAAGTCAATGGTGTCCGGTCCTACCTCCTTGTAAATTTTTCATGAATACTACCTTTCACGCACAGTCTGCTTGAACATGATCAGGTTTAATTACACAAAGGACAGTGACACTCTTTCCCTGTCATTGATGGTTACACTGTTAGAGGCTCAGCTTTAGGGACCCACAGTGGAAGGGTAGCAAAGAATTGGGGAATCAACTGTTCATCTTCTCATTAGAAAAACAAAGGGTGATGTATGATATCAGTGATAACCGAGCTCCTTCATGGGCAGACATGTATGGAAAGGAGGTTATTTTTATCTGACCACTTGTGCCAACATACTCGGGAAGCAAGGTGACTGCATGTCACATCACAGTAAACAATCCCTTAAAGTGTAGGCACCGGCTTCTTTTAAAATGCACGCGCTTATGCTAAGAACAGGTATGGAGTTTGACATCCCCTGATTGCCTCTGCGATGGAATCAGAAGTGTCTGGCGTTGCAGCCTCTTCTGCGGAAGGTTTTTCCTCATCTCGCCTCAGTCTCCAGTGGTAGGGAGCGGGTTGCTCTACCGAGGCAGCAAACAATTACTCAAAATGTGTGCTCTGCTCCTGGCAGGGACTTGCACTTCCTGGCTTTTGTATGTGATGGATGGAATATTGTGTGAAATGCGATTTCTCTGGAATAGGGAGTTTGACTCCAGAAAAGGGTAGATCTTGGTTTCTGCAAGACGGCATCACCGAGAATGGCTGCGGAGTCAAGAGGCCTCACGTGAGACCTGCAGGATAGCGTGAATAAAGGTATGGGAGGCCTTACTCAGGAATTCACTGGCTGAAACCACTCTAAGTGAGAAGGTGTAGGATTCTTTTTTCCAGTATGAATTTCTTTGCATTATGTGGCTATCACCCAATAGAATAGGAAAGGAAAGGCCACACGCTATGAGCTTGTGTCTTCCTGTGGCCTCCGTGCAAGCCACAGAAGGGTGTAAGTTGCTGTCAATATACAGTGAACAGTGAAAATCAATGGGAGGAAAATGGCCCATTTTTGCTTCATTGATTTTTTTTTTTTTTTTTTTTTTTTTGCTGGTCAAGGAATCCTCTTCATCTTATGGCCCCTCCTCTCTCTTTCCCACTCAACGCATCTTAATGTTGGCGCCTGCATTAAGCACTGTGCAGAGACTGGCGGTTCCTGTAGTCGGTTGTGTGGAATTGGTGGTGGTGGTGGTTGGTTAGTGGTGGCAGCGTGCCGAGTTTTGAGAAGACCCGTGTGCGACTAGGACAAGGCCTGGGAAGATGACTCTTGTCTCTAGATCCCAGAGGGTCCTCTGGGAGCGATGGATGAGAGCGAAGGTATGCGCACTGAGTGGGTTCCCTTAGTGATTGTGTTCAAATGGTACTGGAAACGTTAAAAAAAATGTACAGTAACCAATTTCACAGATTCCATCGAGGTCTGAGGCGGAGAGCTGCGTGAGTCCGATGGTTTGTAGTCTATGAAGTTCCCATGTTCATGCTTTTATGAGAACGAAAGGGAAACTCTAGCACTTCGCACATAGAGGAGCACAACTCCAGTGATAGGCAAATATCTCCAAGTTATTAAGTTGCTATCTTTAGTCATCGATCTTCCGTAAGTGGGAGACTAACTCGGCTGCTGTGAAGGGAATTAGAAACCCAGGAATGATGGCCTCTCTCTAGTGGTTGCCCCAAGGAGGCTTGTTCAAATGGGAATTATGCTACAGAAAATTATTATCTCTCAGATTTATTTTAGTTGCTGCTTTTGAATAATGGCCTGGACACTTTTATCATCACATTCCGATGGGAAACTAAGGCACAGGCCTCTAAAAAGATGCGTAAGGTTGAATATAAGCATAGCCCAATGCTCAAAGGAGAACTGAAAACCCTGCTTTGTCCTCTGATTGATCGTTCAGCCTATTGCCTTACGGAAAAGTATTTGAGAGTTCCAGGAATTTCTCCAAGAGGAAAAGGCGAAGTTCGTGTTTAACGTGCAACTCTGTTCTCGCATAATTGATGATAATTGTATTGTTTCTGCTATTTCTAAATTGGCTTTCCTTTTTTTTTTTTTTTGCATTTGAAAATTTCTGTTCCAAAACTCAGTGCAGAATCTTGAATGCTTCTGGATTCTAAATGGATTCAATTCTTTGAGCTATTTATAGTCTTCAGGCTTCTACTGTTCTGGTTAGGGACCAAGCAGATGAGCAGTGACTTACAAGCATGCTTCATGGTCTAAGCAATGCCTTGGAACAGGGAAACCTGTGCGGCCAGAACTCTGGGCATGCTAATCAGCAATGACAGGTGGCTGACAAGAGCTATTAAAATGGGCTCCACAAATGTATGTGTTCCTTACGGTCTTGGGTGCAATATAGGTTGGTTGCTTGATAATAAAGATGATGTGTCTTTAAGGCACTTTTCACAAGTTTTCTCTTATTTCCTTGGAAACTTCTGCTCTTTCCCTGACAGTCAGCAGTCTGTAAAGGTTGCTGTCTGGAGAAACTGGACAAATTATAATCCTAAGAAAATGCCTGTTTCTCAGAAACTGGCATATCGCAAAGGAAGAGCCTTCCCAAATGGATGTTTTTCTTTGTTAGTACTATACATTACAAATTAGAGATTGAATAAATCCTTTAAGCATCATAGAGGGGGGAAAAAAAACTAATCTGAAATCATTTCAGTGTTGTCCTCTGGTAAGCAGGGAGGCTTGGCACCGTAAACCAGGCAGGCAGCTGTGGTCATGTGACAAAGCTGCAAGGTGAAGTGAAACTTTTGATATTACTCTTTGCCCCTCCCCCCAACTGAAAATCCTCACATCAGGAAGAGGGGGCAGGCAAGAAGAGCCATGAAAACGAAGAAACAAAACAAATGACTGAAACCCACCCTTTTTCTCAATCTTCAGACTTGGTTGTTTTGGAAGAACACTCGCCCTCCCGGGGACTCTCGGAAGTGTCTCCTCAGATGGTAGACTTGTGCTTGAAGAGAAAAACCATCCGAAAATAAGAGCGAGCTCCACCTTTGCAGAAATGTGCATCTTCAAAACTCGTGGAAGCTATAAAATATAAGGAATAAGTCAAAAATAGACGCCTTAGGGAGGGTCAGTCTCTATCTTTGCTGGGACCTTGAGACCCCAGGACCATAGATAATTGGATCCATTTCTCTTGACAGCCTTTTGGGGTCCCCAGATATAACCCAGTGGATGGGTTGCTGAAGGAGACTGAGAACTGAGCCTGGAATAATTCCTTGAGGCAGTTCAGTACCTGTGGTGACGTTGCATCCTGTGAGCGTTGCTCACTTAGATGGAATATGTTTGTGATGTACTGGCTTGAATCATGGAAGGAGAGAGATACTTGTGCTGTTAATGATAGAAAACCAATCCCTGGGGAAAAGCTGTGCAGTGCAGCTGAGGGTGAGAAAGTCCTGATTTGAAAATGTCCTGGGGTTCCTCTAAATAATTCAGGGCATTCCACACAGGGGGATCGGAGCAAATTGTTGGAAGGAATTCCGTGCAAGTCAGAGCTGTTGAATATTGGGTGTGAGCTCCTGGGAAACAGTGGGTACTCTTCAACATCCTATGTGTTTTGTTTCAAAGACTCGTATGTTTTATCATAACCCTGCTCATGTGGCATTTCTCTCCATTCTCTGTGGGAGGATGCAGAGGCAACAGCTTAGGCTGCGCCCCCACGCCCTCTCACCCTAACTGGCACCCACAGCAAGGTGAGCTTTTGCACTTCCTGGCCAGCTTACCCTCCGCTGTGCTACTGCACCACTTAGATAATTCCTAAGCCACAGACCTTTCAGGCTGGGAGAATGGGACCGTGACAGAGGTGTGGGGTACGGAAGGATGCTGTGTTGTGAGAAACAGATGCCTTTAAGAACGAGAACTGCATAAGGAGCATCTGGAAGGAGTCGGGGAGGGGAAAGTGCACCAAAATATACTGAATAAAAAAGAATATAAAACAGAATGACAACTGCAATTGACAGGTAGCAAAAGTCACAGTCCAAGCCTTCTTTGAGTGTGCTGGAGTTGTCAATGGCTGTGAGGCCTGTTGGCTAAAGAGCATTTGGAGAACACGGTTCTCTCAGCCCAAGAACTGGTAAACCATGCATGCCCTTATGTCTTTGGCTCAATCAGGGAGTAGCTAATTACCATGATTAAGAAGCTCATACATGCTGAAAACAAAGCACTATATTATCCATTCGTTGCATGCTTCATTAAACACAGAAAAAAAATAAGGCAAAAAGTTTTTCTGTTTGAGTACGGAGAAGGCCAAACTATCAAAAAGGGGACTAACTTTTCCTATAAATAATTTTATCCTAATTAGGTATGACCAGTAGTTTGTAGCTAATTAATGTTTGCTTAGAGAGGAGAAAGCACCTAGCTCAGTGCCCGAGGCACAGAACAGCACGCACTCAGTCGATACGCGTTGCACGCATAACTGATGCAAACATTTGAGGACCCGGAATTAAGAGTTCATGTTTTAAATGAGGATAGATCGCTTGGTTTGATTTGTGTTTGTTACTGCCTGCAGATAAAAGCAGGGAAATGTGCAGAGAAGGGATTTAAGGATGTCAAGAACGTGGAGAAGAAAGGTATGCTGGGGCAGCTTAAAAGTGTGCGTGTTTAGAGGATGAGGACGGAAGAAGCCGACGGTCCATCAACCCCACATAGTTCCCAGACTCCCACCCATTCTAATTGTCTACTCAGTCCCTGTCCGAAGGAAGTGTGACCTTACTTCAAGTAAGTGCACTTCCATCCTACCGGGGAAGTCGTTCCCACACACTGAGTAATAAGCATGGCACCACGCTACTGTGGACGCCGTGCACGGTGTCTGTTGCTCTGCGCCCATTTCATGTCCGCAACGCCAACGTGCACAGTAGCACTGTAAAGGAGAGGTGATTGCTCCAGTTTTACACATGGGGTTTGATTAGATTACTTGCCTTTGATCACACTGTTTCCAACTAAGGAGAGAAAACTAAATGCAGAATGATTAGATTTGTGACTCCTTGCTCTTTCTGCTTATGTTTTACCTTTGGAATGACTAGAAAGGAAAGCCAGGCATAAGGCATGTGGGACTTAGCACTTACCATCCACCCACCATCCATCCACCCATCCATCCATCCACCCGCCATCCATCCATCCACCCACCATCCATCCACCCATCCATCCACCTACCTGCCATCCATCTACCCATCCATCCATCCACCTGCCATCCATCCATCTACCCACCCATCCATCCATCCACTCAGCCACCCTCCAATCCCTTCATTAATTTGACAAAGTTATCAGAAGTCTGCTGTGTGTAAGGCCAGAGCATGGAGTGAGGGATAGAAAATAGTCCCTGTGTCAAGATGTCTCTCTCTAGTTGGGGCATTATATATTCCGAAATTAGTGGCTATTAATGGAAATGGTTATAGAGATTGACCAGGAGGATGCACTTCAGCATGAGTAAGTGCAGAAAGGAGCCATGCGCATAAACAGGTTGTGGAGGAGTCAACCTGGCAGTGTTGGTCATGACTAGACAGCAGTGTTACAGAGGAGGAGGCCAAGAATCTACACCTTGGGGTTCCAGGGAAACCACACATCCACGGTATTTACGTGTGTGGAGTGGGCCATCAGGAGACAAGAATAGCAAGGCAAAGGCTCCATTCTGTCGTCCCTGAAGGCTGAGGGAGGATTGTGCATCTGATGCTTGGTGTAATGGGTAACCATGGAGTAAATTTAGGTAAATGAAAAGCTTGGTTTTAATCTTTAAGATTCTAATTCTGAATGTAAAGGAAATGAACAGAATGGATTGAGGTCAGAGGCAGGCGGCCCAGGTGCAGCGGTGCAGGGATGTAATGGGAACACGATCTAGGACGCTGGCGATAGTGAGCACTGGATAGACTCAGGAAGGAGATGAGGTATGACATAGATTATTTGGTGATTGATGATATAGACAGTGGAGTGTATTGCTGAGTTTAGGCTATGTTCTGTTGTTATAAAAAGTAAGCCTCAAATATCTATAGCTTAAGAACAGCTATTTTTTCCTTCATGCAGAGTTCACTGCTGGTCCAGGCAAATCTTTTGGATGATCATTCCACATGCTCAGTAATGTAGTTACTTCAACCTTGTGTTGCCTCTCCCTCAGCTGGAAGTGACCCTCTGTGATCAATACACACACACACACACAGAGAGAGAGAGAGAGAGAGAGAGAGAGAGAGAGAGAGAGAGAGAGAGAGAGAAAGGCAGAGTGAAGAGAACATCTTAAGGGTGTAAGATGCTATGTGGGCATCTTACAGCCTTACTGTACAAACAGCCCACTGTATTCTGCTCCCACTACAGCTCACTGTATTCTGCTCCCACTTCACTGGCTAGAACTGGGCATTTGGGTCTATCCAGATACAGAAGCGAACAGCTCTTCAGTGTGTTGAAATATGGGAAACATTCCACATGCAGGAGAACACTAATATTGCCTACTACAGGATTAGCAAGCTGTCATTAACAGTGGGCTCCTGTGTGTGTGGGGGTGGGGTAACAATGGGCCCAATGACCAAGACTAATGATTCCTGAGATGATGAACATATGTGTCTAGTGACTTTCATGAATTTGGCTGTTTGTCCTGAAAACAGTATTAAGCTTGCACTGGGTCCTTTCAGCTCCTCTCTCCTCGGCTGCTCAATGGTCCTGATGTCTTTCTATTTTCTGCCATTTAATAGTGGTCTCCCTTCAGAAAGTGCTTTCTGTGGAAATTCAGTGTGGTCGTGGGAAGTGACCAGCCAGCAGTCCTCAGTCCGTGAGGAAACTTCCCCGGGTGGCCAGTTTACATGAGGGTGGTCTTAATGTGGTGAAGAAATGTTTATATTCACTTGAGAATGGAAATGTGTCTAGAGGAAAATGAAGGGACAGATGAGATGCCTCAGTGGATAAAAGGTGCTTGCCCCAAGGCTGAGGACCTGGGTTCAATCCCTGGAGCCTACTTGTCGGGAGAGAGCCTGACCCTGAAAGTAGTAGTCCTGCCACCAAGCATTGGCCTAGCGCTTGTTCACCTGCATATTGTAAACAAACACTTTTTTTTTTTTTGAGTTTAAAAGAGACTGAAGGGTTAGGACACCCCTTGTTCAGATTTGCTCAAAATGAAAACACTGATTTATATCAACAAGATCTTCTCCATATAATTATTCAGTTTTTAAAAAAAAATTTATAACAAAGGATTCAGGATGTTGATAAGGAATGAAAATTTCTTGGTTTTTCTCTGTGTAATAAATTCAGGACCTGAGGGGACCAGCAAATACGTGTGTGTCTTCTGTCCTAAACACCGATAGAGTCACAACAAAAGAACTACTCGGAAATCAAAGAGCCCTGGAAATTTATCATGGATGCTGAGATTGATGACAGTGAGTGAGAGCTTTGGAAACCATGCTTATTGGCTTAAAGCAACCACCCTTAAGAGCCGTATCAGCCTTCTCCTCTCCTGTAAGAATGGAAGGAAGCGGTTTATTCTTCCTGGGAATGGGCCAGCATCCATTTTCCTCTTGTGTCAGCGCACTAGGTGGGAAACAGGAGTGGAGTGAGCGAAGACAAGCAGATTTCTGCTTTTCCAGAAAACCCCTGCTCGCTCTCGAGAGCTACGGTCACACCAGTCTCAGGGCGCATGCCCCTCCGACCTTGGCACTAGGCGCGTCTTTGCTGCTTTCCTCCATGAAGTCTGCCTTGTACTTACTGACCAGTCGTGGGGACAACTTGCAGGACCCGAGGTGGTCACTAAAAAAGAGGAATCGAGTACAGGTGTGTCCAGTCTGGGAATGGCTGCGGAAGCCAGCAGGCTTCTGGCAGACTCCGGAGGGAACCTAACTAGGTCCCTGTGCTCTGTCTCCCTGGCCAGGCGCTCCCCTCCCTGCCGCTCCTCTCCCTTGCTTTGTTCTCTGCGTCCTACTGGCCTCTGTGTTCTTCACAACATGCTTACTTCCTTCTCTCGGATGGCTGCTCTCTGTGCTCCATCACTTCCAAAAATAAGAGGCTGTAAGGGGCGGGCCAATAGTCCCCGGAAGTCTAGGCAAATCTCTCTCTTCTCCCCTTGGGTCCCGAGGCGTATCAGTCACAGCTTCGTGTGCTGTAGACACTTTATAAATATCCTGATTAATACTAACAGAGTTTCCTATTTCTACAGCCGCCGTGGTATTTACTAGTTACCTGTGACTTTGCTCTTCGGGGTCCTTTCCCTGGGGCGGACAAAGGCTCATTATTTGGGTCCCTCAATCTCCTTTCTTTGTCGTGCCTTCCCGAGGAGGCTGCTTGAGAAAGTGGTTGATACTGAGATCATTAGCTTTCAAATCTGCCTCCTTGAAGCCAGACAGAATCTCCTGCCTGTTGTGTGATAGTAGTTTGCAATCATCTTTCAATTCACATTCTTTTCTTTTTTTTTTTTTTTTAACATTTCTAGAAAACTCAGCTTGGATATGGGTATTTTCTGCTCTATAGGGTTAACTATTTATTTAGTCTCCTTGGAATGTTGTTAGAAGCCCATCATGATCAAATGGCTTGATTAAGGTCATTTTCTAACGGAGACAGCTTAATCTGTCTAGATTCCAGCTTTCAGAATGATTTCTCTGCCAGTGCCACATAGCAGCTCGTTTGCCCGTCCATGTTCAATCAAACATTAAGTATAATTAAGTCGGTAGAAGAGAAATCTATAGGAAAGTGTAAGAATGAGATATTAATCTGCATAGATATGCCCCAGTTTCTATAGATATTGTACCTGCAGGAGCCTGGAGGGAAAGTTAAGAGGAAGATACTTAAGTTACTGTTGTGATAGTATTGATAACTTTTTATGACTTTGGCATTTCTCAACAAACGGCTGTTTCGGCACGCTACTTGTTTAAATAGGCTCTTAACCCACCAACCGATTGGATCATAAGCAATGCTTATTTAGTAGTTACAGTCCCCTGTGTGGTACGTGATGAGATTATTGGTGGTGTGCAAAGAGGTGGGGTCATTTGTTGCCACGCTGTGCAGGGTTGCTTCATGATCCCTTTTCAACATGAGTTAGAACACAGTCGCACAGTCTTCCAGCTGGCTGTGTGCACACTGGAAAGGCAGCCATGTTCGCTCTTTTGCATTTTGTTGAATTATGTTCAAAATGTGAGGCTGGCTGTGTCCATCCATCACTGTGAACAGAAACAGCTGTGTTCCACCCCGGAGTGTCAAGTGTGAGTGGTCAGCCACATCACAGAAAAATTAACTCACTGTTATTTGGCAGGAAATAAAAAAAGATTCACCTGATCAAATCCATAAAAGCTGTAAGCTTCCTGAGCAGAGGGTTGATGGTTTTCATTCTAAATGGTTCTTTTTTTTTTTTTTATTGTACTCTGAATGATCTTTTGTTTCTTTTTCCCCTTCTTTTGGCTTCCTCTCTTTGGATGTGCATGGGCCTGATGAACTTGACTTCTGTCCCACATCCCAGGTAAGTAATGGCAACCTTGCTGTTTATATTTTGTCCTGTGCTAGAGTGACATCTGGCTATAAACATTAATTTATAAACATTATGAACGTGGCTGAGAATTCACAACTCAACCTAAAAACTGATACCTTAGGATCTCTAAAATGAAAGCTTTAAATTATGGATGACATACACTAGACAGTTATTTAAATCATGTGTTTGTTGATATTTGTATACCAAGGCACTTCAGTAAGAGAAATGAGTTCCCAAAACTTAGTCCGTAAATTGATTCATCGTTCCCCACTGACTAATGTCTAACTTCTGACTGAATGGCAATTCTGCCTCATGTTTCCAAATGATGAATTCTAGCTTCTTCTCTGTCAAGTGGTTGATTATTTATAAAGATTAGAAAAATGAACTTGGTGGGTATACCTGGGCCATGGAAACTTTTGTCAATCAAACAATCATTTTGGTGATAAAAGATCAGGAGTGCGCATATGGTACTTTTTCTTCTTAAAGTAGAACTCACATATAAAGTGCTTTTCTTGGTCACTTCAAATGCTTCCATTTCGCTTCTCCATGCGTTTAATCTTATGTCTCTTGTGTGTAAGTATGTTTTATGTGCATCACCCTAGAATTTGGGGGAAATAGATTCTTTTTCAAGAATGTGTGCACAATAGTACTGTAGTCACATGTAATTTAACGATGGATATACATTCTGAGAAATGCATTCTCAAAGAATTTCACCACTGCATGAACATCATGGATTGTAGAACTTAAACAATGTAAGTACTTAAAATAATGTAAGTTTAAACAACGTAGTAAACAATTAAACAGTGTAGTTACCGTGTCACAGTAAAGTATTGTAAGCTGCCACTGTCCAAGATGTCATTGGATTGCTCAGGACTGTGTGGGTGTGACAGTTTGTGTGCCTTATTGACCGAGGACGCCAGATAGCAGTGTCCATCGTATTTGGAAATATGTGCTTATTTACCTTATTTTTATGAGACCCTAGAATGACTCAACTTCCGTGTGTATAGAGGGATGACCTTGACCTCTTGATCTCCTTACATCAACCTCCTTAGATTTAATATTGCAGGCACACTACAGTGTACAAACTACTGGGTACACCCAGTCAGCGAGGCGGAGAATCATCGGCAATATTTGTGAGGAAGAAGGAATGATACCACGATGGGGTGTTAACCAAAGCGTCCCTAGAGATTCTCTCAGAGATATCTTTATATTCGTGACGCAGGCGGCAATGGCGATTCCAGCCTCTGCTGTCTTCTGTCCCGAAAGAGCAGCCTTTAAAGTTTTGATCTGATGTGTATCTGCAGCTTTTCCCCAGGCTTCTTATGGCAAAATGAATGCTTTAAGAACAAACTATAGTTAGTAAATTGCTCCTCGTGTTAATTGGCGGCCCTTAATTCATCAAGACAAACAATGAGCTCATAACATGATGTTCTAGGAATATTTTTCTAAATATACAAATGTATATTTTCTCAAATTAGTAGAAAATAAAACACTTTCTATTTTAGCTACCAATTAGGAAACAATTAAATCTTGTGCATAACTATAGTAATTTTCACCCCAATTTCTGCAGAAAGTCTTTTTTCCTTAATATCTCTTTTCTAAACACACACACACACACACACACACACACACACACACACACATTTTTAATAGTATGTCTCACATGGACACGTGTCTTTTTGTAGGCAAGTTTGTAAGTGATAACTAATATTAATATAAATCCAGGAGCAACTCATGCTCTTTGAGAGTTTTCAGACACTGGCCTCAGAATTTTTTGTAAATAGACAAGCGTCCACACATTTCTCCCCTCCTCTTCCCCCTCTTCCCCCTCTCCCCCCTCTCCCCCCTCTTCCCCCTCTCTCCCTCTCCCCCCTCTTCCCCTCTCCCCCCTCTTCCCCGTCTCCCCCCTCTCCCCCCTCTCCCCCTCCCCCCCCTCCTCTCCCCCTTCTCCCCCTTCTCCCCCTTCTCCCTCTTCTCCCTCCTCTCCCTCCTCTCCCTCCTCTTCCCCCTCTCCCCCCTCTTCCCTTCCCTCCTCCTTCTGCTCTCCCCCCTCCCTCCTCTTCCCCCTCTCCCCCTTCTTTCCTTCCCTCCTCCTTCTGCTCTCCCCCTCTCCCCCCTCTTCCCCCTCTCCCCCTTCTTCCCTTCCCTCCTCCTTCTGCTCTCCTCTCCCCCTTAGCTCTCCTTCCTTTTCCTACTTCTAGTCTTCTGGGGTTGTTTTTCTTGATATTTTTCTGCTGTGTAACCCTAGCTGGCCTAGAGCTCATTATGTGCTCAGGGTAACTTCACACACACGAATTCTCCTGCCTCAGCCTCCTGAGTGTTGGGGTTTTGGACATGTACCACCACATCTGGATCCTTTACTTATTCCCTTGGAAAAGCATCTGTTGGCATTTGGAGGGAAGCAGCTGTGACTCAGATAACACTACTTGCAGAACTCTTTCCGTCAGCCGTTGCTCTCCCGTTTCCCACTTTTCATGTATCCCCTCCTTCCTCTGCGCAACAGAAAGTTTCTCTTTGCAGTCTTTTACAGGACAGAGAGGCACCATGCAACCCCTTACTCTCACGCTTAACCCCCCCAGGCTTCCTTGTCATATTAAAGAAGCCTGGAAATACATTAAATAACCTCACACATAGGACTGCTTTGTATTTTCTCTAAGAGTTACTTCTTTCAATGGCATAAGCAATAATTATAAACAAAGACACCAATTTTTGGAGTCAGAATCTTTTAGCAATTTTGGATTCAACAGCAGATAAATACAGTTCAATAAGAAACCATCAATAAGTTAAGCTAGACCCACAACCTTAATTATGTAACTGTTTTAGGTTTAGGACATATAGAAAAAGAAGAGTATCTGACATATTTTAAATTAATTTGTTGAAATTATAAAATAATCATATCATTTTCCCATTCCCTGTCCTCTCTCTAAGCTCTTCATGTAACCCCTTGATCTCTTTCAAATTCCTGGCCTCTTTAATAGTTGTGTTTAATAGTGGTGTGTTGGTGTGGGTGTATGTGTCTGTGTCTGTGTGTCTAGGTGTATGTGTGTGTCTGTAGGTGTGTCTGTGTGTGTGTGTATGTTTGTGTATGTGTGTATATGTGTGTGTGTGTATATGTCTGTATCTGTGTGTGTGTATGTGTGTATATGTGTGTGTGTATATATCTGTATCTGTGTGTGTGTGTGTGTAGGTGTGTGTCTGTGTCTGTATGTGTGTATGTGTGCATATGTGTGTGTGTATATATCTGTATCTGTGTGTGTGTGTATGTTTGTGTGTGTATATGTGTGTGTGTATATGTCTGTATCTGTGTGTATGTGTAGGTGTATGTCTGTGTTTGTGTGTATATGTGTGTGTATATGTCTGTATCTGTGTGTATGTATGTGTGTGTAGGTGTGTGTCTGTGTGTGTGTGTATGTGTGTGTATATGTCTGTATCTGTGTATATGTATGTGTAGGTGTGTGTCTGTGTGTCTGTGTGTGTGTGTGTGTCAGTTCCTAAATACATAGATACAACCTGACCATCCTGGGGAAGATTCTTTCAAGAGCCCTTCACATTCATCAGTTGCCTAGGGTTGAAGCCTCCTAGCTTTCTCCCCTCCACATTAGAATGTCTCCTGGTGTTATCCTTGTTCAGATCATGTTTAGACAGCCCTGTTGGTGATACTTTATGATGTGCTTCTGACATTTCTAGGAGATACAATCTCACAGAAGACTCCCTGTTCCTCTGCCTCTCATACTCTTTCCTTCTGCTCCTCACAGTGCTCCCTGAGCCTTACATACAGGAACTGTGTGCTAGATGTGACATCAGATGACACTGGGCTCCCACAACTCTGCATTTTGATTGGTTGTGATTCTTTGTAATGGTCTCCATCTTTGATGAGGAAAAGTTTCCTTGACCTGGGGAGAAGACCACGTTTATCTGTGGGTAGACGGATAGGTATTTAGAATGTCGTTAGGGACTGCGCTGGTTTAAAGGTGGCAGTTGCAGGTTCTTCTCTACGGTCCATGAGTTCGCCAGCCCTGGGGTTGCCTAGGTTTCCGTGTCAGGCGTGGCTTCCCTCTGAGAAGGCTTTAAGTCCAATCATAGAGCCAGTGGTTACCACCAAGGTATGCATCCATTACTGCACCCTCAGGGTCATGGTGGCATGCTCATCGTGGTGGTTTATACATGTTTACCGTGACAGAATCCCCAGGAAGAACATACGGCATGAGAACACTCCTGTAAACCTCAGAAAATGGACTAAGTCTGAATGGTCATAAGGAGCAAGGTGTTCAACCATAAACAAATTCTCTTCACTATCCTTTTAAGGGTCACAAATAAAAATAAAAGTCCAGGGCTGAATTTCAGTGGCATTAGGATTATTAAAACGAAAGCAGTATCATAATGCTGAAAGATTCATGAAATACTGTTCTGCATTGACCAGAATGAAAATGTGTTTAAAATACTAATATGGGTCTTCCAGTGTTGAAAATAGTTAGGATGTTTAAATGATGGGGGTACAGACCCTGTCTTCCCCAACAGCAAACAGTGGCATTTCATGGTCATGGCGTCACTCGAGAGGAATATTTTATCAGAACGCCTGCATCATCTGGTCCAAAGATAGAGCTCCCCAGAATACCCACAGAGTCACAATGTGTTAAATATAGGTCTTTTCACAGCATTTGCAGGGCAGTAGGCAGAACTTGTTGGTAACCCCACATTCTGTTTCTATTATTGTACAAACACAGTGGGCTAGGACATTTCAGGGCTTTGAGCATACCATGCTACTTGCTGCTCCTGCGGGCATTACTGAGCCACATCTGGGAAGCCCGAGTGAGCCCATTGTGAACCCCGCAGGAAGCCCCTAGTTCTACCAGGTACTCAGGATGGACAGTTTCTTCCAAGCCATTTTGAATACTTCCGATGATGACATCTCTGGGAATCAGGCTGGGAGATCACAGAGTATTAAGTTAGTTCTTAACATAAATTGCCTTCTTGGGCAAGTCCCAAAGAAGACCCACAGTCATCTCAATACCAGACCTTACCTAATTCAGCTCCATGGAGACTCTGCTTAGCTGAGTGTGTTATCCCATCAGATTTTTGCTAACACATTTTGTAAACCTAAAAAAAAGTGGCTATTGTTGAAACTTTTCTTTTTTCTTCTTAGAGCCATACGCATACCATCTGGTCTTCCTTCCTATTGTCAATGTTTTAGTGTTCCATGGCAAGTCCCAGGGACCCCGGGACACATCTCATATGGCCATCTGTAAAAGAGCAAGGAAGGTAGAGGGGTGTATTAGCTCCAAAGTGTCAAAGGATTGTGATTGTGATAATAGGTGGTGTTTGTAACTTTATACACAGCAGTCAAGCAAGAAGACTTTCTTTTTTAAAAGATGTGTTCATTTAATATATTAGACTACTCTCTCTGTATGTACACCTGCATGCCAGAAGAGGGCTTCTGATTCCATTACAGATGGTTGTGAGCCACCATGTGATTGCTGGGAATTAGATTTAGGACCTCTGGAAGAGCAGTCAGGTCTCTTAACCGATGAGCCATCTCTGCAGCCCCCTGTAACACTATAATGTTAGCCTTAATGGGAATAAAGCATCTAGAACAGCGGTTCTCAAGCTGTAGTGGAGACCTCTTTGGGGGCCCAAGAATCCTTTCACAGGGATTACCTAAGGCCATCTGAATATGAGAGACTTACATTATGATTTATCACAGTAGCAAAATTACAGTTATAAAGTAGCAATGAAAATAATTTTATGGTTAGGTCACCAAAACATGAGGAGCTGTACCAAAGTGTCACAGCATCAGGAAGGTTGAGAACATCTGCTCTAGAACCATGCATGATGCTTTCAGAGGACATGATGAACAGGGCGTCCCTCTTCTGTGCACCTGAACATGACAGTGTCCATACATAGGTTCCCGCTAGCACTCAAGTCCTGAATTTCCCTGTGGAGCCCCTGGACAAGTTCTGGTGATAAGCTATGTCCTATTAGCAAATTTCTCACCAAACATCTCTTTTAGACTCCATTGTGTCCTAAATCCTTCACTGAAGCCACGGTCAGGCATGGAGCTTATGGTTTGAAAATGAGATGCCCTTCCAAAGGCTGCTGTATTGAGAGCTAGGTCCCCAGCTGGCGCTGTGGTTTTGAGACGTTCTAGACATTGTAGGAGGTGGTGTCGAGTGATGGGGGAAGGTCACCGGAGTGTACCTCGCCATGGACTTCCCTACTTTCCCTCTCTGTGCTTCCTGTCAGAAATTAGCTTCTATCACATGCACCCATCACTATGGGATTCTGCCTCACCACGGACTCGACTCAAAAAAGCCAGGGACCTCTGCAACTATGGGATAATATAAATAATTCGTGCATTTTAGTTGTTTATCTTGGGCATTTGGTCACAATGACAGAAGGATAATAAATACCCATGTTCCGTTTGCTTTGGGGGCTACATTTCTAAATTCCAGCCACCTTCATCATAGCCATGTGTCTTAGTTACCTCTCTGCTGCTGCAAAGAGACACCATGACCACGGCCGCTTATAGAAGAAAGCATGTATTTAGGGCTTACAGTTTCACAGGGCCGGAGTCCTTGACCAGCATGGTGGGGAGCACACAGCGGGCAGGCAGGCATGGCGCTGTAGCAGTAGCTGAGAGCTTCTATCTTGATCTCCAAACATGAGGGGTGTCAGGGTCAGGGGTGGCAGGGGACTGGGAAAGGAGAGATACCGAGAATGGTGTGAGTTCGGAAACCTACTCCCAGTGACAGACCTCTTCCGACAAAGCCACACCTCCTAATCCTTGCCACCAATCCCACCGGAATCAAGTATTGAGACATAGGAGCCCATGGAGGCCAGTCTCATTCACACCACCGCAGTGTGCCTCTAAGACGATCTCACCACATTTTCACTCTTGTCTGCACAAAGAAGAAATTCACGGTCAATGTGAATCACGGATAATGTCTGTTAACAATTCTTTCCAGGTAAGCAGCTTAGAAAACATGCATCTAAGTTTTCATGGGTATAGCTTCCTTAGAACGTCTTCCCAGTATGTCAGGATGCATCCAAGTTATAGGTTTATTTTGTGTTTCTGCTGTGTCTCTTTCCAAAGTATGTGGCACATAGCTAATTCTGCCTGGCATATAAAAGTTAATTGAGTTCAACTAAAATGGAATTACCCGTATTCATTTTCCTTCCGAGCTCTGAAAATCTCACCACTGTCTAAGATCCCGAGTGGAAAAGCCTGTGCTACTTTTCAGCTTCACGTGTTGGTGTGATCTGCTGATGCTTCATGTCCTGTCAATAGCCAATACGCACACTTAGTAAGCACTGTTTCACCTTTGATTATCCGCTCTGGAGAAAGGATGGCTACTGTTTTTTACTTTATGTATATGGTGTTTTGTCAGCAGATGTGTCTATTCACTATGTGCGTGTGGTACCTGTGGAGGGCAGAAGAGGACATTGGGTCCTCTAGAACTGGAGATGGTTGTGAGTCACCGTGTCAGTGCTGGGAATCTAACCTGGATCCCCTGGAAGAGCAGCTGATGCTCTTAACCACCGAGACATCTCCCTAGTATGATGTAGCTACTATCTAATTGACTCTTACGTTCATCTTCCTGGTAGGTCAGTAAACAACATTGTCACCAGTGATCCACTCAGCTCTGATTTTCTAAGCTTATATAAATTAAGAAAACTAATGGTTGTTTCTAAAATGAAATAATGTAGATCTGTTTGAATCCGAATTTTATTAATGAGCTCCTGTTCCACATATCCACCTGAGGAATTGTTATCTCACCCTATAAAGGCAGCACTAATGATTCTGGTAGATCCTATATTTATCTCTCTCAAGAGTGTTGCATTAGTTACTTTTCCTGTTAGTGTGACCCAACAAGAAGGAATTCAAGAGGGGTGGTTTTATTTGGCTTACAATTCAAGGAGATGCAGTTCATAATGTCGGGGCAGACACACCAGCAGGAGCATGAGGCCCAGGGCAGAAAGTGGAGAGCAGGCAGGAGGTGAGACAGGGCAAGTAAACCTTAAGGTGCACCTGCTTCTGTAACAGCCTCAGCTGGGGTTCAAGCACAGAGCTACAAGGGACACTTCATATTTAAACCACAGTGGCTGTATATATGTTAGAGGAGAAAAACCTGACTTTCTCTTCCTTTCTTGCCTGTGGGCTGTGGTTATGCAAGTTTGCTTTTGCCATTGCTCTGTGGAGGACTCCCACTGGATGTCAGCTCCTGGTCACAGGTGATTTGAGTGCTTCATTGGTATCCAGGTGCTGGTATCATTCTTCCTGCGTTTGCCATTGAATTCACCCATTCTACAGAGTGACACTGTTTCTCCAGCAACTGGAAAGACTTTCTCTTCTAGCCAACACTGGCGAGACTGGCATCCCAAGGGTGCGCTGTTAGAAAGCATGTCCCAGATGTTCAACATTGTGGCTGAGGCTACTGTGCAGGCCTACTGTGCAGGCCTACTGTGCAGGCCTACTGTGCAGGCCTTCTGTGCAGGCCTACTGTGCTTTAGCCATGCTCTTCTCGCTGCCTGACCTGGTCTTGTGAAAGGGCATGTATCCACAACTTCCTCCTTAGTAGGTTTAATGCTCTGCCTTTCTTGGAACTCCACATGTCTTCCTTCCTCGTAGAGGGTTAGTTACACACAGTTCCTTCATAAACATGTTGTCTCAAGGAGTGGCCACCATTTCTAGCATGGAAATTTATTTTACTTTTGAATAATGGCAGTTTCAGAGACTGTAGTCCATGTGTAAGTGTTTTTGAGTTTGAGCTTCTCTGTGACTTTTAAATACAAATTAAAATTGGTTTGCGTCTCCCTCTATACTGACAGGAAGTGTACCAGTTTCCTTTTGGAAAGGTTTCCTCTCCGAAAATGTCAGGGAACTGGGGGAGCTTCTGTGCTCCAAATGGGAGCTGAGAGGTCAGTTCAATTCCCCCAGAGAAGAGCAACAGCTGACTTCTCTCCACTTTGCTAATTCCATTGCTTGCTTGCGGCTGCCAAGTTGGGTGGCTATTGACGGAATCATGCCCTCCACGTTGGCAGATGCTACTAAGCCATGTCTCCACGCCGGCCGAGGGGCACGCTGCCAGCGCTGACTCTTGAGTGGGAACACTTGGGTTTCTCAGAGCTGTGCTCAGAAAACGTTGCCCTTTGCTTGATTTCTCAAGGTCATGGTTCTTGTTGTTCAGCCTAGGGCTCTTTTTAAAACTAGATCAACTGTTTCCTTTCTGTTCCTGGAAGTACATACCTACAAGTTCGTCAAACTTTTCTTTTTTCTTTCTTTTTTTTTTTGTTCTTAAATATGAAAATATGACTGTAGCTAATTTCAAAAAAAAAAAAGACCATTTAAAGGAAGGTTGTTTAAATGACTATAAATATTCAGCATTCTCAGATTTCTTTCAAAAATTTCCTACTAATGTACACCTATGTATGTGCACATTAATGCATATACAAGTGCGTTGTGTGTGTGTGTGTGTGTGTATGTGTGTGTGTAACAGTGTGTGCTATCCAGTAGGCACTTTGATTTTTGAGGCAGGGACTCTTCTTAGCCTGGAGCTTATTGATCAATGAGGGCAGTGAGTCCTCAGGACCTCCCTATACTGTCCCCCCAGTCCTAGGATTGAAGGCGTGTATCCCCCAGTCCTGGGATTGAAGGCATGTATCAGCATGCTGAACTCAGCACAGGTCCTCCTGCTTGCAGTACTTTGCTTGCTAAGCTGTCTCTCCAGCCCTTCAGCCCTTCAAACAAGTTCCTTAACACCTCTTTCAATATAACTTTAGAAAAACTGCAAGTTAAATCTTAAGCAAAGCACTTTGTTTTACACACACACACACACACACACACACACACACCCCACTCGGCTCTTCAGGTTTAGAATGTTTAATGGGGTTTAAGTGACTCATTACTGCAGTTTAATATAACTATTCTTCAAGGTCACTGTTAATTTCGTTGTGACAATATATACCATAACGAGGGCCACTTTTTCCTTGAAGCCACTCTGGGATTCATTTGTTCAAATAAGTTTGTTGCCCCTTAAACTCTAGTTATGATAAGGAAGAAACTGATCTCCTAGTCATGCTCGGTTTACTCCATAGCAGAATAGTGAATGTGGGAGCGCACTGCTTTGCCGGAAGAACTCTAAGAGAGGATGCTTGCTCTTTCTTTTTTATGGTTATATCTGTTTAGCTTCAAATGACACGTGCTGGAGATCAGAGTGGTAGAATGATAAACAGAGACAAGCAAGGAAAATTCTAGAGAAATGCTATGATTTATTGAAGAAAAATGTAAATAGCTCACATATGAAAACATATATAAGGACTAGAGATTTATATATATATATATGTATATATGTATATATATACACACACATACACACACATGTATAATATGTGTATATATGTATATATTATACATATGTATGTGTGTGTGTGTGTGTGTATATATATATATATATATGACATAATTAGTTAGAACCCTTGCTTAGCATACCTCAAGCCCCAGGTTTGATCCCTGTGTTCCATCCTTAGCACCACATGGTGGCACCTGCCTGTAATCCCATCATTAAGAAAGTAGAGACAGGAGGGTCAGGAGTTCAAGGTTGTCTTTAGCTATATCATGAGTTCAAGGCTATCTAGAGATACAAAATATCCTGCCTCAAAACCAATCAACCAACCAGGAAACAAAAAGGTATATTTAAGGACAAAGTTTTGTTTTGTTTCTGTAGAGTGATTAATGAATTATCTAATGTCTCACGATTATTACTAAAAACCATTAGTTCAGAGTCACAACTCAGATATAATGTCCTTAATTTCTGTTTGAGTTTTGCCCGTATGTTATTGACGTCCTCTTTTGTGATGTACCAGAAAAACTCAGAACTCCTTATAACTAGAGCTGTCTGGGCCACAGATATGTCCTTTCTGTGGCTTAGTCTAGGGTGTTCCCAGAGGCTCAGTCATTGGGTCTTGATCCTTAGCTCGGCATGGCTTTAAGGTGGTGGGACTTTTAGGTGATGGAGCTTCTGGGCAAGTTTAAGTCTTTGGGAACATGCTCTTAAAGGGGTTTGAGACGCTGATAATTTTATTCCCAGACTCTGCTGTGTGAGTAGTTCCCTCCATTGTCGTCTTCGATCTGACATGCTGCCTTGCCATAGGCCCTATGCTACAAGGCCCACTGACCGGGAGCTGCAGCCAACCTGGTATGAACGCTTCCACTTGCTGACTTGATTATCCCAGGCATTTGTTACAGTCAACAACCACAGTCCAGAAATGTTCACGGTATGAGGATTCAGTGAAAATAGTGAAACATTGTGTCTTGAAACCATCAAAAGCACAGTGACACACACAATAATTAAATAAATAAATGTAATCTAAAAAGCAAACAAACAAACTTGTGGCCTTGAGCTAAATCTAGCTTGCCTGCTGTGTTGGTCCCGGGGACTCAGGCCTTCTGGTTCTCCATTTTGCTTGTCTCTTATTCTTTCTTGACACCTCTTTCACGTTTCTTGACCGGTATTATGCTCTTTCCATTACCAAAAGAACCCTGAGGGAGGGTCAATGCCTTAAGAAAACACATTGCCCATTTAGAACACCTAGTCCTTGTTAAAAGGGTCCAAGAATTTATTGATGCAGAGTTTGTAAATGGAAAGAGAATGTCTTTTTCTTTTTGAAAATGGAACGTCTGTCTCTTTCAATACTAGCGCAAGACATGCTGTGTCAGGGATGTTTTTATTTTTAGGGTGGTCACCATTTGTAAGTATTATTGCAAACCTTTTGTTTTTTATTTATTTATTGTTTGGGCCAGTTTGCTGTTTGCTCATTACCAATATGACATAATAGACTTCATTAAGAGAAAATGCGTCTGCTGGACGGTTTCCTCCTTAGAATTTTAACAGCGCCTTAAACACTGAGCTGGTGTTTTTCCATGTTAGGTGGAAAATGTTGATGAGGGAAATAGTCACAGACTGAGCACAGAGATGTTCTTGTTTGCTTGATGGCTTCTTTTAGTGATTTCCTCAATCCCATTCAAGCTAAGATTATTAAGAGCTTAATGAAAAGAGCATATTGCCTCCTTATTTAAAGAGCCATTTAATGAATACTCTAATATCATTCCTGCCTGGGGCAGGGGAGTGTAATTGATGTGATTTCATAGGGCCACAAGTTGTTAGTTGTGCAAATGTTTGGCCAAGATCTGAATGTCTGTGTCTTTGAATAAATCCTTCTGCATAGCTCAAAATACTAGATACACACATACACACACACACACACACACACGTATGTACATACACATATATATACACAGGTATACATATATGTATATGGACACAGATTATGTACATATTCACACACACATATGTGTGAGCACAACATATACATATTACATGTCCACACACACAAAGAGCAAACATGAGTGTAATTGAATTCATTGAGGGCTGTTTGCATCCTTCTACATTGCTGTCATCAGCAGCAATGCAGAGGTGGCTCTTATTATTCAATATGAGCCCAGAAGCCAGCCCAGAATAGGAGTGAATTCTGCATTTTCCTGGTCCATAACTCTCCCCACTTAATTGCCTTGCAAGGCACCGGAGAGAAGCAGAAAGGCTTTCATACATGGGAAGAATCCTCAGGCTTTCCATGAACTGTGATCACATTAGGGGAAAGAGTGTGCAAAGCAAGGGCAGTGGGCAGAACAGCTCCCTCCTTGTGGTGCAGAGCATCGCAGAGACCAGGCTACTGCAATCCAGCTCCACCTGCAATCCTGTTTACCAGTGCGCCACCCCTGACCACATGGCTGCCATGTGCTCTGGCTATTTATTTTGTCTCTGGTGTGAACTGCTTTCTCTTTCCTGGACTGAGGAGAAGAGACGAGGCTTTATATTCACAGAGCTCAGGCTATGAAGATGGCATGTTTTCAAAGATGGCTGGCACCAACTCCTCACCTCTTTTACTGTCCTGCTACTAACACACAGAAGTGGTGCCATTTTCCTCTCCTTGAACGAATTTTCTTGCTGATTGATTTGAACCAATATCAGAAGTAGCAGTCTGGGTCGCTTTCCCTCCTGTAGGAGCTTTGACTCCTTGAGACTACCATGCCCAAATCCACATTGAAGAGCCTGTTTAGAAAGAGGTGTACCTACACGCTGCCTAATTTTCCCAGCCTCTCAAAGCGGGGTGTCAGACTTACAAGAATTTCTGCCATCCGAAGTCCATTGTACAGACCAACCGCATGGCTCATTTCATCTTAGCTCGGAGTTCAGATTGTAATCAGAAGCTGTTTCTTAAAGCAGCAGTCAATTACTTTGGAGTGATTTTTACCCCACAGCAACAGAAGAGTGAAACGGCCTGGTACCTCTGATAGTTTTAATAAAATTAGACTCTCAGAGGGACTGGCCATTGGGTGGAAGAAATTGAGACACGACATGAATGTCATTTGGAATTCACAGAAGTTCAGTACTACTAAAAACGAAGTCACCTGCTGCCTGCCGCTGTTTATGCCAGCCAGGCTATTCAGGGGCCAGCAGTGGATGCCGACAGAAAGCAAACCCAGCAGCACCATTGGAGGTTTCTTGTCTCAGAACGTTGTGCCCAGGCTTTTGTAAATCTTATCTTTTATATCTATATATCTATATCTATATATCTATCTATATCTATCTATATCTCTCTCTCTCTATATATATATCTATAGATAGAGAAGAGACATAGATATTTCTGTTTACGTGTCCTTGGCATATATACTATGGTTTCCAGTTTAGTGTTTTTATGGGAATCCTGAGTGAGAGAGTTTGTCTCTGTGTCTCTATCTGTTTTGCGTGCCTTTTCTTGGGCTCTCTTTCTTTTCTTTGTTTTTTTCCTATTTTAATTTGTCTTTGTTTTATCTTATTATCCCATACCTTCCTGTTTGTTCTCTAATGAGAGACAGAAAGGGGTGGGTCCCAACGGGAGGGAATGTGGGACGGACCGGGAGGCGTCGATAGAGAGGAAACCACAATAAGGGTATATTACATAAGAAAAAATAGCATTTTCAATAGCTGGGGGGAGGGGGGAGGGGGGAGAGCCAGAGCCGTGAGGACTTCGTCCACTTCAGTGGTCAGACATGATGGTGGAGAGGGGGTTTCTAGAAACACTCAGAAGCAGGCCAAGGCAGGGGTGGGGTGGCCAGAATTACTTACAGTACCAAGCACAGAGCTACAATCCAGATGGAAAAAGACACCGAGTCAGGGTAACACCCTTAAAGACCCGAGAAAAGAGACAGTGGTATGTTTCCCTGTGCTCTAAATGTAGAATAATTCCATGCAGCGTGGTAGTCAGTATATTCTGCTGACAGTGCCTTAGTGATTTCTGAGTCACTACAAACAAGAAGGATAGTCCCTGGGCCTTGTGGCCATGCCTGAGAAACACGGCCTGTAGACGATGAGGTTGCTTAGGCTGTTACCATCTTTAAACCACTCCCTGATACTTACCGAACTTCATGAAGCTCATGCAGCCCAGGCTGACTTCGTACTATGTAGCTGAGGATGACCTTGAACTTCTGACCCTCTGTCTCCTCTCCCTAGTGCTAGGATGATAGACAAGTACTGCCACACCGACTGCCCATTTTGAGTGTCATTTTGTGGATTTAACATAGAGCTCCCCGCAGCTCACGTGTGTGTGAGTGCACATGAACATGTTCACGCATGCATGTGTCATGCTGCACATGTGGAGGTCAGAGGACAACTTGAGGGTTTGGGCTCTGTCCTTCCACCCTGTGGGCTTCTGCAATCAAACGCAGGTCTGTCGTCTTGGCCGTCAGTGCCTTTAGTCACTGAGCCATCTCAGGGGTGAAGTTGTTTTAAAATTATAACTTTACTCGGATAAGATTCAGGCATCACGGGACTCACGTCTTTGAAGAAGACAAGCTCAGGGGTTTTAAGCGTAGTGACAGTTGTGTCACATCACAGCCAAATGTCAGAGCATTTTCCTCACCTCAAGGGGAACCCCACATTACACGCACACCATATTTCTCAGGGGTAGCCATCAGTTTCCACTCTCCTTCTCCCGTGCCCCTGGAAAGCACGCATCTTCTTAATGCCTCTGTGCGTTTTCCTCTTCCGGAGATCTCATCCAGGGTGTAGCATAGGTTAGCACTTCATGCCTTTTTACTGCTGAATGCTTTCTACCATTCAGTTATATTGTAATGTATCCATCTGCTGGTCAATGGGAGATTATATCACTCTTTGACTAGGTGGAACAATGTTGGTCTGAACATTCATCTGTGGGTGTTCCATGGCTTCCAGTGAGGTTGTGTCAGATATAGCTCTTGTGAAGTTGAAAGTGTTTGAGAACATCCAGCTCATTGAGCATCCTAATGGATATGTGCGGGTGTGGGGGTGTGTGGGCATGTGCGGGTGTGGGGGTGTGTGGGCATGTGCGGGTGTGGGGGTGTGTGGGCATGTGCGGGTGTGGGGGTGTGTGGGATGCGGTGCCATAGTGTCAAACATTTCCCTTCAGATTAACCAGATATCTGGTAGCTCTGGCTAACTGCTGTTGCCCAGAATCATACTGCATATGATTGACCTTAGAAAGATCATAATTCAAAACCCATGTATGGTTTCTATTCTATATTCCTTTTGTAGCATCTTAAGACTGAGAGATAGGAAGTCTGACCACAGTGATTCATAGTTGCCCCATGCAAGTTTTGTAACGACTGTATGTGCAGTACTCCTGTGTATTTGAGTGCAGCGTGAGCACACGGTCTGCAGGGGAGAGACTAGACGGAGAGGCGGCAGAGTTCTAAATATGGATGAGTTGTTGGCCACTGCAGGATTCAGAAGGAAGATGACCTCAGAAGAGACTGTCTCAAGCAATCAGCATCCTTGAGCCTCTTCCTTCTACTTAGGAGGGGTGTATCAAAATATTTTAACAAGTCGCCTTGCTAATCCTAGGATTGTTGTAAAAATGACTGAATTTAACTAGTGACCGCATGTCATACATATTTGTGAGAGAGAATTTCTATTCTTAGATGTAATGACACTTGCATTGGGTCAACACGAAGTCGATCAAAGCAAAACTCCCATAATAGTAGAACCCCAAAATACAAAGAGGGACTTGTGACCTATTATTCAATGACTGCCCCTGATTGTAGACACCAGTAAATGAAATGCATTACAATTCATGATGCGCCTTGACAACCCCTGTTGTTTCTTGTTTTTGTTTTTGGTACAGTGAAATTTTAGAACTTTTGACTATAAAATGCCAAGGAGATAGAGGGAGCCAGGGAGGAGGGAGACACAGAGAGAGAGACAGAGAGACAGAGGAAGAGAGAGAGGGAGAGAGAAAGGGAAAGCTTACATCTGTCAAATCTCTGATGCCTTAGGCTGATGAGATCCTTAGTAAATTGTGCCTATGCTGCTGTTTGGAAGCTATTGGTCTGTCTGTTTAACAGATGGGCGCCCATTCCTTGAATGCCCTCATCGTGTAAAATTGGTTTCTGAAGAGGTGAAAGTGGAGTGAAATGTATTCCATGCTCCTGTCACGTGAACCTTCACACAAACCATCCCTTCTTTCTCTGGGTAGATGCTGTTACTTGAGGGACCAGATTCTGGATCCAAAGCCCCAGTGTGCAACTATTTCTGTTTATTAGGTTCTGTCCTTGGGCTGGTTGGGCAAGTGGGATATGCTGTCTTTGTCTACAAATGTGGGCAAACTCGTAACCTTTCCCATAGAACATTTGTGCAGATTAATGGTTCAAGGCATTTAGGGCAGAGCCTAGCCCTTAGCAGCTGCTCCACGAGCTAGTGTTTGAACCAAATTCTGCTGGAGAGCCTACGTTCTTGTCATCTGGCTTGCATAATGACCACAAAAGAAGGCAAGCATACTACATATGGGTTGCCTCTTTCCTTCCTCATCTAGTGCACACTAAGTAGGATAAGAAACCCTAATTAATGTGATACTTGAATTTGAGTGCTTTAATTGCCTTGGAACTTAGGTGGCATGTGAACTTAACCTTTGATGCGTATGTATTGTGAAACTTCTCTTACCTAACATGCAATTTTAATCATGGATAAATTAAAAGAATGACTATTTATTCATGCGCTTCTTATACCCTACAGCTGTTCTACCATTTTCTCTGTTTAGGTAGATGTCCAAATATATGGGTCTTAAATTATGATTACTCATTAGGGCCTTCCATGAGAGCTATACCTAACCCCTTCCTCTTAAGCCAAGATGGAATAATAGGTACCAACATTCTAAAATTCTCAGGAACGCTAGCCTCAGTGGGTTCATGGCAGGAGTCAGTTGGCTTTCTGTTCTTCACTACACTGAATACTTATTTTAGGTAACACGTGAAATACTAATTTCTGATGTCTGCTAGTTTCGTGGTCCTGGTAACATAGATCTTACTCCACACAGTAAATGTTGGTTGATACACTAATTTGATATCTCCAGTTCATTGACTAGTCACATGACCACAGTCCTACCTTCTGCCTGTACACACTTTGACATGGCAGAAGCAGTAATCCGAAGCATGGTCCTTTCCTGGCACTTCCTCACAAATGAGCTTTCTAAGATCGTCTTTTAAAGAGCCCGTTTATTATAAGCAAAAGCAGAGCAACCACACGGTCTGATGTAGCCTGGCAAAGCCCCAGCTTTCTTTTCTTTTAGGTGACTTCATTACAAAATGTCAGGTGAAAGACAAAAGAATCAGACATAGATTTCAAGAGAAGACTTCATGGACAAGTCTACTGACAGCTTCGTGATGCTCTGGATATTCTTGCTCCCGCGTTGGAAACCGGGACTAACGATAGCTCTCTGGTGCAGGACGAGGAGTAACTGACCTGAAATATTTTAGCCGAAGATCCCCATTGTAACATCGTCAATGTGGCTGATAACAACCACGATTTCCATCAGTTCTGGCATTCATGATGTAAATTGGCAAAGCTCCCACTGTGGGTGGCTCAGAACCTGCGCTATAAAGGGCTGAGACTAGAGTTAGTTTCCACCTGTTGTGCAGTAATTCCTGACCAGAGCGGAGCTTCGGTTGGAGTCAGTTTTGGTGGTAAAATGTGTTTTGCTTTCATCTGGTATGGCAGCACATGCCGAGAACCCAGCATTATGCCAGGGAGATGTTGAGTTTGGTGCCAGCCTGGGCCACTTTGCAAAACTGTCTTTAAAAAAAGCTTTTCTCTCTTCTCTTCATATACGTGTGGTTAGTAGCTTTATGGATGCGTGTGGGCCAGGCTCTGAAGCCTGCCTGCACTGTGCTATTTCCATGAAAGAGAAACAAGTAGAGAACTGGGGAAGGCCCTTATTTTTTCTGTCAGTTTTACAGGGCTGATCTCTAGGATGCTCCCGTAACAATGTGTCAGCACCTGCTTAGAGCTACCCCTTGGCACTTTGAGCAGGAGCGTGAAGTCAGGGCAACATCTGGGTCTCGCTGTAGTGTTTCATCGTGAAGACATCATGAACAGCCCAGTGTGCTTGACTTATCAATGAGAGCACTCAGAAGATAGCTGTAAATGATGAGCATCTTTAATTCTTCCCCAAACTACACAGTCTTGGTTTGATGAGTTACTATAACAGAACCCTGGAGGGTGGGTGATATAAAGCAAACATTTATTTCTCACACTGTTGGAGACTGGCACCACCCGTTCTAGGTGCTGGGATGTCAGACGTCAGGTCAGCATCCTTTCCTGGTCTGTAGTTGGCTAAGTTCTTGTTGCACCTTTCCAGGGCAACATACCCACAGCGGAAGCAAGCGCTCACTTTCCTCTTCCTATAAGATCACCAGTCCAACCCAGGTAGACTCCACTCTCATAATGCAATATCCTTCTAAACACTGTATCTCCAAATCCTGTCATCTGGAGGATTAGACTGGCTTTCAACATAAAAACTCTGTGAGGATGCAGATATTCAGCACACAGCATTCATGAAGCAAGCTACTATTGTTCTTTCATTACAGCTCATAACGTAAGGTGTGACAGAGTTAGGTAGCTTGTTCAGTAGTCACCTAGCTGACAATTAGCAGAGGTGGGGTTTGAACCTAGGCAGTCTCATTCCAAGCACCAAGAACGACTTTTCTATTTTTGCATCTCTATTGGCTGGTGGGCTATGTTAGCACCATGAGAAAACTCACATTGCTGAAGTGGGTCCTTAACCATGCTCAGCAGTGAATATCACCAGTGACGTTTAGTGAGCTTTAGGGTACAGACACTGGAAGGAGACAGTGGGTGACAGAGACTAGAGTTGGGAACAGAGAGGCTCAAAAGAATACAACTCAACAGAAAGACACAGGGAAAGTGGCTATGATGCAGCGTCTGAGATAGCATCGCCGAGGTGACCCAGCGTCTGAGATAGCATCGCCGAGGTGACCCAGCGTCTGAGATAGCATCGCCGAGGTGACCCAGCGTCTGAGATAGCATCGCCGAGGTGACCCAGCGTCTGAGATAGCATCGCCGAGGTGACCCAGCATCTGAGATAGCATCGCCGAGGTGAACCACAAAACTATGCTCCCTGATGCTTTCACACAGTTCAAAGTTCCCAACATAAGTAGCCAAGACCTTCCCTTCCTCTTAGAAATAAGTCTTATTTCCCCATCAGTGTCTTGTGGTAGTAGTTAAGTCTGACACTAGCAACATTAGTAACAGCACAGCTTACCCAGTATATGAACTATGTAAAATCTATTGCAAATCCATTTCTTTTTAAGTCCAGGGGATTGGGCCTAGGACCTTACATATACGAGGCAGGTGCTCAGATATACAGAGGTGACATCCCAGCTCCCATTTTAGTTCTGAGACAGGGTCTCAGTAAATTGCCCAGGATAGCTTTGATTTTACTTGTAGTCGAGGCTTACCTTGAGCTTTGACTCCCTGCATCAGTCTCCGGCTCTCTGCCATCAGACACCCCTCTGTTTTCTAAATCTTAAACAATGGTAGCAACACCAGAAAGGTCAGACTGAACTACTAACACTCAGATAACTAAAATAATAGATGAGTGGAGTGCAATTCTCATTCTTATCACTGTTGGGAAATTGTACTAAATTATACTAAAAATTCCGACCAATATACTCTGCTGCGTACCCACATCCCAATTTAGCATGGATGCTTCCTATCACCGTGTAAAGACTGACTTTTTCAGCGCGATGAAAATGTTTCCAAGATTGTCAAAATGATCTCCCCAAAGCAGCTGAAAATATCTTTAATGTGGAGCAAATTTATTCCTTTGTAATTGCTATTTTACATTCCATGCAGTCACGTGGGGCAGTTCCCCAAAGACTGGCAGACTGTAGTTTAAGTCCATCAAAAACATGTGAGAGAATATTATACCAATATTCACACGCACCCCTGAGCAGTGGGTGAGTAGTGAAGGAGGCGGCCCCTGCTTGGACTCTCTGCCCACACTCTAGCGGGAGCTCTGCATTGAGCTAAGCACCTGCCAGTCCTCAAGCTGTAACTGTGCCCGAGACTGAGACGGAATGTTCCCCAGGATCAAGTGTCATGTGCTTCATGATGGAGGACTCACTTTGCCTTACATTTCTCTGTGTCACCTAGAGAAATACCGACATATGCAAAACACCCAGAAAGCACTTGTATTTAAATAAATTGGGGAAATATATTTGGGAGAAGATATACATTTGCCTCCATTTATTCTAAAAACTGCATTGGGGGAAAGATTCTCCTGGTTTTTAAACGTAGACTTACTTAATAAAGGAAACATTTTGAGGTTCTTTTAAGAGTCCTTTATAGGCATAGAGAGAGAAGATGCACATCTCTGGTTTACTCTTAATAAAAAAATACCCATCACATCAAGAAACACAGCTAAGGAAACGGTAGGAAGTGATTTTGTGCACATCCTTTTTTCGGCAAAGGGCATTTCTTCAAGGTTTTTGCTGTACTGGTCCTTTTAATTGGATTCTTTAAGTGTAACAGCTGCTGGTTCAGGCTCTCTTTGATATTAATAGTTCTGAGTTTCCTTTTGCCTCTGTGTCTGTGAGCTGTTGCACACGAATCGATATTCCTGTTTCTTAACCTGCTCTGCCATTGTGTGACCTTGAAGAAGTTGCTTATTCTTATTCGGGTCTCAGTTTACCCACCTCTAATTCTGAGCTAAATAATGCAGCAATTTTTTTCCCCATACGATTTGAATAATAGATGTCTGAAAAGACTTTTAGATTTAGGATTTGAAACCGCTGTAGAGTTGTAGTAGCTTGGATTAACAGAACTTCTCCTCCAAAAGCCGTAACCATTTTTACATTTTTCTTCCATCTGTCCTCAAAATACCTCTAAGATGTAAGAATGAGAACGTATCAGCTCCCTCGTTTTGCAGATATTAAAAAAATGAAATAAAGGAATGTTGGAGTGGGTTCTAATTTCCAAAAAAACGGTATTTCAGATTCTAGGAACATTTGCTGGCTTCAAATGTCAGGAACAAAAATTGCATGCTGTGCACACGTGGGGAAACTCACACAGAGGCTGCCTCCCCCCGTTGTACCTGCAGTTCATTCATCGCTTAAATGGAATAACAACCCGTCTTTTGCGATTACCACTTATTTTTCTAAAGAATGCCATCTTCCCATTTAGATGGGGATTATTGACTTGTAGCACAATGCAGTCAGTGACTGGAAAGACATGCTATCTCTGCCCCTCTGACATGGGTCCTCTCTCCTAGTCCTGGGAAAACACTTGCGCGGTGTGCGCCAATGTTACTCCTCCGCCGTACAGCTCACTCATACGTTGGTGTCCTGGCCGCCGGATTGTTTCCACTTGTGGTATCGCGTGTAGCTGAAAACCAATCACTGCTCTCCCGAGAACGGCACAGTCTCCACTGCAGGGGTGGAAACTGACAGGGTGACTTAGCTACAGCTGTACCTGATCGCCCAGGGATAAATTATTCTGTGTAATTGTTAGAGCCTTGCAAAGGCCTAATGGAATGAACGTGTTTTCCACATCCGTGGGTAAGGATAGTCCTCACATGCACTGTGTGCTCAGATTTAAACATGTGTGAGACTGTCAGTCTGTTGACAATGAAAAATTAATTTGAATGTCTGATAAGGAAGGAAAACATACACAATGAATTAAATTTAATAGACTGAAAAAATTAGGTCTCTCCTTACCATTTCTACTGGAATATGTCAGACTTTATTTAACTCAAATAACGACAGATATCTGGGACTTTGAGGCTGTAGTCCGTTTGAGAGTTCTGCACAGCTGTTTGGTGTGCAGTATTTTGGTGAGCATTACCTTTTAATGCAAGAGGTGCTGGTGTGTCCCGAGTCAAGTAGGGTGGCTGTTTGTCAGTGACAGGGCATCACTCCCACACTCTGTCCCTTGCGGCTTGGCTTTCCCAGCAATGGACCTGGGAGTGAGGCCGGAACCTGCTGATCTGCGCCTCCTGAACTCTTAAGGACACTCTGATCCCTGAAGAGAAAGTGCTATTTCACAAGGAGCAATAATGTCTGTGCTTTCAATTTTCCACAATTAACATTGACTCCCAGGGAATCCTGGCATTACCAGATTGCTGCTTTTTCCAACCCTCTCTACTTATATTTTTGGCTTAATCGCTATTAAGAGTGGTTTCAGTCATCGCCACTGTGTTCTTACTGTCTTATCTCATTTTGTTAATAATAATAACTTCATTGTTTTTGTATGGAGGTACAAGCATCTTAAAAACTTGATCAAATTGAAAAAGACAGAGTATGCACAAAGCCGTCATTCCAGGTGTTGCTCTCAGCCGAGACAGAGAGTGATAACAATAGACCTGGAATAACTTTCAAATGCAAGCTAGCAGATGTGATTCTAAGATCGTTGATTCACTTGACTTTCAAGTTAACAAAATAGGATTGCTGGTTCTAAAGATCTGAAATCCGGGTATGTACGTGCCAGGAGCTAAGGGACCTGGGTCCACCCAGAGTCAAGAACGGGACTTGATGAGGAGCATTCAGGCTTGAGAGGGCAGTGTCCACTGTGCTGCCAGGCTTGATGTCTTCATCTACTGGCTTCTTGCTGTGGAAGATGAGGGAGTCAGGACATCTGGTCCTCGGCTGCCCACCACCCACCACTCTCAGACAAACAATGATGCACATTATTAAGACTTATAACATTTATTCTCATCTGGACAGTGTTAACTTGTAGCAGTATACTGCAATTTTTTACCCTCAGTAGGTATAGAGAAAGGAAAGTTAGAAAGAAATCTTAACTGCTTTTGTAAGCGGCCTTGATATTGAAAGAGAGAAAGGTTGAGATCTTCACAGCCTCTTTCAGGCTGTCCTAAGCTGGAAGGGGATGAGCTGACAGTGAGACAGACTAGCGTCTCAGCTCACGGTCTGTAAACTCAATCCCTCCAACCTTTACTCTTTTAGGAATTATCACACTAAGGACAACAACTCAAACAACGAACCTTTTATACCCTAAGCCAAAAGTTCCCATCAACTCATGCGGCACAAGAACCCCAAAACAAGCTGCAGGAGCCAGAGCAACTGCACCTAACCGAATTATAGCCACCTGCATCAAGCATTCCAAACCCAACTCGTAAACAACTCTACCACAGCCGGGGTGGGAACACAAACCTAACCCAAATGCCATTTTAGTTTTTACAGAAACCAAAATAACAAATCCTTCTTCCAAGTGATCCTCCACATTAGTCTCCATGCTTCTGTTATTGTATCAGATATTTAAATCAACGGAGGGCTCAGCTCAAGTCTGTCTAGTGCAGGTTTTCCATGTTTCAGGTTTTTCTTTGATTTACTCTGGAGTTGTTTGGCTCTGGGAAGCCATGGACAACCCCCCACCCCCTGCCTTGTTTTAACCTCAGGTCTACAAACTGCTCCTGAATATAAACATGGGTGGCATGATCATTTCTAAATTAAAACAAAAAGCATTGCTATTTTTTGTTATTTTTGTTATTATTTGTGCTTTCTGGCTGCGAGATATTTGCTCCATTGAATTCCTTGCACACAGCCTCAGCTAGAGTCTCTTAGTTCTGTTGGCTATGCTCTGATTTGTGAACACTCTAGACATCAGGCCCTTATTGGTGTTAAATCTTCGATGTCTCCTCATATATCATGTGTGTTTGTTTAACTTTGCACATGGTTTTCTTACTTGAACAGAGATCATTATTTTATTTAATCAAATCTATCAGAGCACTTTGTCGATGCCTTGCAGCTTATGTTAAAAAAAAATCCAGAGTTGTATCCAGGCAGTGGTGGCACACGCCTTTAATCTCATCACTGGATGCAAAGGCAGAGGCAGGAGGATCTCTGTGAGTTCAAGGCCAGCCTGGTCTACAGAGTGAGTTCCAGGACAGCCAGTTACAGCAGAGAATTTTGCCTCAAAAAACCAAAACAGAAAAAGAAAAGAAAGAAAGAGAAAGAAATTCTTGAGTCCAAAATTATAGTAACCTGCATGCACATCGTTTTGTTATTGATTTTATTATGATCTTTATGTTTTTGTTTGAAACCCATTGTTAGTCTGCTGCCAGGGGGAAGTGGAGGTCATGCTCCTGCACAGAGAGCCAAGGTTACCACAAAAACTGCACACTTCTTCAGTTGTTTTAAAGTGCCAGTTATACAGAAAAATATATAATTACATATTTTATTCCATTTTTTCGTCTTCAATAAACTATTGTCTTCATCAGTACGCTTTTGGTGTGAGCTAAAAACTCACAGTTAGCACTCTGCATGCTTTTCTCTAGTTTTCCAATATTGGAATTACTATTCTTATGATTTAATCAAGCCTTCAAATTAAGTTCTAGAGTAAGTTTACCAATATCCCTTACAAAGCCAGCTGGCGTTCTCATTGTAGCTTTATCGAATTTTAAATTGGTCACAGAAAGATTGATTACCTCTTAATACCCAGTGTTCCACCCGAGGGTATCCACCGTGTGCCTCGTGTATGTCAGGCCCCGTAGCTGCTGCAGGTGTTCCCACCACAAAGGATTTAGGAATTCTCTTCCGATTTCATACACGTCATGAGTTTACTGATAGTAAAGGAGCCTCTGATTCCTAGGCTTGTGGTCACTCATTATAGAAAAGTATTGCCCTCCTGAGTTGATTTCGCCTATGTCAGCTTCAAAGAACCTTTCTGTAAATTCCATCGGTTTGTTTGCTGATTTCAGTGGCTTTTCTGTGTGGGCAATTATATCATCCATAGGTAATGAGTGCTGTTTTCTTTGTCTCTCTTTTTCCTGCCTGATCTTTAACTTCATACTGTGTGGATGTGCACGCCTGTGTGTGTGTGTGTGTGTGTGTGCACATGCACACTTTTTTTTTTTATTATAGTATAGATCTTTGGTGAGAGAGCTAGCAATAGTGTTGCCTAGGGTTTTAAAGAAACTCTCATGGAAGTTATCTTCCTTCAGATTTTATAAACTTGAAAATATTGATTACCTGTCTGTTCCTCTAATTGCATGATTCTAAAATGATTGTAAAAATGTCTTCTTTCCCTTTGAAAGACATTCCTGTGTTACATAGCTCTGTGTGCTGCTTCAGATAAATCTAAGAGCAAACTCTTTCATGCCCCTTTAAACGCCTCTCTTGCCCCTCCTTTATTGGCTATCTATAGTATCTCTCCTCCTTCTTGAAGTTCGGTGGCGCTGCACAACGTATTTCAGCCTTGATCTTTTGTGTATTTTTTTCCTGGGGAAAGATCTAAAGACTCAAGTCTTTATTTTAGGCATTTTTTTCCCTATCATATCTTTGAACACTTTTTCCACTGTGCTTTCTGAATACTAATAATGGCCACTGGGGGCTTCCTCTTGCTTTCTGTACCTGTTCCCAACACTATAGACACGTAAGAATCTTTGCGCATTCATTTTGATTTGTGTAATTTTCAGTGTGACTCTTCCATTTGTTTCAGGACCTTTGCACATCTTTTCCTTTACTTCTCTGAGCAGCCACTTGACTTTTCGTTCCTTCATGTCATCTCACGGGTCCTGTGAACTCTGTGTCTCTTTCTTGGGTCTTTTCTTTGGAGCCATCGGACGGACTGTAACGTCTTTGTGGCAACAGAAAATTACCCGTCCTCTGCCTTTGCTGCGTGGATACTGCCTGCCTTAATGCATGGCACCAACTGCTTTTACAATCTTTCCTCCAGTTCTTTCTCTCCCAAGAATGTTCTTCTTAATCATTCTACTGTACCCGTTCGGATAATTAGTCGTGGGAAGGGAAGTCAACTGTCCAATGAAGGGGAGCGTATTGATGATGGTCGCAGGGTGGTGGGAACTCGAACACCGTAGGTCCTCTCCACTCTCCCTCTGTTAGGGCTGCTCCTCTCACACTGAGAGTTGGAGAAATATCTGTGGCCTGGACCCATTCTTTATGTCGTGACACCTTGGTGGGTTACAGACTCTTACTTGACCATCTTCTGCATTCTCTTCTGCACGTGTAGTGGTCTCTCTGAGGCTCAGCCAGATGGGAGTCGGTAGACCTAGCTGTCTGGCATGTTCTGGTACTACACAGGGAGACTGCAGGATGACTGTGATCTACTTATGGTCTGTGGACATTCATGTCCTTTATTTTGGTTTGAGGTTGATATCACATAGCAAATACATTTGTAAAGTTTAATTGCATAGTAGTTATAACTACAGTTGTGTAAAGGAAATAAGAACATGTTTATGAATGACTATTAAGGGTTACCCATTGACATTTTGCAGCAAGTTTGTCTATTCAGGTTAATACAGTGTTGCATACATTCCATCCGTGGTCCGTGCTCATGTTAATACAGTGTTGATGTGTTTCATCCATGGTCCGTGCTCATGTTAATACAGTGTTGCATATGTTCCATCCATGGTCCATGGTCATGTTAATACAGTGTTCCATGTGTTCCATCCATGGTCCATGCTCATGTTAATACAGTGTTCCATGTGTTCCATCCGTGGTCCATGGTCATGTTAATACAGTGTTCCATGTGTTCCATCCGTGGTCCATGGTCATGTTAATACAGTGTTCCATGTGTTCCATCCGTGGTCCATGGTCATGTTAATACAGTGTTCCATGTGTTCCATCCATGGTCCATGCTCATGTTAATACAGTGTTCCATGTGTTCCATTTGTGGTCCGTACTCATGTTAATACAGTGTTGCACACGTTCCATCCGTGTTCCATGCTCATGTTAATACAGTGTTGCATGTGTTCCATCTGTGGTCCGCTCTCCTATGCCCTCCTGCCTGCGGAAGGGCAGCTGGAAGAGAATAACAGTGACAGAGTATTAGTGTTAGATTTGTCATTTGTAACGAAAAGATTGGTTACATCAGTTGACGTTTAAAATTTTTGTTTTTGTTTTAAATATTTAAATATTCCCCCAGACTCATGTGTTAAAAGTTTTTTATATTCCCCAGTGTACTGCTGCTCGGAGGTTCTGGAAGCTTTGGGAGATGGAGCCCAGTGGGAGGCTCTTGGGTCCTTGCAGTTTTTCTTTTAATGGGATTATAAATCTTGGGATAGTCCCTTACTCGTTCTCTTCTCATGAGTATAAGATAAATGGATTTTATATGTGGTGTTTCTATGGCGTTATGCTTCCCTGTCACAGAACCGGAGAAACGAGGCCAACCAGCCAAAGACTGGAATCCTGTAAACTGTGAGTCAAAATAAACTGTCTTCAGAAGGTCATTTCTGCAGGTGTTTTATTATAGTATTATTGGTTTTATAGTAAGGAATTGGATTATTTACAGTTGAGATGGAACCCATAGATATCTTAAAATCCAGTCACTGGAAAGCTCATGTATTAAAATCATGATATAGTAAGCTTCAGTACATATTGTAAGACTAACAAAGAAACCCTGATAATTTAGATCCATGCGTGTATCCAATACACAGTGAACAAATAGAGGGAGTGGTCTAGGTAACTTCTAGATAGCAAGAACACTTGGGAAGGAAAAGAAACATGAGGAGCAGTGAGAGCAAGAGGAAAAAGGAAGAGGAGAAAGGGGAAGAAGGAGACGGTGAACCCTTTGCCGTGCCTTGTGATAATCCTGGTCCCTGTCTGAACTAAGTTCATGGAGTAGATCAAGATAGAACTTACAGGATTTGAGTTTTTATTAATGGTAGAGCCAGCTGGATTTTGTGATGTGTTTGATGAGAGATATACAAGTTTGAAAGAAGTCTGATTTCAAGAGTTTTCTTAGTTTAATTCCGAGTGTGAATGTCAATGAGCTGTACTTACTGTAGGTAGTTGTTACAGAGGGAACTACATCTTCCTCAATATGATGAAGCCCCAATCTTGACATAGGGCCTTTAGGACATAATTATGATTACCCTGGGCCGTAAAGATTTATCATTATCTGATTAGATGTATTGACGTATAAGAGCAGACCTCTCTGTCTCTCTCATTTTCTCTCCCATTCTCATTCTCTTCCTCTCTCCCAGTTCTGTGTCCACACATAATGTAGGTCATGCATGCAGCAGGGGAAGGTAGCTACTAACAAGCCTAAAGAAGAGATAATGCTTCGGAATGGGACTGCCTCTCTGGTGTTCTGACTGTGGATTTCTAGCCCCCAGACTATGGGACTTAAGATTGTTTATGTTGAGGCAACTAGGCTATTGCACTTGTGATGAACGTCCCAGTGGACTAGCATAACAGCCCTGAATAACATATCTTTTATTTACTTCCGTAGTTATTTTGAGGAGGCATTATTAATCAAGTAGTTTGGACAAATAGAGTTTGGACAAGTTAAATTTGAAATTTTATTAAGCTTGCAAATGGCATTTCCTAATAGTGAGCAGTTCAGGGGAAAATCCCAGCACTGAGGAAAGTAAGCGCGTAGTAATTTATGACAAAAGCCTAGGACAACAAGTGAAATTCAGCACGTCCTCAAGGCAAAAATAACTATGCACTAAAAGCCGTTGCCTTTCTGAAACTGGCATGGACTTGATTTTTCATGACTCCTCTCTGACTGGACTGGGGACTGAACACTGACATCTCCTCAGCACTTCGGTTTCCCCCACCCAGGCGAGCTTTAGGAAGAGCATTACATTGGTCTGTGAGTACCAAATATTTGATGCCTCCAGTGAATGAAAATGAAAGATTTCTGCATTTTTCTATCATTTCTTTGTAATGGATGAAAGGAGGAAAAATATTTAAAAATAGTTAAGCAGCTTAGAAAGAGGTTCCTTTTGGTCTTAATGAAGGAGATTGGAGAATAGTTTGAGACAGTGACTTAGCAAGCAAGGTGCTTGGTAGCAGGAGGCTGGAGAGACCGGGACGGTCTTTCCCACACACTCTGGCCATATCTGGGTTTTGTGCCTTTACCTGTGCTACGGCGGCTTACCCCTGCCGCTCATCTCCTAATGCTTCTCGTACATGCTACTTTAAGGCAATGTTCAGACTCTCTGAAAGGATTTGGGACTCTTTATGCCATGGGCTCCTGCTACAGTTCTCTGCAGAGTTCTATGTCAGCAGTTATTTTAACTGTGTCCGTCTTACAGTATACTACTATTTGTGCAGAGGATGATGGGGAAGGTAATAATTACATCAACATTAATATCTACTATGCGGACTGACCTATAACTTAACCTACGTTGTTTTTTATCTCTATATTCCCAGCATTGATTGGACATTTAATAGACACTCAATAGTAGCCTATTGGATAAAGACATGCTGTATCTGAGAGCAAACAAGAAAACATTCCCACCCCTGATGTAGTCCATTGAAATATAAACATTTCTAACTTTACATTTTAAAATAATGATTTGCTTTATGTTGTCAGTTTCCTATGAAAAGGTTAAAGCCAAGGAAGAGCTCCTATGTCCAGGGCACTAAATCTCATTAAAAACTCCGTGAACGTATTTAAGGGAATTGCTTTTCCTCTAGCTTTGGTGGACTGACAACATAAAGAGTTAAACACATCATTAGGTGTTACCCTGAGCTAACGTTCCAACTTTGTGACGTAACACGTAGCACGGAAGGAGAGCAGGGAGAAGAAAGCTTGTTTCTTCCTGTGAGGCATGGACTCCGTGACTGCATCTGGGCTCATGGGCTCCCGATTCAGGTCTGCTCCATGTCTTCCTTGTTCTTCTACGGCCAGTATGGCAGGATCTTTTTATAACAGTGATTGGAAATTTTGCTCAGAACTGACGTCCACTGGGCGAAGGATGTCATGTGACCATCCCCACTTCGGTGGGACAGGGAGGACAATGACCCGACTTCCCACAGTGAACACAGTTACAACGGCCCATCCGTTGGCATATCTTCTGTACACCTGCTATAAAGCAACTGCTTTATGTCACCATTTCAGACTTCCTTGAAAAGCTTCATTTCTCTCAGAGGAGACAAAATTTCCTAAATAGATTTTTATTAAAAATAAGACAGATCTTTCATAAAATAAAAGTAATGAGACCAAGAACATTCTGAATGTCTTTCAGATCAAGACCAACCAAATATTAAGTATGTCTTGCTTGAAGCAGTGAGCATGACTGCAAATTAATTCCTATTCCTTATTTATGGGAAATGGCAGAACGGTACCAGACCATTTAAATTGCTCTGAGTCTGGTGTTCATAAAAGTGTTTTTAATTTTTGTAGGCTATGTGGCATATCACATACGACCTTTGAAACTACTTACTACACTGAAGAGGTAAAGATGCACATAGGCAGATCTGCCCTTCTTCCTACCTCTGAGAGGTACAAAGGACTAGGCAAGCTTTCCTTTTTATTAATTTCTTGCTTTAAACAGCAGTTTATCGTAACAGTAATTAATTAGATGTGTACATTTTAAGCGTTAGAATGTTCACATCGAGGCAGAAGCATGTTAATTATTCATCCGTGTTGTGTTCCTTTTTGAAGACTCTCCTAATCATGTCTACCAGCGTCTGGATGCCTTGTTTATCAAGCCCGCTTTATAATGCCCCTTTTTTAAAACTTCAGGCTGTCTTATAATTTTCCTGTTTTTTGTGAAGAAGTATTCATGCTAAAAATCATTTTTCTTATTTCAAAAAAGGATGGGTTTCTATGCTTGGGAACATTATCCTGGTCTCTTTCTGTAAAAACCCTTAGAAAACATTTATTTTGGGGTAAGACGACTTTAGAATTGGGAAGGAGTTTATGATCCAAGTATGTGCTTTCTAGTTTGCCCAGTTTATTGTAAGTTGACAGAAATGATAAAGCACTTGTTTAAAAGCTATTTACTTAGCCCAAGGTAGTGGAGTTCATTCTCTCTGTGTGATCTTAGGGGAGGGACACGGACAGGCAGAAATCCTTGGAAGGCGAATATTACATTTGAATGACTTTTTTAAATAGTTGATGGTCTTAGCTCTCATTGATGCCCACATGTTCCTAATCACTTGTTAGATCAAAAAAAAAAAATTCAAAGTTGAGGTTTGGATATAAACAGAGTTTTTCAAGTTGAGAAGCACGTAATGTAATGTTGAACATCTTTACCATCAGGTAAATGCAAATCAAAATTACTTTTGAGATTGCGTCATACACAAGTCAGAATGGCCACGATCAATAAAACATCGTAACAGTTTGTACTGGTAAATGAAGAGTAAGGGGAACGATGCCCCAGTGCTGGCGGGACTGCGGACATGCACAGTCGCTGTGAGAGCTGTGGTCCCCGGGAAGCTGGGAACCAGCCTCCTCAGCACCCAGCTATGCCACTCCTGGGCGTATCCCCAAAGCATGCTCCTCCTACCACAGAAACACTTGCTCACCATGTTCATTGCTGCTCTATTCATAATCGCCAGAAACTGGAAGCCACTTAGATGTCAGCCAATGGGGACTGGAGAAAGAAACTGTGATGTATTCACATGATGAAATATTTCCCAGCTTTTAAAACAATGAAACATTTAATTTGTAGGTAAATGGATGGAGCTGGAAAAAAACCATCCTGAGTGAAATGACCCAGCCCCAGGAAGACAAATGTGGCATACATTTGCTTAGGTGTAAAGGTTAGCCATTAAGTCTTTGATAGCAAACTGTAGTCTGTAACCTTAGAGGTTGGGTATAGGAATGGGGTAGAGGGTGGTTTTTGCTAGGAAAGAGAAATGGATCGCTATGTATGACAAGTGGTGGGGACAGGACCTGGAGGACCAAAAGGGGAGAGGACGGGAGTGGGTGAAGGAAGAGATACAGGGAGAAACAGCTAAAGCTAAGGGCCATTTGAGGGGTCATAAAAAGACAAAATGGTAGAAGCTTCCTAAATTACATACAAGTGGTATAAATAAAATCAAATAATGGGGGAAACAGAGCCCCAAACTGGAAATCTCTCATCACCAAATGAAAGTTCCAGTGCCAGGGAGGCATTAATCAAATCGTTGACCAGAGGGCCCCATGGGACCCCCAAACAAGCCAGACTATTGCCAAGGCTCTTGGTTGCTCTCTAGAAATTGACAGTAAGGCCCTATGATCAAAGGCAACGTGTATGCAGCTCACTCACTGAGCATGAAGAAGTTGAGTTGAGGCCTGCCTTACCCTCAGATTAATGTTAATAGGACTGGAAAGTACTCTGCCCACTATCAGCGGAGAAAGAGTATCTTAGTTAGGGTTTCCATTGCTGCAAAGAAACACCATGATCAAAAAGCAAGTTCTGGAGGAAAGGTTTTACTTGGCTCACACTTTCACATTGCTATTATCACCGAAGGAAGCCAGGGCAGAAACTCAAGCAGGGCAGGAGTCTGGAGGCAGGAGCTGATGCAGAGGACATGGAGGCGTGCTTACGGGCTTGCTTCACGTTGCTTGCACAGTCTGCTTCCTTACAGAACCCAGACCCACCAGCCTAGGGATGGAACCACCCACAAAGGGCTGGTTCCCTTTCCCAAGTGGTCACTAAATTGAGAAAATGCTTTACAACGGGATCTTATGGAGGCATTTCCTCAATGGAGGCTCCTCCTTCTCTGATGACTCTAGCTTGTGTCAAGTTGACATGAAGCTGGCCAGTACAAAGGGGAACACCAGCTCAGCTACAAACTCTTAGATCCATATGACGACCTGCCTGCAAGATGCGCTAGTGTGATATTGGCACAAAACTCGTGAGAATAACCAGCACTGTCTGGATTTAAGGCCACTCCCTGAGATAGAACCCATCCCTGACACTGCTCGCGGACAAGCGCCTGAGACCAGATAGGACGAGACCTAGGAATAAATCAAATAAAACGTTCTGCTAAAGAAACATAGCTGTAAAATGACTTTTGAATGCACTCTGCTCTTCTCATAAATCAACACCTTGATCATCCATCACCAGAGACATTTCCTCCTGAGTAGATGGGAACAAAGTCAGAGACCCGCAGCCTGATATTATGCAGAGTGAGAGTCCTTGGGACACCCAGCCTTACATGGGGAGTCTCCATCAACTCCCCCACCTCGGGGCTCAAGGAACCTGCAGAAGAAGAGGTGGGAAGATTGTAAAAGCCAGTGGGAGGCGGGATGCGGGACGCGGGATGCGGGATGCCAAGGAAACAAAGGCCTCTAAATACAGCTGCACCAAAGCATATGAACTCACAGAGGCCTTGACAGCATGCACAGGGCCTCAGCAGGTTTGCACCTATTAGTTCCCAGCACTGAGAGACAAGAAGACACAAGCCCTCACCCTCGCCCAGGAGCTATATCCAATTGGTAACCATTTACATTTCCCAGGAGCTGTTCCAATGGGTAACCACCCACATTACCCAGGAGCTGTCTCCAATGGGTAACCACCCACGTTACCCAGGAGCTGTCTCCAATGGGTAGCCACACACATTACCCAGGAGCTGTCTCCAATGGGTAACCACCCACATTACCCAGGAGCTGTCTCCAATGGGTAACCACCCACATTACCCAGGAGCTGTCTCCAATGGGTAGCCATGCACATTACCCAGGAGCTGTCTCCAACGGGTAACCACCCACATTACCCAGGAGCTGTCTCCAATGGGTAACCACTCACATTACCCAGGAGCTGTCTCCAACGGGTAACCACCCACATTACCCAGGAGCTATCTCCAATTGGTAACCATTTACATTACCCAGGAGCTGCCTCCAATTGGTAACCATGCACATTACCCAGGAGCTGCCTCCAATTGGTAACCATTTACATTGCCCAGGAGCTGTTCCAATGGGTAAGCATGCACATTACCCAGGAGCTGTCTCCAATGGGTAACCACCCACATTACCCAGGAGCTGCCTCCAATTGGTAACCACCCACATTACCCAGGAGCTGCCTCCAATTGGTAACCACTCCCAAAGGGAAAAATTGTTTTTCTTCAGAGTCACAGTGGAGATACAAACTACTCTTAAGGGCAGACCTGTGCTTGGCAGGAGATAGGTAACAGAAAATGAACTGAATGGCATCTTTCAGGGTTCTTTTCCTTATGTTCTGTCGAGGCTTTTTCCATTTTATACCTTACAGGTCCTTTACATACATATTATGGCTTCTGGTTCTGTGTTTTTATGGTAATCCTGTATGTATGATCATGTGTGTCTCTATATGTGTTTCTCCTGATTTTTCTTTGGTGTTTTTTCTTGGTTTGCTTTGTTCTATTCTGTTTCATTTGTTTTTGTTTTATCGTAGTTCATTATTATTATTATTTAGATGTTTGTTTTCTAAGGAGATTAGAAAAGATGTGGATTTGGACTCTAGGAGGTAGGGAGGATCTTAGGGGAACTGGGGAGGGGAAAACATAATCAGAACATACATATTGTATGAAAATCTATTTTCAATAAAAGAAAAATAGAATAAAGAAAGAAAACTTGTGTGGTGTTTTCTAGTGTCTCCAGGAAGAGCACCATCAAGGACGTGTGCTTCTTAATCTAACTTACTGTTAAGATTGCCTTTGGGGTGCTAGGTCTTGTCTCTACGCTTTGAATAACAGACTATCCACTGAGCCCTCTGACAGCCATCTGCACTGAGAGGAAGAGGGAGAAATGTGTGGGCATCTGGGTAAATGTTTCTGCTAGCTGACATTTTCTAAGGACATGGTTGGAAGTGAACTCGCTACTGTAGTTCTACATAGATGAGTGAAAAATAGTTCTGCCCTTGGGCAATTTAAACTCGGTTGGTGACATAGTGTTTGTTTGTCTTTAAGTAGCTTAGGAGACTGTGAGGTGCCGTGGCTGCAAGCACACAGTCTGGAGTCAAGCCAAAGGAGTTTAGATGCCGCCTCTGTGAGTCATTAGTTGTGCAATTTTAAATGAATTGCTTAATTTCATTGTCTCCATTTTCTCAGTTACAAAGCATGAAAAATAATAACACTGTAAAGTTGTTCTCAGAGTGAAATTTCTGGTTCTACTGCCCGCATGGTGCTGAGTCACAGTCGTATGCCCTTAGATCTCAGTTTGAAAATTTTAGATGCTTCGTACTTTTTGAGTCTTCAGTGGTGTGGGAAGTGAGGAATAAGTTGATTTTTTCCCGCAGTTTTCCCTCAGTATCTCTAAAATGATCACTTTGGTAAATGTAATAATCCTATTGATTACCCTTTAATATTCTCTTTGAACCTCTATTACGTATTTTGTGAGGTTTCAGGGAAGGAAGTAGAAACCTCTAGACTTTTCTGCACGTCTCCCTCTACCTCCCGATTCTGTGGCGTTACCATTACTTTTATACCATCAAAGTTATAAGACTTGCTTGGCTTCTGAACCATATTGTAAATATTTTGTTTGCCTATAAGACAATTCTAAGCTCACTTAAAATGCTTTCAGGTATTTCAGATACTATTATGAAGATGTGATTCTCTGCAGAGCCACAGGAACTAGTCCTATAGAAATAAAGGAGTTAGCGTCTTCCACTTTATACTGTTATTCCAGGCGTCAATACCAAGTCTGCACTCACGGGCATCACTACATGTTAAAAGCATGTCACACTTTAAATTCTTATAATTTCTTTGATTAATTTTATAGCCTTTGTTGTTTATATTAGAGACATTCACAATCACCTTTTAATACGTATCTATACAAATATATATATTTCCACTGTATCATATTACCAAGGTTAAGAGTACTCCAACTACTGTGTGTGTGTGTGTGTGTGCGTGTGTGTGTGTGATATCCTAAATTTACTGACTGTATTAGGAACTTTTCCACACCCTATCCAGCCTCTTCCTGGTATGAATGGACACATGACCCCGTGTCAGCACTGGAACAGTTTTCATAAGTATCCTCAGTAATATTACCTGTTCCTGTTCTAGGAGTCCTTTCAAATATTTCTTTACTTATGAGGGGGGAGATATTTATTTTGGTTTTATACTTATTCAGTGAGTATTTTTTAACATCAATCCTGAACCAGACATTGCTGTGGGTACTTAACATAATTTTTGTTTATAAAACACAGAGAACATTATCTTTGTAGAACTCGCATTGTTACCAGGAAGACAGTAAAAAGCAACAGGTGATTTTCATAGACACGTTAGGTGGTGTTGATTCCTATAGAAAAAAGAAAATAACTAGCTCTCTGAATAAAAACAAGCAAGCGAGCCAGAGTAAGTATACTAGCAAGGGTAGTTGGGGCAACGTTGTAATTTCAGAGCAAAAGATTAACAGACTAGTTTAGAATGATTTTAGGTTATAGGAAAAGTTCCCTGACTGGCCCTTCCCACATAGCACCTCTCCCTCAGTTTCCCTCTTCACTGGCCTCTCGCATTCTTGCGGTTCACTGGGCACAACTGGTAAGTTGTGTGGATACACCATCATTAGCTAAGACGCCTAGTTCACATTAGGACTCCTCAGAGTTGCACCTGCTGTGGATCTGAAGATGCCTTGTGTCTGCTCACCACTGTAGCATGGAACAGAACCATTTCACTGCCTGCAAAGCCTCATGGCACCTGTACCCCATCCCCCTCTTTGCCCAGAACCCCTAGTGACCTCCGAACGTTCATTGTCTCTATAGTTTATTCTTTCCTAGAGTGTGACGGTGCTGGGATTGTACAGTATATAGCCTTCTCGGGTGGACCTAAGCTATAAAAGTGCCTTTACACACCTCCATGTCTTTCTGTGGCTTGCTGCACCTCGTATCATTTTACTGACTGTTACAGTGTTTAATAAGGTGAGGGATGGTATCCCAGCCTTGGAACCCGTCTCTCATAACTTCCGGAAGCGTGCCTGGGGGGCACATTTTCTGAGTCCTGGAATCCCTGCACATGTTAATGTTTTATCTTCACACTTAACTGATAATTTAGGCTGGCGTCGCGTTCTGAGACGATGGCGTGTCCCCGTAGCGCTCTGCATGGCTTCCCAGTCCCTTCGGCAGTTAGAGGCAACAGGGGAAGCCGAGCACTCATTACGTTGTAGGTAATCTTCGTTAATTTTGCTCCGGACACTCAAGAGTCTCAGTTGCGCTTGACTGCTCTGAGATCTCGCGGGGCTCTGCCCAGACGCGGGCTCTTTGACTTTTAACCTGGTCTTCATTACATTTTCTGTTATTTTTGTTGTTGGCATCCCTTCGTTTTCCTGTCCCTTTCATTACTAGTAATCAAATATTGGCTGTCTCTAGTTGAATATGTTCTGTGATTTTATTTCATGTTCTGTGTTTCCTTGATCTCTGCCTCCAAATGTTAAAAAAATATTTAAGGCTTTTCCCAGTTTGAGTTTTTATTTTGACATGATATAGTTTGAATTACGCATTCTAGTCACAGTATTTTTATAATATTTACGTATAGTTTTCTCACGGAACCCTACTTTTTATTTGGTTGTAGCAGCAGCTTTTTGAGCTTTTGCTAGAATATTATTCATTTTCTAAGTTCTCGTTTTCTGCTTGAGTTATGTTTCTGCCAGCATTAGTTAATTTAGTTTATTTGGGTGTGAAAGAACCTGCCGGGGCTGCTCTCTCGATGACACTTGCTCCCCACACTGATCTTCCGCAGACAAGTGGTTTAATGTCTTTTAAAAAGGAAAGGCAGAGGTTTTGTTTGGTTTGTTTTTCCTAGAGGTGAATTCTAAGCGTCTATTGCTGTTGCCTGCTAGGAGACATATGTGGGGTTAGGGATTGATACGGATGTCTACCACAGTCACCACCTCATTGTTTCCTCACAACTCGATAAGAAGAGGACTCTGTACTGTGTGGATACCCTGCGTCTTCTCCCAAAATACTGGCTTCCACTTGTTCTCATGCCAGGGTACCCCAACCACTGGTGGTATGTTGAGGCAAAGCCTTGGTCGACTTGGTAATGGTTCAGTGTCAAGCACACATGCGTTCTCCAGGTCTGTTTGATCTGATTGCTGTCGGTTATTACATATGTAACCTGTGACTTTGAAAGGGCTTCAGGAGAGTGATTATCTGCCTAGTTAGAATGCTTTTGTCTCATTATCAAGCTGCCTACATAATGTACTGTTAGTGGTGAGTGTGACGAGCAGCAGGAAGTGACAGCCTGTCTGAGTATATTAGCTCGCTCGTTCTGTAGCTCCCAACTAGCTTTGGACCAGGCGTTGTGTTTGACTCTGGTGGAAGAGCAGGAGAAGAGGTGCTGACAGTAGGGTTGTGTGCTTTAGTCTTTGGAGTGTGTAAGGACTCTGTAGTTACATGAGAAGTAGATCCACAGTTAGTACATCAACAGCTACAGCACTGTAGACTTCAGTCTGTGGAGTGTGTAAGGACATCACACTTAGATGAGAAGTAGATCCACAGTTTGTTCATCCACAGTTACAGCACTGTAGATGCGTAAGCTACCATCCTGGCAGGGACAGTGTGAAAATGAGCCATGCAGTTAGACAAGGTGGGTCAAGGGGTAGGACTTCCGTAGGTGGCCGGATTAACTCTGGAGGAATTCAGCGTTAGCTGGATTAAAGGAGCATGTAGAACACTCTGGGCAGAGAGTAGCTCATCTAAAGTTATGACATCTCTTAACTCAGGGAATGGAAGCTTGCTTGGTGTGTGGAAGTCTTTAGGGCACAAGGGAAGATGAAGTCTCTGTGGGCAAAGAGCCAGCGAGAGCGCAGGAGTTCATCTTGTGTGGTGTGCTGCTAACACGGTTGGGATTTATCCCGAGATGGGGTACACCAGCGAAGGATTTAAGATAGGTAGGTGGAGCGGTCAGAACTGCATCTCAGCGAGGTCACTCTGGATGCTGTGTGGAGACTTAGAAGGATGCCCTCCCTGCGTGGTGCCGCGGAACTGTGGTTTTATTTCTGCTGAGATCCAGCGGCGATAGATGAGGGCTGGGAACCAGCTTAGCTCCCCGGCTCTAATCCTCTCCAAACTAGGAGATATCACAGACAGTTCTCGGGAGTCAGCCACTCGCTGGCTTTCTCCTCTTCTGCCGTTCCCAGGGGTCGGGGTGGCGCAGCTAGTGATGTGGACCTGTAGCAGAAACGGTCTGTGGAGCGTGGCCGTGCTTTCTGTATTGCAGGGCAGTCGGTTGGACTCACGGCTCATTGATTGCTCTGGCAACAGTGACCATCCTTGCAGCCACTGTCTGCGTCCCGTCAGTTATTGTGGCTGCCGCGGGAACATGTTCCCCGTGCTTGCGCAGGTTGCCGTCTCCAGACAGTGGCTACTACTGTCGTCTGCCCCTGTGAGATGTGGTCCATTTGGACAGAGTTCTCTGTAGACGCCAAACATGCAGGAGTTCATAGGATTAGTAAGAAATGGAGTAAGAAGCAAAGAAGAAAACAGAGTATCTGGGAAATTTTGTGTTACAACATGTCAAAATCATATATATATATAATATATATATATATATAATAGATATATACATGTATATATACAGATATTGAGAACACTTTCATATTTAAGGTTTCCCTAACTTGGATACTAGCAAGTGTATTTGAAGTGACGTATGGCTCACACTGTATTTTTATTCAGTAGCACTGATCTAAAGGACTCTTTTATGACTTAATGTATAAAAACAGTATTTTAATAATTTTAAAGCCCTAATTAATTTAGTCGGATACCAAACATTTGTTCAATATATTTGCACTGTAGTGGCAAATAAAATCTTAGGTCCTGTGGGGCTTATATTTTAGCGAAAGAAGAAAGCAGGAAGTAAACAAACAAATATGTAATGTCACTCCAATTATGATTAGTATAGGGCACAAACTAAAGCGGGTTGGAGGGTAGAGAATTCTCGAAGGCATTTCTGGGGAACACCAGGCCTCTTACAGGACTGCGAGGGCGTCAGAAGGCTCATCGAGGCCTAGATAACATGGCAGGTGTGAGGAGAAGAAAGGCAGGCTCACACAGCCAGCCAGCAGGAGAAAGTACAGGAAAGGTGGGGTAAGAAAGCCAGATGGAGGGTGACGACGAGGAGAAAGAGCCATGGTGAAGTGGACAAGGTCATCGCCAAAGAGTAGCTTACGGATGCCCAGGGGAGCCCAGGAAGTTCCCATCGTCTGCAAGATCAAAATCTCGTATGCCAATATTTGTCTTGATGTCAGAAGGCAGTGGAAGAGCCCTCGGTCCATCAAGAGAGGACACTGACCTCTGCCGGTCATCTTGCTCTGCATTGTGATGCAGGGCTAGTGCCCACGGTGCCAGGTTCACTTAAGAATGACCTTGATGAAGCGGTGAGATTGCTAATTGCGTTAAACCTTGAGCTGTGATTATACATCTTTTTAACATTCCTTGTAATGAAGTAGGAAGTGCCTGGTTAAATACATCCCTCCATCCAGATAGAAAACTTGACCCAGGAAAGCGCACTGGGTCAGCGGCTTTGAATAGAATACATAGGACGTATTTTTTTTTCCTTGGAACAACATCTTAGGAATTGTGATCGCCCTGACTCAGATATTTTGCAGACATTCTTCTCAGAGGTCAACATGTCTTTTCAAAGCAAGTTTTATCACTTCAGGGAAAACACATGATATTATTTGTTACAAATGATAAGATTTGATTCAAGAGAAAATTTGAATCTTTAGAAAAACTAGTATTAACTTCCAAAGCTTGAGAGATACTCAGTATTTTAAATTTACTCATTGGGTTGGTATTGATATCGACAAACATGATTTTTTTATGGTATCTCATGAGATATGCAAACATTGAGATGTGTCTATAACTCAGTGGTCACTTGTTCCCAGTGACTGATTGGTAGTGTCAAAAATCATCACTGGGTGGTTAAATATTCATCAAATTTAAAGATAGAGAAATACAGGGCTGACGAAATGTCCTGGAAGTGAAAGCACTTGCCACAAGCCTGGTGAGCTGAGTTCAATCCCTGGGTCCCACATGGGAGAAGGAGAGAAGGAACGTCTGTAGGTTGTCCTCTGACCTTCACATGCCCAAACATCCACACATACAGCAAAGATAAAGGCCTGTATTCTACTGTAACTAACCTCGCAGACAATCTGCTTCTGCTAAGTCTGTGCAGAATTAAAAAAAATTACCAACAATTATCTGAAAACACTATTAGTTTTCCTTTTCCAACATAAATGTTTTTGATGTCCTTCAACCAAAATAACATTTGAAGAGAAATTGAATGCAGAGGTGTGCATGATAATTTATCTGTCCTTTATTAAGCTAGCTATTAAGGAGATTTTCAAAATACAAATCATTGCGTTTTAGGGTGATTTTTGTTGGAGAGATTAGTGTGGCTTCTTTGCATAAAAGTGTCAGTTTAGCATTAAATTGGCTTTTTTTTTCTATTTATAAGTGAGTTAGTAAATAAGAAACTTTAACATTTGTTCAATTTATTTTCAAATATAGGAATTATCAGTATACAACCTACATAAAACAAGGACTGAACAAATCAAATCATTTTGACAAAGTATGCTGGGCGTGTTTTTGTCTGTTTTGCAAATAAAGTTTATGTGTAGGGACTTGGAGCAGCCCCAGCTCAACTCTTCTTTCCTGATGCGACGGTTTCTCTGAAGATCCCTGGAGTTTGTGGACAGGAGCTGAAACCTCACGGCTATGACAGCGTGAGGTCAACTCACACGTGGTGTACAGCTTCGCGTTTCCATACTTCAGGGATTACAGGAGCCCAAGACAGGAGCCTCAGCACTTCATCTGAGTTCTGCCTTACACAGACACTCCTTAGTTGCCCAGTCTCCAGATCCAGTCCTTCCATTTCTGCTGTCTTTCAAATACATCCCCGCGGTCTTGCTCGTTATACTCCAGCCCCTATTCAGCCGGAACCCGTATCCCGATGATTTGTTGCCCTGGCCATGGTCTCTCCCTGCTGCTAACTTACGCTCAAGGGTCCTCTGCTTCTCAACTCCCTCTTGAATCACATTTGATACAACACAACCTGTCTGCACCTGACAGTCCTCACCTTAAATGTTAGCTTCCTTACATCATCTGAATCTTGTCAAATCGCAACATTCTTAGAGATCTTAGCTCTAAGATCTTAGCGATGTGATGTGTCTGCACTTCAGACAGGTTTTCTGTGATCATATACCAGTGGCCCACTCACTGGACTTCAGATAGCAAGTATTTAGTGTCCCCGTTAGTGACATTCATCTCATCTTCAGAGCGAGGCTCCTCTGTTTCTGGGTTCTAGCCACAGCTCCGTATTTTCTCCTTCCGCACGCCGTTCTCGGTCCTCTCACGGTTATGGTAGTTACTCTGGTAAACACCAAATTTATTGGCAAAAAGTAAACGTTGGCAAATGCTTCTCCCCCTTGAGTTGTCCCTCTAGATAGATTCTGAAAGATTCAAAATATTCTAGTCAGATGACATTTTGAAACTGAGGTTTTCCTTGGGCGAAACCATATCTTATAGGAACCCACTAACTGCTTCTTAAGGAGCTGAAGGAGGCTGCGTTCTTTCTTAACATGTAAGATCATTATGACCCCGAACTTCGGAAGAGTGTTCAGAGACTGGCTGCTTTGTACTGGACGCAGTTAACATGTATTTCAACTGATGATAATTGAATTCCACTTTGAACTGTTTCTTATACTCATTGTCGGTGCAGTGCGGGTCAGCAGGGCGGAGGGCCGGCGGTGATCCGTTAGTGCCGCTGCAGCCAGGCTCATGCGTCTGCTTAAGACAAGGTCATGGGCCAGCCCACTGGCCATGGTTACAGCAAGCAGCATGGAAATGCCAGGCTTCTTGAGGCGCAAGGGTTTTGGCAACAAAATACGTTTGAGTAAGTAAAGTGTAGCCCAAGGTCATGAAAAATAGAAATAAAGCTTATTTTGAGAACTCAGAAAGGCTCTCAGTACCCAGGAGACGACCAGAGGGTTCTCGGCTTCCCTTCCACAAGCGTTAAGAAACAGTATAGGGTTGTATTTAAAAGACACAACTGACTGGGTCCGGATCTTCTTACGGTATATCCTACTTGTTTTGTAAATCAGGAGGACTCGCCAGGCATCGACGAAAATGGCTGTTCTCACGTGTGCAATAGCGATTGTCAGTTTTGTTCCTATAAAGCTGGAGAAGAAACACTAGTTGAACTTAAGGCCAGTGTGTGATCCAAAACTATACAAATTACAATAAGCGGTCCCAGAACCACTGGCCCGTGAATGTATACCTAGCAGGGGTCTGGGCATCCTGGGTTAGCTCTAAAGAAGACCACAGTCTCCCCAGGAAGTCACTTCTTTCTGTGGCAGGTGGCAATGGCTGCATCAAGAAGATGGGAGCAGGCTCCCCCATACTTTTGAGAAAGGGGGTGTTCTTATAAACGAGGTACAGGGTTGTCTACAGAGAGATAATAGGGCTCCGCTCACACAGTCATTTCATTTAATCCTCGGAACTACATTTGGACATCGTGTGTTCTCAGTGAGAAATGAAAAGTTTTTAAGAAACTTGCTCAGCTGTTTCTGCTGGTGCGGATATGGAAGTGCATTGCAAAGCCCAACTCCTTAACAATTAATAGTTAAGATCTTTGGGTTCCATTGGCAAATATTTTGGGTCAGCAAGAATCCACAAGGACAGTGTTGTTAGAAGCTTGAGTTGTTCTATGAACACTCATAGAACGTTTGGAACTTAGGTAGTGGTGTTCTGGAGATAAACCACGCCAAGCCAACAAGGGCGTCCATTTCTAACAACATGAGAAAGCAACGCTTGTTACCTCTCGAAGAAAGACAGCAGGATACCAGTCATCCTCTTCGCCGCTCTCACCTGCTGCAGACCCTCCACAGCCTCTCCCCAGAGTGGACGCTTTCCAGGAGTTGGCCGTACGCGGCACATCTAGGCAGGAGGTTAAAAGCTTTAACGTAAGATGCATACTTAATGTGATTTTCTGCTTCACTCTCCCTTAAAGATAAACTGGGGAGCTAAAGTGTCAACGTTTGTAGCTTCATTCTCTGTTGTAATTGGATGATGTTGTTTGCATTGGAAATGGAGCTAAGTGAAGTGAAACTAAAGTCTTCTTAAATGGCGCTTTGATTCTTCAGGAGAATGGAGACATCCAGACTGATGAGTTATTTGGGCCTTCCTAGGAAAAACCCCAGACAGTGTCAAACCCTTTCTGTTTATTTACTTAAACACAAATTCCCCAATTCCTCAGAGTTTCAAAAAAATGATTCTGTGTGTTATCGACAAATAATAATTTAATGGACAGCCTGATTAGATCGGCACAATGAATTAGCCACTGGCCTGACAGCCGTGCGCGCATTATGCTCTGTATCTGTTTACTCAGCACTAGGTGAAATGCAGAAGTCTATTGAAAATCAGATTTCCATGCTGCTTTGTCAAAGCAAATTTAATCACAGCCAGAACATGTGGCATCCATCACTTCCACTTCAGAAGACATCAGCGGGGGCAGATCAGCTCCAAGGAGCCTGGCTTCCACCGCTGTCCTCTGCGCACATGAAAATTAAATTTAACTATAGATCCCTGATAAATGAGGCTGCTGAAGCCATCAAACACGATGACTAAGTGCTCAATATTAAAGTCATCCCCAGAGGCCCCCAAACAGGGAAGGAGCAGTCTCATTTGATCTGGCCTTGAGGTCTTTGCAGACATTCACCTCTCTGCAGTAGACAGATAAATATGGGCTTTAGCATACTGCCCTGGGGGGCCAGAGGTTATTTATCTAGGAATATGTATTTTGTCTTGGATTTTCCAGAAACTTCCATAAGTGCTCTCATGGTCACTCACCCCACTTATCTTCATTCCTCTCACACACTTTCCTCCTTCCTCATCTCTCTTCCCGATACCAGGCCCTGCTCACCCTCAAGTGGCTATTGGATGCTGATTGTTTTTAAGATATATTTCTTCTCCGACCTTACATAGAACTCCTCCCCAGGCTCCAGTTTATCAGAAATAAACATATAGGTGCAATCTTGGGGAATGCTGACACTAGGAGCCGTTTGAGGGCAGGGGCCATATTTTATCAATTTGTTTCTTTATCATGAGAATCTTGGAATTATCATGCAATCACGTGACTTATAGTCAGGGCTCAGTTTGTGCATATTCAGTAAATCAAGTACAGAAGTGAATGGTTCTGCACCTCAAGCAAGCCAAGCTTCCAGTCACAGGTTAGAGCCACATTTTTAAAATATAATCTAAGTAACATCCCAATTGGTTTGTTAAATATCTCAAGGGTAATTATGTCTGCCTGCCTTTTATGAACTCAGGTTTTATTGACTAGGTGATCAAATTGACTTTTAGAAAACAATTCTGTTTTCTTGTGTTTACAAGAATATATTTAATATGCTTTCCTTTGTGGATTCTTAAGGTTTAAGTGAAAAATTTTATTAATATTAATATTTACTAATAAAGAGCATGTGTTAGCTACTGCCAGTTTCCATTATCATTTGCCTTTACGTGTTTTCTGCTCAGCCTAGCTTGGCATTGTCTGGAAAGATGTGAAAAAGTCTACGTGTAAAGAAAGAACATATGAGAAATGCAGAGATCATAAGGCAGAGAATTTTAACAGACATCCTTTCCAGTTGTTTAAGGAGAAACCTGATTCATTGGGAACATACATAAGCTATGAGCTGCAAGTCACCGTGGACAGAAATTCCTGATGGCAGAGACAATGAAAGTATGTTTAGAGTTGGAACGGACACAAGGCCCAGGCACAGGATATTAGGAGAAAATAGCCTAAATGAAGGCTTGGGAAGTATCATAAATTTAATGCACAGTGGCCTGGGTAAAGCTAACTGTTGGCAGCCTTGCAAAGTAGTTGTGGCTTTGTTTATGTACATGAGGACCTGCAGTCACATACAGGTGGGCAACACGGGTCGGGGTTGAGAACTGGGGTGGAAGGGGAGCGTGTGTTTCGTTGGCTGGTGGAACAGTGGGCTTTCACAGGTCTTTGGGTTCCACTGCTCCACAGGATGGAGCGTACGGCCTCTCAAGAGCAAATGTTCCCAGTGCCGGAGTGGGGAAGCGCAGGGTGCCCTCACTTCCTGCCAAACTGATTGACTTGGTGCAATAATTTTAAGTGTTACTAATTGAGAAGAACTTCCCAGCCCGAGAGCATGCTGCATGTGGAGGTGTATTTATAGCGCCTCTTGAGCCTCATCAAATGCCAATTTAAAATCTTATAGTCAATAATCAAGCACATTTTAACTCCCCTGGAAAAATTATGATGTACACTTGAACATGCCCCCTCCATACTTAAATTTTTCACAAGAAACATTCAAAAAGAGTTTTGGCTAAACAAATATCTAACCCGTCTTAGCCGATTTGTGTAAAAATTTCTTGAAGTCATTATGGAAATTGTTAAACTATTTTTCTGGAGTCTCTCAGAAACACTGAGAAGCACTGGCAGAAACCGTTGTCTTTGGCCTAATCACATATTTCCAAAGGCAGTTTACAAACATGTTATTTTTCTGTTTACTAATTATATTTATTTGATACACCAATCTCTTAATAGCCTCTGGCTGCATTTACAAATAGTATTGAAAAGCTCCTGCTGTTATAATTTATTATAGACAACATAGAAACAAGATGCTCCCTCGGCATGTGGGGCACACATCAGTATGCTTTGGGGAAAGCCCACACAGACCTGCACGATGGAGTGTACAGGAGGCTCTTGGCATGGACGTTTGGTTTCTCTCTGTACAGTTGGAGATTGTTGCTGCCCTTCACAATGTTTTGGGAGCTCTCCCCTCCCAAATGCCCGATATTGACTGTTTTTGACCATGCAAAATCTAAAGCAAGATCAGCATGGAAAGGTTGGTGCTGGCTGCTTTCTGTGTCTTCTGAGTATGATCTGAAACAGCCAGGTAAAGGGCGGTCCTGAAGTATCTCCTTAGAAGATTTTAAAATAAAGACCATTTCATATGGAACCTGGAGAAGCCATATGGCTTCAAAACGCTGCAAATAGGGCAACTGTGTGGGTGGGAGGGAATTTTCACCTGTCTGTACCTATTTGCCACTCTTCCTTCCTCCTCCCCCTCCCATCTCCCTCTTCTCCCTTCTTGTAAAGCCTTTTGTCTTTATGAAGCCATCTTTTAATCATTTCCAGGCATTGCTCTGTGTGGTGAGATGTGAGAATCCTTCGTGTAGCTCATAAGCTGGTATTTAGATAAAAACTCTTCCTCACCCCCAAGACTTCAAGAAGACTGGGCACCGTAGGCTAGAGTTGTTCAGTACAGCTACTTCCATGCTGCTATATTAGACGCCCCTTTCTTTTCCGGTGCCAGCACCCCCCCCCCTTTTAACGCATTCATTGTGTTACCGATATACATCGACTTCTTCCGTACAGTTTGTAAGACTGTACGTGCCTCTGATGACAAAGAATGTGTCCCATACATCCTTCTGTCACAGGCTTACTTAATGGCCAGCTTTTACTAACGTCATTAAATATTAACCATAACATGGCAGGGGGAAAAGTTTTTGTAGCCAAGATCAGTTAATTTAATTAGTGTGTTTTAAAATGCAAGAACACCGATAAATAAATCAATGCTGTGACTGATAAATTGGCAGCGGTAGGTGGGTGCCGGAAGTTTGATTTATGAATGAGAGCATGAGGAAGGGCGCCTCTGTGCGCAGAAGAGTGTGTTAGGAGACTGGGTCATTGTGGTGGTGGAGGCGGGGAGACAGCGGTGCTCTCTAAAGCAGGGAAGGGAAGGGAGAGGGAGAGGAAGCTGGAAGACGAAGATGCTCTTCCCTCCAGCCTTAATGACTCTGCCGAGAGCCTGGCTCGCCTTAAAGGTTACACGTGCCCTGAACTAGATGCAACTGAAGCAAATGCAGATGCCACTGGGACATCATGCCACGGATTTCCAAACAGGACGAGCCGGACGCTGATGACTGCTCGAAGCGCCTTGTCCCACCTGTTGTCAAAACAACACTTTGAGGAATTTTACGACTCGCTCCCAATAAATAATGGGATTCTCATAGAAAGAGATGCGGATTCATTATTCTAACAGGATATGTGAATAATTTATGAAGCAATTCTAATCATACTTCTTGGAGGAAAAAAAAAAAGAGGAAAGGCGATGCCCATGACTTTCTCTTGCCTTATATATTAATTATAGAGATCTACGGCATTATAAATTCATCAGCGACTCAAGAGAGCAAAATAGCTTTGTTTTAAAATATCAGGAAATGTCCTAGTGAAGTATTTGAGTACGTGAAATAGATTTGAGCAATATTTAGATCCCATAGAAAATTCAAGACTTAAAATTAAGGAAAATCTGGTTGTTTGCAAGTATTTGGCATCTGCATCGTTTTTCTCGGTGGAGTTTTCCCAGCCCCCATTTCTCGGTGATTGCAGTTTCCCGGAGCCTGGGCAGAGTCCTTGTCTGGAGCTCTCCGCTGCTTCCCAGACACAGCACCCTTCGGGATGCGTTCTCTCGTGTTCTCTCTTTGCTTGGTGACTCTGTAGGCTGTGCTCTCCAGGCCCAGAAGGAGGGTACTCCTCTAAGCTGTCTCTCAATGAAGAGTCTTTCAACAGAGAATCGTCTCCTCCATCTGCAAAGACATGTAGAAGGCAGAGTAGGCGCTGTATACTTCGGGTGAGTGGCTGGGAAACTGGAGAATAGAGAAAATATGGAAAACTATGCATTTTGAGGATGTTTCTCGTGTTCACGGTTTTGCTGCTCTTCCACGTAAAGTTTAATCTCGGTTCAGATTTGTGTGTCTCCTATTGGCCAGTTCCAAGCCCAGCTCTGCTGAGGTGTGTACGCACACGTGTTAGGAATGTGCCCATGTTATATCTTTGATTTTCAACCATTTTACTGCATCTCTGAAATGAGAAAGAACTCTGAGGTGACTGGCTGCTCTTCAATGGATGCTGAGCGTGCAGAGATGCTCCTTCTAGTTCATACAGCCAGGACAACGCCCTTGTGGCTCTCCACCCACTCCCCGTTCCCGGTCAGAGTCTTCACTGCTGCTCTCTCTCATATCCCGCACTGTCCCCGCACTGTGCCACCGGCACCGCGCCCACACTCCCCACACCGTCCCTCCTGTGGCCCACGTCATATGTGTGTAGAGTGTTTTCCTGTAGCTCTTGGTCAGAACATTCTGTTTGAGAATATACTTTGTTTACCATTCCCATTGTTTCTCAAATACATCCCAGGCATGGAGTGTTGATGATGTGTCATTGAGGACCCATTAAAGGGACAGTAAAACTCTACAGCATCTCTGCAGAGCCTTCTTACAGGATCCGGACTTTGAAAATTCACTTTTGGATTGTCAGGAGAAGTTTTAAATTTTCCAGCATGTTGAGTTTTGCGGCAACAGTCCGAATCTAAGCTTTAATGCATAACTGACTCTGGCAAGTCCAATCTGATCGGCTTTCCTGCCAAGGATTTTCTAGTGTATGTTTGTATTTATTTCTTACAAGACCTTTTGTGAAATAAATTCTACTTTCCCAGAATATCCGCTTTAAGATCTCTACAGACCTTAGGTATAACATGTATTCCAAGTGGGAAGTATTTATCATGTCCCTCTGAGTCCATACATTTTTCTTCTTTAAAAATTTGTCCTTTTGTGTATGTATGTTGGAGTTACCGTATTTGTTAAATTCTAAGCATGTGAAAAGCAGATAACATTTAGGAATGTCTTCCAACGTGGACACGAGCCCCCATCCTTAACCAGGAAGCTAAGTCCAAATGATAACCACTCATGTTGCCAATTAGTTTGTCCGAAGGAGTCCTTCTGAGCGTACAATCCGCACTAAAGGGCAGGCTCTGTGCCCAGCAGGAGGGGGTCAACACAAAATGAACTCAGTAGTATTTTTGGAAGGATTTTTCTTTTTTGTCTTATAATGCTTTGGCCATTTTTGTTTTTTAACTTTGTAGGTCCTTTGCTAATATATTGTGATCTCTGATTTTATATCTTTGGGGCGGTTTTGAGTGTGTGAAAGTGTATGTCTCTGCATCTTTTTTTCCTGTTTGTTTTGTCCTATTTTACCTTTTTCTTTTCTAGATGCCTGTTTGTTTTCTAATAAATGCAAGAATGCAGGGTCGGGGCAGTGGAGAGGATATTGGGTGAGTTGGGAGGAGAGGAAACTGTAATCAGAATATATTGTAAAATATAAACATACTATGTAGTATATCATATATTCAATTAAGAGAGAGAGAGCCATGTCTTCCTACCCTGATCCTCACCTACTCCAGTATTCACAATGGCTTTCCAGCCCTGGGAAACTTGATCAATGTGTTTACTTTTGTCAATGGATTGCCAGTTGGACATAATCTCCTACATTGACATTTTAAGCTGTGCCATTAATTACTAACTAGCACACCCTAAGCCCTGAATGCCAGTTCCTTCATTTCATCTTGTGGAACAAGCTGTGTTTTATAATAAATCTCATGAAGGGATTGCTTCTTTTTGCTTAACTTGGGGCCATTTAATTAGCTTAAGGCATTCCTATTCATTTCTTGTTCTGAGGACCGTATGGTATTAGAGCTGGCATGGAGCCCTCTAAAGGGACCTGGCAGCTGACAGCAGCAGGACGGAAAATGTACAGATGTGTGTACAGTTAGAGTGGCTCCAGGAACAGGTTAATCTCATTCCACACACAGATATGTTGCAGAAGTTTATTTTTAGTTATGTATAAAATGTTTTGTGCACTCTTAGGTGAGGGGCTGCCTAGGTCTTGGCGTTTTTTATTGTCTTCAGGTGTTGGATTTCTGGGGGGGACTTTTAATTGCTGATGATCTGATGACCTGAGGAGATCTGGATCAATAAAAACACCTGATCTCAGAGCTCAGCCCCACTGTCCAGTATGGCCCTGGCCATGATGGTGGTTCCCTCTGCTGAGGTCTGGCAGGGTTTGCATCAATGAATATGTCTCTGTGTCTTCCTTGGTGAGCAGTCCCATAGGTGTACTGTTATACAGATATGTCACATGCATTCCTGGAATCCTGGCTATACTCAACCAAAATCTTGGCAATATGGAAGATATGAGAAATTGTTTAGTACAAGATTGACATTTTATATACAAGAAAGACTCGCAAGTAGAACATAACATATTAACCAATTGACAGAATTACTGGCACTAGAACAGAAGTTTGAAAAAATACGATGAGAGTTTAGCAGTAGTCACTTATATATGGAAAGACAGTTGGGTTTGGGAACAATTACAGGTGATCAGGATACCTACTGCAGTGGAAACTCACTGGAATTTATGAGAGAGAGCCTAGCAAGGACCACTAGCAATCAGGGATAGGGGACCTGAACAGGCCATCAGCTGTGGCCAGGCAAGGCTTTCAGTGGTGAAACCGTGACACCATCCCAGCCACAAAAACCTCCCACCCATGACCTCTCCTCCCTGCAGTATCTGCTGGATAGTGGAAGGGCAGAACCCCATGCTGAAGGAGAGAACCCCTTCCTGAAACTGCAGAGCAGGCCTCTAACTAGAGACTGGATAACCTGGAGATGACTTCTAATGATGTCATGTTCTGCTCATAGATCGGTGCCTAGCCCAGTCCTCATTGGAGTGGAGCCTCCAGCAGCTGATGGGAGCATATGCAGAGGCCCAGGGCCAAACAGCCTGCAGATAGGAAGAACCCCATGGCAGAGGGGGAGGAGGATTACAGGGACCAGAGGGGTTGAGGACACCAGGAGAACAAGCCTTACAATGTTAACTGAGCAGCACTCTAAGGGGCCAACAGAGACTGTAGCAACTGACACAGAACCTGCAGGATCCCCTAAATATATCTTATGGCTGTCTGGATTGGTGTTCTTGGAAAACTCCTACAGGCTGGAGTCGGGGAGGCTCTGGCCCCTTTTCCCCGCCCTTGGAAATCTTTTGTTCCTGCTGGGTTGCCCTGGTCCACCCCTGATGGAGAGAGTAGTGCCCGGCTTTGTTCTGCCTTGCTTACCATTCCCTATTTGAGTGGTAACTCAGGGTGGACTGTTCTTTTCTGGGGAGAAGTAGAGGGTTAGGTTGTTGTATGGGGTCAGGGTAGGTCTGAGGTAGAGAGGAGCTGTGGAGGGAGGAGGGGGGTTGGGTGTATTGTATGAGAGAAGAAAAATAATAAACAAGTAAATAACCCAATAGCCTCTCTTCCTGAAGATGATAGGGCTTAACATGTAAGGAGAACCGAGAGCGAAGTAGCAAAATTAAATGATGATGATAAATCACAACGCCTGATGCCTGGAGGCCGTTGAGAGGAGCTGTGAACTTGTTAGCCGCGATGAGGGCGATATCGTCCCGGAGACCGGCACACAGGTGGCCACCCTCTGCGCTAGACCAGCCAGTGACAAACATCTTCACGGACCCTCCCTCATAGTATCGGTTGATTTAGAAGCTCTTCTGCAGTTTACCTGTGGCTTCATTATGTCCATGACAGCGCACCGCATCAGGCGTAAGGATTGACACAGGGCTCACACACTGCTCGGGATGAGCTTTCTTCTTGTTTCCTTTCTCAGCGTTGCACCAACACGTATTTACCTCTGTATTACGTACGCCTTCATAGACCTGAAACCTTCTGACTCAACGGCTTCCCAGGGGCAGAAGTCCTCTAGAACAGATACACAAGTTACATCTGAACAGCTGCTTAAAAAAGCCATGGTGCCTGACTCATTAAGAACAAGACAAGGTGAAGCTATTTCTTCACATTTGTGGGATTACTCGGCCTGCAAACAAAGAGAAACACCATAACCCCTGGATACAGCATGTCTTCATTTCATTAAAATACCCAGCAGCTTCCCAGAGCTGTGGGGAGATTTCTGGAGGGAGATGTTGGACAGCATAGTTGAAAGTCTTTTGACTAAATGTCTGAATCAAAGGTTTAAGATCATGTCATTCTGAAAGGTAACTGTCAGCCTCATTAGTGCTTTTATTAACGATTATTTAAATACACAATCTGGAAAAAATAACACACTTTCCCCTTTCAGAGTTAAGGGTATCCCTTGACATACTGAAAAAGGGCAGCTTGGTTTCTGGTGTCAGGGGCATTTAGTACCCAGTCCCTTTCTGACTGCTCCAACCACAGTGCACTTGCTATATTTTCTTATTCATGAACTTCAGCAGAGCAGCCAGTGTGGGAATGACCCCATTGAACTCTCCGTCCTGTCTCTCCAGTGCTTGTAAGCCCTCTGTCCAAGTTGGTTGAGGAACGTGCCAGAAGGAAAAGAACCACTAAATTTCAAAGTTTCAAAACGTTTCCATAAAGAAAATATTCCTTTCTTTTTGATACGCATCCTTCTAGCCAACGATGGTATTAGAGAGCCTCTGTGTGCACAGAGAAACAAGAAAGGACAAAAATAAAATCATAATGATGACTCTTGCTCAAATAGGTACCGACTATCTTATGATACGAACAATTAAAATAATAAGCAACTGTCACAGGAAGAATACCATGCCTTTCTGTTCCTCTCTTGTCCACATGTGGCTGCCTGGGTGGAATGCTGTCCTGGACAGGGGCCTGGTTCTCTTCCCATCTCCTCTACAGACAGTGTTGAACAATCTTCCCCAACAACTCATTTACCCAGTTAAGAGTAAGCCCCTGAGAGATATCAGTTTACCTCCTCTTCCAGGTCTGGTGAAGATGAGGCCTCTAGTGCTGTCTGCCTTCTGATCTTAATCTCCTCCATTGGGCCATTGCTGAAATAGATATCCATACAAACCCCCGGAGAGAAACAGGGCAGTCCTGTGATGGCGAGAGTCAGAAGCACCATGGCCCCAGGTACCCATACCACTGGGGAGATGAAAGATGGAGCCTCCAGCAGGTCCATCTACTCCTTCCTAGGCCAAGGCTTAGCTGGGCAAATGTCACACAGGAGCTCTGCAAACCAGTTATGTTTTTCCTCTCTAATCTAAGGTCAGTCCAGTTCCTTAGCCAGAACATTCTCTTTCACTTTTTTTTTTTTTTAATGAGGGCAGTCTTCCTCAGTATCTGTTCTCCCTGAGTCACAGTTTCTCCTTTCCCAAGAAGTGTGAGCAGCTGTGCATAGCCACACAAAAACACTATCAGTCTTATGTATGACACAAAGTATAAAGGATAGAAAATACATTTTAAAACATGTTTTCATAGGAGCTATTTAAAAAACATCTTGGGTAGACTAGGCAAAGAATAGATGACAAAATTAATTTTTTTCTAAATAAGATGGAATGCTGTATTTCAACTGTGGATACAGAACATGACAGAGCATAAAGTTCTGATCCATGAACCATGTCTGCACTAGTTCAGGCTTAGGGAGACCAGGCATGATGCTGATTGATGTGAGAACGTCCCAGGGGCTCCGTGGACCATGGACCCATATTATACCCATGGTTGTCATAGAAACAAAAAGCCATGTGCTCAGAGGGAAGATGGATCTGCCCCGCTGTGTCTGTACTCTTGAGCTCAACTCTGGAATCTTGTGTTCAGCGAAGGGTCAAACGTACTGCTAGGGGGAACTGATGGAGCAGAGGACGGGCAGAGCAAGGTGGTAGCCTCTGTGACCGGACATGTGGAAACCAAGTACCATGATGATGTAGGATTTCTGGGACTGAGGAACTTAACCCGGAAAGAGAAGTCTTAGCGTTGACATAGCACCTGATATGTAGCATGTTTTATGTAAAGTAATGTTAGGGATTCTACTGCTGTGAAGAGACACCATGACCACGGCGACTCTTATAAAGGATAACATTTAGTTGAGGCTGGCTTACAGTTCAGAGGTTCACTCCATTATCATCATAGTGGGAAGCATAGCGGCATACAGGCAGGAGAAGTAGCTGAGAGTTCTTCATCTGGATCGGTAGGCATCAGGAAGAAGAGCATACCACTAGGCCTCGCTTGAGCTTCTGAAACCTCAAAGCTGGCCCCCAGTGAGGCACTTCCTCCAATAAGACCACATTTCCTTCAACAAGGCTACACCTCCTAATGCCTCTCCCTGTAAGCCAATGGGGGCGATGTTCATGCCAACCACCGCAACAGGGAAGGGTGCTCGTGGAAGGATCGGGAGAAGATGTGCTATACAAAGGAACTGATGGCAGGCAGGCTGGAAGTCTTGACTAGAACATTCCTATTATAAAACAGATTATCTAGCAAAGGTCACTGAAAATGGTCAGGTAGAAGCTAAAGCAAGCATGTAAGATATAAGCCGCTATTAAGTATTTTTATCTCATTTGGGTTTTATAATTCCTCATTTTTCCTTTTTGGCCTGTAATATGGAAAAATCTGAGTGTGAATATTATTTATCTCACAGTCTCTCTCTTCTTCTCTCTTGCCTGTGCACAACCGTGTCATCAGCCTATCAGCGGGGAATTCTGGAAGGCATGTGAGGGCTGCTATGGGCTCCTGTTGTCCTGGGAGTCACTTAAGTAAGCCTGGCTCAAAGTCGGATTTCTATGAGTTCTTTGAGGAGCCTGTGATGTCTGTGTTCATCGTGGTCAGCCCCATCGCCACCAAGTCTTCTCGGATCTGACAACCACCTGCCTGAATTTGTACCCTCTTTTCAGTTTTCTTCATAAGCCCTTTAACAGTGTGAGTTGTCCATGTATGCATGTGTGGTTTTCTACTGGAGAGTGACCAACTAACCAGAGTCTTAAAAAAAAACGGCCCCCTCTCTCTCTTTCTGTGTGTGTGTGTCTGTCTGTCTGTCTCTCTATGCCTGTCTGTCTCTCTCTGTGTCTTTATTGTCTCTGTCTCTCTCTCACCCCCTCACCCAGTGGCTATCAATTGCCAGTAGCGCCTCAGGTTAGAGAAGGACTTCCTGTTCACCGCCCTCTCCACGAACAGGCTGGGACGGGCTCGATCTTGCACTGGTCTTGCTCAGGCTGCACAGTTGCTGTGTCGATATGTGCAGCTGCCCTACTGTGCTCACAAGACACTGCCTTCTTGTAGTCAACCCTCACCTCTGGCTTACACCCTTTCCAGCCCTCTTCCGCAATGATCTCTAGTTCCTAGAAAAAGGTTTTGTGATTTAGATGTTCCGTTTAAGGCTCTCCCATGGTCTCTTTTCTCTGCCTCCTGACAAGTAGTGGATCTCGGTGTTTATCGCCATCCACCTCAGATGGAGGCTTCTCTGCTAAGGACTGAGAGATGCGCTGTTCTATGGATAGGATATCAGAGTAGAAGTTGGGTTATGCTATCAGCATTTATCAGTATGAGAGTAGAAGGTTCTTCTTTAGGGCCGTACTATTTTGAAATATGCCTCAATAGGCAGGCGTACGTGTATTTCTTTGAAAGAAATCTCCTCTTAGAAGACTCCGTGAAACTTATAAAAGTAATGAAACTTCTTTACAGTTGATACCCTGGTGAGAATCAAACGCGTCTTTGTTAACTAAAAGGTGGAAACATGCACTCCAAGCATGAAATATGTCATGAAAATGCATGGAAATAACATATGTCTGACACGGTCTGAATGTGGCTTTGTGCAAAGTACCAAGTGAAAGTCCGTGTCTGCCATGCGCAGTGGTGCTGGGCTCCATGTAGGATTAGATCTTGTCTTTGAGTCGTGCTTTGCTCAGATCTCAGCTACTCATTCGGATTGCGAGTTTGGTAAGTCAGATCATTGTGCTCGTGTTCTCCCGTGTAAGAGTAGGACAATTATTTCAATTTACCTCATCAAACCATTGTGAGCAGACTTTTCAGCTGAACGTAGTCAGGAGAAATTAAATGGCATCCTTCCAGTCTGACGCGGGCATATTTACTCTTCTGTACTCCATAGTCAAAATGTCTCTTTTGAAAAGCTGGGAAATATTTTAGACCTTTATCTCAAATTATACTGAAACCCTCATGAGTGATTCCTGGCAGAAAAGAGATGACACAGTGCTGATGGCTGTCAGACCATCATTATCTTAAGACTGGAAAGTACTGATGAACCGTATCTCCACAAGGAATGTGTCCTACTTATCTTCAGTTGGTTCTTTGAAATGTTAATTAGTTTCAAAATCAGCTTATTACTAGTGTTCTTACTGCTGTTATGAAGATATATGAATGAGCCCACTAGTTCTCATCCACAGCCATAATACAATTTGTAAAAGAGATTCTAAGTAGGAAAATCCAATACACACTTTAAGAATCCGTGATGTAATGTGCACACTTTAGGAACAAATAGAAATCTGTTATATAGGAACAGAAAAGGCAGGACCTCCCCCCCCAATAAAAAATCTAGCACCTTTAAGTCAGTGAATACATGCCATTTTTATGTTTGAATTTCCAGGGCCTTCATGTTGTGTTTGGCACACAGCAGGGGCTCAAATGATATTTAATTGTTACTGATCATAACTGTCGTGAGGAACTAGGTACAGAAGAGCCTTCCCATGCAGCCCCGAGTTTAACGGTAGTAGCTATCACATTCCATGATAGCTTTGTCAAATCATGCTTTCCATACTGTAGATCTCAAACCAGCAGTGTATCAGCTCCACTTGGGACTTGTACAAATTCTCGCTGGCTTAGATGGATTGGAGAAGCACCAGTTGAAATAGACACAGGTACTAGTACATGTGGGGTCTTCACCACAGGAAGGGGTGTGTGTGTATGAACTCGTGTCTGAATACTTGTGTGTAAGGGAGAACCAGAGTACCCCACCGTGAGTTTTTCCTGCTTCTACTTCTCTTCTGTGGCAAAGGGAGAGATCAAGGGTGTGGGCAGGGAAAACTTTCATCAGACTACAGAAAATACATAAATATGCATGCAGAAGGATGTGGTGCCATAAATCACTTCACTATTAATTACGCTGTGGCCTGTTTTTATGTTCACTCTTCTTTATAAATGAGATGAAATAGCTTTACAATGTGCCCAGCATCGTTTTAAAATGCCACATAAATTCACTCCTGTTTTTATGGGGTTGAAAATTTTTAACACACAAATAATTTGCCTAGCTTGGCGGATTTGCATAAAACCATCGTAGGGGTGTGTTAAAAATTACTCTTCTTCCTCTTAATGTAAGAGTGCAAGTCAGGATGAGGATAGATTTCATTCTTATGGAGCCCCAGGTGAATCTCACATTTGCATAGTAAAGATTCAATTTAAAATAAACTCTCAAGTCACAACAGACATTTACCCTAGAATGTGTACTTCAGCACCAACC
>JAMJFZ010002509.1:197500-397500 GCA_026225945.1 Cricetomys ansorgei
CCCGCTCACGCCCACCATTGTGTGCTCTGGTTTCCACCATTGCCTTTCTTCAGCTGTCTTTAAAGCCGCCAGACACTGGTGTCTACCCGCTACTGTTACGCTTCTAATAGCAGACATTCCACCACGAGCTGCACAGGTGGAGCTTCCCGCTCAGTGTAGAGCTCCGTCATCTCACCTCTGTGCATAAGCTTCCGAAACCAGCAAATACAAATTGGCTTCCTCGCTCGATTCCTCAATGATAGGGACAGGACTTTCGGTTGTTTCTTGCATCCCCCAAACTTAGCATAATTATGTGTTGAGTGAATGAAGGAATGATTAATGTAAGTAATTTCATTGTTGACTTTCAATTTTATATGAGCAAGTAACTTTTCAGAAAAACCTCATTTAAATGTTTATGTTAATTTCTTTTCATAAATGCCGCTTTGAAGCTGATAATTTTAGGGGTAATGAAAATTCAAAAGTCAGTCTCCCAGGGAGGGAGAGTGGAAATCACATGGCACATTTTCTAGCATAAAATATTTAGACGATTCTAATCATGGTTTTGGTAATTATAAAATTATAAATATCAGCTGTCAAATATATACTTCAAAGGCAGACTTTAACCTTTAACTCTGTCCAAATCTGTCATGTAAACAACCTAAGTTAACTATCCTTTGAAATCAAGGACTAATATCTTACAAGGATTTACTTAGACTATGCTAGTTCGATGAGGCTTCCTGAAAACCAAATTCAAACTCAAGACAATTAAATGTTAATAAATTTCTACTGATCTGAGAGACGAATATCATGAAGATTAATATTCTTAGTCATGCTTTAGAGCCGGCCCTCAGTGTGATGAAACGCTTTCTTCGGGAGTGACACCTTAAATTACAGGCCTAGCCTTATCTATTTAGTGAACAAGCAATGCTGTTGACTTTTTTCCTCCCAGCTCTGAAATAGGTGTTCGTGTCAGGTGAACCCTTTGAACAGGTCAGAAGAAGAATAAAAATGTGTTCCTCCACAAAGCAAGTTTTTATTGATAAAGTGCTTCACGAAGACGTGATCCATATTGAGGTGCCAGTTCAGAAAAGCAAGAACTTTGCCCCAGGGAGCTGAGGCAATCAGAAACACAGGTGCAGGGAAAATAAATACAAATAATTAGAAAAGAATGAAGAGAACACTTTATTTCATAATCTGCGAGTTGACGTTATTTAAAGTTTCACTTTGATTGACATATAATAATTGTACATTTTATGGGGTACGAAAATCTAGTCAAGAGTTGAGGATTTAAAGGTAATGATCAGACTGACAAGAGAGAGAGGGGGAAGGGTGGGGGAAAGTGTTCGCCACCTGGTCTGAGGACTGGAGTTCAATCTCTGGAATCCATTTGATGGAAGGAAAGAACTCCTGCAGGTTGTCCTCCGAGGCCCACATGTGCACAGGGCACGTGTGTACCCCGGCACAAAGAAAGAAAGAAACAAATAATAATGTGGAACTTGTAAATGGAAATGTTCTCTGGGAGCAGTGACTGTGCGCAGAGCGTCAGGCCACAACCCTTTCCGCCTGCTGCTCAGCTCCCATTGCCTCCCCTCTGAGTAGTATCTCACTTGAGAAAATAAAGCTAATGTAGGAAATATTTAACTCCAGCTCACTGCCAGCACTGTGTTGACCTTGTATGTTCAGCTCTGTAATTTTAAGACTTCATAAATATAAAAAAATACTTACTTTTTTATCTTCAGTTTGGCTTTAATTTCTCTTCTCTGTGAGAACTGTAAACCTGCCAACTTTAAAGTTAGTTGATCTATTTATTCCGAGCTATACGAATACAGAATAAGTCAGCTGTTATTTTTTTTTTAAAGTTAGAGCAATCTTAATGGATATCCTAGGGGAAGAGTTTATTGCCTACATTAAAAAGTGAAATTTGGTTTATTTCAATGGTTTTGAAGTAATCCAGGGTGTATTTATTGCTGAAATGCATACCACACACCTATTAGACCTGCAAAGGGTTGTGATGAAATCTCAGGGTCTTTCCTTTTAAAAGCACATTCCTCTGAAGTGCTTCGCTCCTTTTCTGACCAGGGCCTAGTAGGATCACCCAAGGACAGGACTTTCTTTGGATCCTGATTTATAGGATGAACATAGAAATGTCCACAGGAAGCACCTAAATCCAACTTCTCAGAGGTGCTGTAGTGGTCCTGGATTCCCCCCAGCTTGCTACATGCTACCAAGCATTGCATTTGAGGTCAGAACCAGGGTAACTGAAGCATAAAGAGGGGGAGGAGCCAGGCTTTAATTCAGACCTTCGCTCCGGCGGAACCATAGTTACGCTAGATAAACACTGGCTTCTCAGTGTTGGAGCGAGTCTAGTGACCTGCCAACGCTCTGTGTCTGTGGAAGCAAGGACACTAAGGACAACCTTCCTGCCCTGCAGAGCAGAGCAGAGGAATGAGTGGATGTAACTTGGCAGTGGTTTAGGCATTTGGTTAGGAAGGCTTCTGCCAACAGTTCGCGGATACCTGGCTGAGGTTCAAGGGCAGAGGTCTGTATACGAAAAGACACGAGGACAGTACAGAGAGACACAGACTAGAGTCTGAAGAACACTTGAATTTCAAGAAACAAGGAGATTAGTAAGTTGGAACCTTGGGACAGAGAAAATGGATCCAACCACCAGTGTTGTCGTGTGCGATGGGAGAAGTTCGGCTCTGATGAGTGACATAAGGTTTCCAAGCAGAACTCAGAATCAGTGACCTTGGAGTCATTGGTTGGATGAGTCCAGTGTGGACAGGAAGGGGAGGGGTTGGGGAAGGACAACGCTGAGACTCAGGAGCAGAGAGCTACCCCTGAGCATGGACCCTAAGAGTCACCAGAGCAGAGGGGCAAGTTCCCCAAACTCCAAGTTTCACTGAAGGAGGTCTCACAAAGGAAATCTCTTCAGTCTCCCGAGGGGGCGGGCTGTTCTCCAGGTCCTCTGAGCTCTATGTGTGACTTACAGCCCTTCCTCCTGAAGACTCTCTGCCTGGAGACTCATCGGCACCGAGGCCCAGGCTGGGAGCGCTCCAGCAGTACGGTTCTCACCAGCAGAGGCTGACAGTGACTGCCAGAATGGCGAGGCTACAGGAGCTTTAGTGCGGAAGCACTACACAGTGTAGTGCACAGTGACCTGAGGGAAGCAGAGAACCCAGAAGTGTTTCTGGAAGGCTCCTCAGGGGACATCTGCCCGGAGTCGAGCTTTCAGAAGGGCGGGCTCTCAGTAGATGCAGATGATGAAAATGAAGCCACAGAGAGCAGAGAAACATACAGGACGTTCTCTGGGCCTTCTGGCCTTTGGGAAAACAAGGGCACCAGAGGTTAGGTGGGGCAGCACCCTTTGACTGGGAAGATAGCCGTGCACACATGTGCAAGAGTCATAAGGGTCAAGTTCCGTTCTCTAAGATGCTGGAGTTTCATGTTGTTGTCCCAGAAAACTTCCTGAATATTTTATACACGAGATTAGTGCAGTGAATGGGGAGCTTTATCCAGGGAGTTAAACAGCGACTTGAACAGGAAAGCTATGCCAGAAGGTCTGGACTGTTATGACATCACCAAAAGCCATACCAGTGACCATATGATGAGAGGGAACAGTTATCACTGCTGCCTGTGGTTTTGAATCTGAATAATTCTGAAAATATTGGCCAGATAAATGACATTAGAAGAATCAAAAGGAGTCTACCATGTGTGCCTCTACATATATATGTACATATGCCTGTGTGTATGTGTGTATATATATATATATATGCATGCATACATGTGTACATATACCTGAATATATGTGTACATATGCCTGCATGTATGTGTACATATGCCTGCATGTATGTGTACATATGCCTGCATGTATGTGCATGTGTACATATGCCTCTGCATGTATGTGTACATATGCCTCTGCGTGTGTGTGTACATATGCCCGAAATACATTCTTCTGACTAGCCTCTGTAATGAATGCAGAAGGATGAAGTACAAATGTGAAGTTGATTAGACAGCCAGCCGGAAATGAATGTGAGTGTGCTCAGGTAGTTAGAATGAGTCCTTGGAGTTCAAGGGTGTGTTAGGGACTGAGACAGAAAAGAAATCAGAACCTCAGGTTTCAGATTCATTTAAGAAAGGAATGGTAAGTATGGAGCAGGAGAAAAAAAAACATTGAGTCTAAATGAGACAGAGAGAAATGCTACAAAGCCAAGGGAGGACGGTTTCTTGGATGAAGAATCATTGCCTGTCCTCCATTAAAGGGAAAAGAAAATAAAAATTCTCTATTTACATATACTTTTTTCAATGTAATATAGATATAGGTTTAAAAGTAAGCAATTAGGATGACGAAGAATGTTATGTCTCAACAAGCCCATCCATTCATGAGTATCTGTTTTCATACTATGAATAGTATGAAATATGAGGTTGACGAAGCCTTCCTGGGTTGGCTATAACAAAACCAGTGCTCACTTTACAAGTGACTTTTACAATGTTTTATTTACTTATATATATATGTGTTTAATTTATTGTGTGCATACACACATGTACACGGTATGTGCACTTGTGCGCATGCCATGCACACCTGTTGAGACTGAAGGACACTTGCTGGAATTTGTCCTCTCCTTCTAGTATGTGTATTTCCTGGATCGAACACAAATCTTCAGGCTTGGCAACAAGTACCTTCACCTGCTGAGCCATCTTAACAGCCTACAAATGACATTTAAAGTTGATTCTTTGGTTAGGAATCTGGGCATCAGCTTCCTGTGCGAGAACACAGGACAGAAGAAGGCCTGGGTGAAAATTATTGCCATGAGCCTACGGGTGCAGAGTTCCCCCAGGGACCTCCCTGAGAGCCGCCATCCCATCCTCCCTCAGGTGCTCCCCATGGTGTGTGGTGCGATGTCGTGATGGAGAGTTTCAGACTCTGGGTAGAATGGAATGCGAGAATACCATGCGAGTACCCATCTGCAGGTGGACTGCGAGACACAAAGGGTCCAGAATCTCCCGCGGAACGAACAAGGCCGAGGGTCTTCTTCACAATATGCTGATTATATTTGATTATAATGTAGAGTATTCTTAAAAGTCACAAAGAGTATAACGGCCCTCCACACCAAACAAACAAGCAAAATTACAATTGGTGGGAAGATGAACTGAAGCGTACATTAATTAGCTCAACCTGGGCACTTCAAAGCCTATCTACATGTAAGTAATACTATTTTTTAAAGTTATTTCTTTTATATTTGATACTGTAATAAAATTACATCATTTCTCCCTTCCCTTTCCTCCCTGTGGACCTCTCCTAGTCCTCTTTGAAATCCATGGCTTCTGGTTTCATTACTTGTTGTTACATGCATATATGTGCGTACATATATATCCCTAACTATAAGCTTCACTGTCTCTATTGTGTTACTTGTGTATGTGTTTTCAGGACTGACAAGTTGGTATTGCATCACCAATTGTTGTTCACTTCCCTGGGAATGACTATTTCTCCCACTCTCAGAATTCCTTAGTCACGTCATCTTCACATACACGTTAAATATTAGGGTGTTTTTCCCCCCCTCAATGAAAACAAACAACATAAAGATTGAATCCTTCAAGACCTGAGGCCAAGTGATTTCCTATTGTAGGAAGAGGGGGCCTTGTGTTAACACCCCTAGGAAAGGTTTCCTCTAAATTCAATTTAAATATTTCTAAAGAAAGCTGTGAAATAACATAGAAATGTTTAACGAGAGTAACGTTGTAGCCTTCCTGCAGGGCTCGCTAGACCCGAGGGTGGGAATCTACGGTGTTGCCTTTGTGTTGCTAGAGCTCGTTTGCTGCTGGCTCCTGGTGTCGGCAAACACGGCTATATTATGTATGAATTACTTGTGTACAGATGTAAACACCGCTTCTATTTTTAGACTCTCACATTCTGCCTAGAGCCCTCTGAACAATTTGTTATCAGAAAATTTATGAACTGTAATTTGTAGACATGTCAAAAACTACAGCGAAATGAATTAATAAAGTCACTTCAAGCAGATGGTTTTTTAAAAATAAGAGTCAAGTCCCGAGCGGAGCACAACAGACCCAACTGGAATGAGGTGTGGAAGGAAATGCATTCATGTTCCGGAACCTTCAGAGAGATCCCTGGCAGTACACGCTGGGCGGGGACAATACATTCTGAGGTGGTTTGGTTTTTTTTGTTTTGTTTTTTGTTTTTTAAAGCAAGAAAATGCTTCAAACAATTTATTTTTCCAGATCGTAGTCATTTCAGTTATTACTGTAGATCATAATCCTTCAGTTGTTGTGCTTGCGAATTAGAACGATGGACACATTCAGAGGAGCTGCCAAGGTGAAGGAACTTCAGAATTCAGCCCCTTGAACCTGGACCGTTCTGATGACAATGAAATGAGACTCTGATCATGCCACTGGTGACCACGTGTCCTGTGTTAGGCTACACTGAAGTTCGGAGGGCGATCGAGCTGGACTTTCCCTACGCTGAGGAAAGAGTGGGTCTGACTGTTCATAAAATAGCAGAGAGGGCCTAGGTTTTCATTTGTATTTATATCGTCAAGAACACAGGGCTCGGAACAAAGAGGTCAAAAAGGGTCTGTTTTCTTTCTTAATCCTTATTTTGATTGTGTCATAATGAAAATTATTTGTACTTAGAGGACGTGTGTCATTTCAGTTCCTGTGTGAATTTAAAAGTCGTCAAATTGTGGTAATCAGCAGGTCTGTCACCTTAAATATGGTTTCTTTGTGCTGAGAAGATTCAACACCCTCACTGCCCGCTATTTAGAAAGCAGCGAAGAATCAGGACTGTGCCTGTCTCTACTCCGCCCACAGCTGAGCATATCAGGACAGCAGACTTTATCCCGCCACAGAGACGCTGCGCCTGAGACAGCTTCAGATGCCACCTTAAGCACTAGCTACAGGTAGAGTTAGGTCATTAAATTTGTGGACCCGTTTCCTTAACTTGAAAGTGCTTTTGAGCAAAAATAGTGTTTTATTTAGATTTTATACCCATGCTCACTCATTGTCCAAAGGTTCTGAGCTGGGTTTCTATCACTCATCCTGGATGGCTCAAACTGCCTCTAACTTCAGCACCCACGACCTCACGGCGCCTCCTTCTGGCCTCCTGACACCCTGCCACATTAACTTTTTAAAATATTTTTTAAAAAGCGTGTTTGAGTGAACTTTGGGGCCAATCGAGAACATAATTTGCTCTAAGGGGAAGACTTTAGTCCTGCTCAAGGGTTCTGATTAGAATATCCCTAAAGGTGAGACAGAGACATGTTTAGGGTTTTATCTATGTCTATTTACATGTACAAATGTCTTGGCTGCGTATATGGAAGTACACACGTGAATACAGTGCCCAGGGATGCCAGGGGAAGGTTTGGATCCTCTGGAACTGGAGCTGTGGTCAGTTGTGAACAGCCGCGCGGGTCCTGGGAACCTAACTGAAGCCTCTGCAAGAGCAGTGTTATGGTTGTCTTGTCAATTTGGCATCAGCTGGAGTCGTATGAGAAGAAGGAACCACAGTTGGTAAATGTGTTCACAAGACTGGCCTGTAGGCAAGTCTGTGGGTGTTTTCTTTAACGATTAACTGTTGATGTGTCTGGGCCCAGTCTACGTGCGTTAGCGCCACCCTTGGGTTCTGGGTTCTATAAGAAAGCAAGATGAGCAAGCCACAGGAGCCAGCCAGTGAACAGTGTTCCCCCACGTCCTCTGCATCGGTTCCTGCCTCTGGGTCCCTGCTCTGATTTCCCTGGATGATAGACTACAAGCTGTAGGATGAACTAACTCCTTTCCTTCCCAAGCTTCCTTTCCGTTTTATCACAGCGCCAGAAACCCTAAGACAGGCTGTTAACCATGGAGCCATTTTTCTAGCCGTTGGGTAAGGGACTTTTTATCTTGATTCTGACACCACCTCTTCCGTGTGTGTGTGTTCCTGGCCATCCACTCCTACAAGAAAAGAGTGAACAACAGTAACTGCGGCCCAGGAACAGGCTAGCCATTGCTTATCAAATGACAGAAAAGCAGTTTTCCATTGCTAAAAGTGACTTTAATGATATATACTAATGGCTCTGGTTATTTTTGCTGCACTGGATTTTGTCGGAAGCCATGGTCACAGCAAAGTACTGTTGTTGGGTATGCTGAAAAGAGATGGCCCTATACCTAACGCCACATCCAATTTGGGGAACCGCTTAACCCTGGTGAGTTATAGGTCATCTCTAACACTGAGATGGATTTGCCAACAGTGATGCTCTAGAAACAATCCGGCGGTTTGTGGGAACTGTGTGCTGCTCGAGGGTGGAGTCAACAAGTGCTTATGGGATAGCAGACATTCGGGTGGCACAGTCTTTTACCCTCACAAGTGCCCTGTCAGGTAGACCTGCTGTACAGTTCTCACAGATGAAGATGTGCGCAAGGACAGGAAAGGTCTCACAGCAGGACACAGTCAAGTCTGACCTGCTCCCACCCAGAGCCAACGCCGGAGGGCTCGCCTGTTAGAGGCGAGCATAGACAAATAGATGCAGTGTTCAGAGAATGTAAATGTGGTGTAGGGAGGGAGGGAGGGTCTGGGGCAGTTGGAAGAGGGCAAATACGTGACAAAAATACATGGTGTAAAAAATTAAGAAAAATTTTCTACTGATTTACCCCCCCCCCAAATAAACATTGTTTGTGAGTGGGAAAGCAAGGAACAAACTCAGATAAATCCTGTAGCGTAGGGCTGCGCTGAAGGAAACTATCTCCCCTGAATTTTCAATACAAAAACAAAGGTAAGGTTCTTACCTGTGACCTGGACTGCTTCGCCACATCCATCCAAGCAAAGCCCTCTCTCCACAGACTGTGCAAACCACAGGACAGTGCTGTCTAACTCGTGATCTCTTTAGTCAGCCATGGACTTGGCAACCTGCTGTCCTGGGCCAGGGTGTGGTCTAAACGACAGGACACATGGGTGGGTTTTCCCTCTGAGAGAGGTCCTTCACTCAGGAATCTGGTGTTGTGTCACCATTCTGCCCGTGGGTGGTTTTGACGGTTAGCTCAGGAACAAGAGCACAAGGTCAGTAGTACAACTGCCAGGGTTGGAGTCTCAGTTCCCTACCTTCAGTGGTGCGACCTTGGGGATGACACTGAGCGTGTCTGTCCCTTAATGTGCTAGCAGGGAAATGCAGCAGTACTGATAGCCACCTCGTGGTAGGCAGGGCGTACATGTAAGTGTCTAAATGCTGCGTGCTCTGGGCTGCTCCCTTCCTTCCTTCCTTCCTTCCTTCCTTCCTTCCTTCCTTCCTTCCTTCCTTCCTTCCTCCCTCCCTCCCTCCCTCCCTCCCTCCCTCCCTTACTCCCTCCCTCCCTCCCTTACTCCCTCCCTCCCTCCCTCCCTCCCTCCCTTACTCCTTCCCTCCCTCCCTCCTTCCCCCCTCCCCCGTCTCTCTTTAATAATCCAGCAGCTGTTTGTGTTTGTGTAGATATTATTATTTTGCTTTAAGTTCTTTCTCACTTGCTTTAGGCTTTGCCTTTGCATTCTTATCTCTTTATCTGTTTTTTAGTCCCATGCCCTTTTGGTCTCCTGTTCTTATAAATGAGCATGGCATCTAAACCCACTCTCCTTTATCTTACTCCTAAGAACCCCATTTTTGCAAAATCTGCATTTTCAAAGTGTGGCCTACCACCTCCTGGTAGTAATATTCAAATTGAGATGCCTGCCAGACAGCTGCTTTGAACACTACTCAGGGCTAAGTACTGGAATAGTCCCTTTTACACATATCTCATTGATTGTTCTCAAAAGCAAGACTATACACCGGTTTTGATATTAAGAAGTGAAAGCTAAGGTTCACAGAGATTTTACTAAGTGGCTGTAAGTCTCACAGCAGGTGGGGAGACAGCAGCTGTCAACACTGGCTTCATTTTCATCAGCTACTTACAGGTTCACATACAAAGCAGGCAGTAACATCGGGAGAATTTAGGCAGCATGGCAAACACCAGGTGAGGGCGATCTCAGAACTTAACAAGGAGGCCGGGGTCAGTTTAGACTTGGCTTTCAGTCATCCTGAACATTTAGTCCTGGGTCATCTCTGGAGAGTTATTGACTGTTTCAGTTTTCCTTTTCTTTATCTGGAAAATAGAAATTACCATCAACATGAAGTTTAAAAGCTCTCAGACTTGAAAGACAGTTACAAATTATCATCCATCATAGAAATGTTAGTTCTGTTAGCTTAATTGTCCATTTTGGGGACCATTAAAATTTGTAATCTCAAACATTATTGAGGAATATCAATGAACTTTGAGGCAAGATTTATTTTAATCTCTTGATAACGTGTTTGTTTAAAAGTCAAATTGTATGGTGGGCTTTGTGCTTTTTAAAATCATGTTTTAACTTCAGAAGGCATATCTAGCATCAATCTGAATTATGAGATCACTTTAAGTGATTTATTTGATAATACACCAGTTTTTAATTTTATTGGTCATTTATTTATTTTGTAAAATATATTGTAAATTTATTGTGTAATTCCTTTACCTCTACTTTCTACTCTAGGTATGTGTGTGAGAGAGGGGGGGCAGAGGGTGAGGGAGAGAGAGAGAGGGAGAGAGAGAGTATGTTTTGGGCTGACACCTCATGATCCATTGCCAACAGAACTGGATTTGGAGTCACCTAGGAGACACACCTCTGAGTACATCTGTGAGCCTGCTGCATGAGAAGGCTCGCTCAGACAGGAAGACATGCCTTCTGAGTAGACATCTTCTAATGAGTGGCCGAGATACAACAGTGACTGCTGAGAAAAGCAATATCTCTTGCCTGCCTTTTTTCCTTTTTGCTGATGAGCGCATGTGCCATTGCTGCTACCACTGCCCACTGACACCGAACTACAGCTTTTACGGCCTTCCAGTGTGGGCTCAGTAACACTGGTCTCCAACAGCCTTTGAGACCATCAGTCTCTAACTGGCATTTTGAATGCATTTATCTTTGTTGACTGAGCTGCTCCTGTGTTCTTCACTTTTCCAGTATGAGTGGGGCCATTTTTGGATGACCTTGGCCCAGTTGTTCAAGCCAGTCTAATAAATCCCTTCAATGCACACACATTCTATTTGTTCTTTTCCTCTTGAGAGCTCTTGGTAATATACTTACTGATTTTGAAGATTCCCATTCTAATGAAATCAGCCTGCCAGACAACATTGAGGAATATTCCTTTGGCTCATTTCATGGGCCAGGAGAAGGGTAGCTATCTCTTTAATCAGGCGGATCCCAGGCTCCTTCAATGAGATAACGCAGGTGCTGATCACCTTAATGGCAACACTATTTTAAAAAAGCATTTCAAGCACATTATGCTGTAGATTATTCTATTTTTTCCTAATAGGGCTGTCCTTGAAGGACCATTATACCATTCCTTTCAGATGTTTAATAAAGCACGAGATCATAATGATCATGCTTGAGAATAGGTTTTGTGCATCTGGGAATCGCAAGATAGCAATCTTCGATTAAATCATCAACATGCTAAAATGTATTTTTAGTAGAGTGGTGAGAGAGGTCTTTATTAAATTGGTCTAATCAGTATTCCCTAAGATCATTCATACAATTTCATTTTTAATTATTGCCATCCTAATCAAGGCACATGTATTCATGACTCTTTTGTGCACATTCCTAAATTGAGATGTGTGGGCTTTACCCCAGACCCTCCACATGCTTATAGTCAGAAACAGCCCTTCTGCTTGTGTAACCCACCAGCTTTGACATTTGAGTAAATGGAATACAGGTACTGTATGCTTGTGGAAGGTTCTGGTGGAGGGATTTGAGTGTGCACTACTAAATGTGCCTGTTAGTGTTCAAAGGCATGCTTTGTACTGACTAGTGGCCATTGTTCAGGCGTGTGACTTGATAACCTAGAGGAAGATGTTGCCTCTCAGTAATCCCATGATGGTGTGTATTCTATAAGTCCTTTATACCAAGCCATTAGCAAATACTCTTTGAAAATAATATGCTGGAAAGCAGAGATAATGTTGAACTGGTAAACCAATACTTATATCCTGTCTGAGTTCTTCAGTTGTGACTACTGTGGTTTACGCATGCATGTATGTTCCTGCACATGGCTGTGAGCATGTGCCAGCAGTTGACATTGGAATACTTTCTTTAATGGCTTCCCTATCTCATTTTTTTTTTTTGAGACAGGGTCTCTTCACTGAATCAGGTGGCCAAGCAAGTCCCAGGAGACCAGTTTCTGCCTCACAGTGCTGTGGCTGCAGGCAGGTGGAGCTGTGACTGGTTAGTGGGTGGGTCTGGTAGATCCACACTCAGGACTTCCTGCTTATGCAGAAATAACCTGAGCCACTGAGCTCCGACTTCATCTACATAATTTCTAAATTGCATATATGGCACTGTTCTTAACTGTTGGATTTTAATAATCTAAATTACATGATTTTAAAAGGGAAGTTGGATCCTCCTTATTTGCATCATAAGAGAAAGGCTTCTAGTAACTGAGTTGCGTTTGTGTTTCCTCATGCGCACACAGCATGCGTTGGCCATCTGATCAGGACCTAAGTTTTTCACTGTTCTCACAGGAACAGTGAACATAGGAACATAGGAACTGGGAGCTTTTTGGAGAAGCAGGCAGTGACGAGGAAGAGTCAGGGATGTTAGGACTCCAGCAACAAGAACTGCATCTTTGTGCTTCACAAAAAGTCAGAGATCCTGAGGGAGAAGTTAGCTACTGGTGGGTAGAAGGATTCAGCTAGAAACCCTCAGGTTCGGGCGGTTTGGCAAACACAATGAAAGCAGGAACAGCCCTCTGAGCAGTAGATCCAGCTCCAAAAAGTTTATTCCAAAAGCCTCAGGATGGAAAGCTAATCCATCTACCCAATGAAGTGTTTTATTTTTATTTCAATTTATTTTTTAAATAAGTCAACCTTCAGTCATCCTATATGGGTGTTTTAATGAAAAAGATACTATAATGTCGGCTTGGCTATAATTTAGACAGATTGGATCTTATATCTTGCCAGGCATGGTGACACATGCCTACAATTCTAGCACTCACTAGGGTAGAGGCTTAAGGATCAGAAGCTCAAGGTCAGTCTCAGACACACAGCAAGTTTCATGCCAGCCTGGGCTACATAAGATCCTGTCCTACCTCGGCCCCCAAATACCTATCAAATCAACTAACATCCTGCTTATGATTAAATGGTGAATTTATCATGATTATGTATATTATAAAGGAGATTCAAAATGACTTAAAAAGAAACTGAGCCCCACAGGTCACAGATAGTAACTGAGTAGGTATTTTGTTTGCTTTGAAAGTTAGATGATTGGTCTCTCCTCCTTTAAGCTAATGGTCATTAGTATTTTATCCGTAAAGCTGTCGAGAGGGCTACCCTGCGCTTGGGCATTTAGATTCTGCTTGCAGATCTGAGAGTGGAGGAGTGTGTGGTCTGCATGTGTCAGGAAGAATCGTAAGTACACAAGGATGGGTGGGCTAGGCAAATGTCAAGTCTGAAGGAGCAGCCAGCGTGGGTGGGCAGAGCGAGTGGGTATGTGTAAGGAGCCATTCCTGTCCTGAGAACCAAGATGCCTTCTTTATAGTCATGCTGGGCTTGTGAATGTGTGCTAGGACCCACATAATAATGACACTCCTCTGAGTGTATCGGGTTCACTGTGTGGCCAGAAAAGAGGTATTTACACAAACCTGTGTCTACACTTAAAAGTCTAAGTCATTGGATAGCCCACAGGACATGATGATGTCAGACACACAAGTTTCTGGTGTGTATAACACACACACACACACACACATGTGTATAATAATATACGATGTGTATATTTACAACTTTTCCTCTCTTTTAAAGTTCAGTGACTTAGTCACGGCCATGTTAGGGGGAGACATGAATGATGTACAACTTTATGAACTTCTTTTCAATTGCAGCTTCACTTGGGGCAACGCTTTAGAAAGAGAAAGAGCTAAAGAGCTGCAGGCTCCCTCCCATCCATACCACTCACTCCCCCCATATCACTCACTCCCCCCCCTCCATCCATATTACTCCCCCTCCATCCACATCACTCACTCCCCCCATCCACATCACTCACTCCCCCCATCCATATCACTCACTCCCCCCCATATCACTCACTCCCCCCTCCATCCATATCACTCCCCCCCATCCATATCACTCACTCCCCCCTCCATCCACATCACTCACTCCCCCCCATATCACTCACTTCCCCCCATATCACTCACTCTCCCCCATCCCTTGGGTTATTGGCCTACCTGGCCTATGTGGGAATTCTGTCTTCACTCTTCTCAGGCCTCTAGAAGGTTACACAGTTGGTTACAGCTCCTCATGTAAATGGTGAGAATACGTGTCTATATCACCTTACTCATTTTTCGTGACCCTAGAACAGGAAAGTAAACAGCCTTTAGTCCCCCGGTGATTGAAAATCGACTGTCAGGTTCAGCAAGTGGTGCGAACTGCCTTTTCAGAGTCTCTGTAGAGTGTGAGTCCTTGGGCAGTTTAGCACAGGTCTGGCTCATGCGTTCTCCTTGTCTTCTGCTAAGTCAGGAGCGCTCTGCTTGGGGAAAACTCAGATTGTGTGCACTTCCTGTGTTTTAACACACTGCTATCCGTTTGTCCCATGCAGTTCTTGAGCCTGTTTTCTCCTTTCAGTAAACTGCTACAATGCCTCTTGGGAAGGACTTTTAAAATACCAAAGATGAGGTTCTACTTGCTTCACGGATCATTGGCTGCTTTACCTTAGCGTCTCGTATAATGGGTGTCTCATTGCCATCCTGCTTAAGCTTCCTTTAATTGCAATAAGGAAAGTCACTCCCTATTGGAGTCGCTTTTAAAGACCGTGGCAAATCCACATGAAGACACAAGGAAGAAGAAAGTACAGGGCCATGAGAGTTAGTTCTCAGATGATTTGATCTGGATAAGCCTAAAACAAAGGGATCCTTAGCTCTGTTTGCAGAAATGGTTGATGAGTTTACTACACTAAATCTTTTCTCAGCATGGTTTTTAAAGCAAGCCCTTCTTCATGTTTTAAATATGCATGCATTTGACCTCGAGGTGGTAGTTATGGTGGAACACTAAAATAAACACAAATCCCAAATCAGTTACAGAACTTACATTGACTAAATTTCCCACTAAATCTACGTGAAAATACCAGTTTTTCCACTTGATTTAGGAAAGTAGTCTCTCTTCCACTTTGAGGAGAGAAGACACTAGGATTTCTGTGGTGGGCAGCATATTCAAGAGACATGCTTAGAGGCCATGATGACATTATGCTGCATGCGCAGTACATAAACAAGTACATGAAGCAGGGGTAGAGGTCTGCACCACAGGGCTCAGGACTTCATGGTGACATTGCAGACTAGCCACATGCGTCTGTCTTTCATCCCGGTCAACTCTCCTAAAATGAAAGTTAAAGGAATTAGAAGGACATTAACTCACAAGAGCCTGGGGAACAGGGCAGGAGGCCGCATTACTGGGGCATTTTCACGGCTTTGTAGGAACTGGAGCTGAGTGGCTCTTCCACCGCTGCAGTGGACTTAAGTTCCCACAACAGGCGGGACCACTAATGAGTTGTGATCCACTTTGCCTCATGGAATCCCTCAGCATTTCTGCCACTTGAATCTCCAGGCCACCAAGTGGGGGTAAGAACACAGAAGATTTGTAGGCACCTTTTCCCTGCCTCTATATGCAAATAATATGTCCATGTGTAGATCCTGTCTATTATGTAAATACTATGTATTTATGTAATTGCGCACATATAGGTGTCTGAATGTAAATACTCTTCTTCTACTTTCATGAGAAGAGTGGTTAGTTTGTTTTTGCTACTTCACAGAGGAAGGTTCTCTCAAGTATCTTGTATCCTTAGTCTGACCGTTCTTAAGAAAGCTTATTGGCAAAGGGAACATGCCTATTCTGTAGATTGGCAGGGGATGTTTACTGGTTAGTTTAGCAAGAGCATGTCATGAATTAGCCTGTTCTTTCGTGATGTCCATGGATGTTAGAACTGTGAAGTCTTTGCTCTGGAGCCATGAAGTCTGTTTATCTAAACTACCCACAGAGAGAGAGCACTCCTGGCTGCTCGTATTCTGAGAGCTGTGAGTCTTTCATTCAGACTTCATGTTAGGGTCTTCCACTCCCGTGCCAACCTCTGTACTAGCCTGGAAACTCGGATTCCCTTTTCTAAAGATAATTAATCATTCTTCTCTCAAGAGAGAGAGAGAAAGAAAGAGAGAGGAGGAGAGAGAGAATTATTATAGACATCATTTCTGTGTGGTCTTCAAAGTCTATCCACCTAAAACTTCACAAGGCCCTCTATAAAACCACATCATTAACTCGAAGGAATTCTCGAAGACTAAAGTATTATTATTTTATGTTTCGTTTTATAGGCGTATACAGTGTCAACACTTTCACTGTTGTTTATAAATAACTAATAATTATAGGTGCTTTAGGGAGTTGGAGATTTTGTGAGCAATAAACATGCTTTTGGTCGGCATATCCTCTCTGATTAATGTACAACCTAGGGCACCCATTCGTTTCATCCTGATTTAATTGTGAAACATTTTAGCCTTAATTGTAGCTGTAAGTTTTTATGCCACGCAGATTCTTTACTCATACCTCTTTGCCCACTTAATGCTTAATATCATTTACATTCCTGCACCTCTAAATATCGAGTCTCAGAAAGGTTCTCAGCGATATAAATTATAGCTCCATCAGTGGCTCTGGAGTTGTTACCCCATATGAAGGCGATGCAGAAATGTTAAGTGTATAGCACATTGGAAGAATGCAAAACCTGCATGTGCTCTGGATCACAACATGGATTACAGGTCAGGGAGTGAAGGCTGGGAGGTGTTACACTTGTATACAGAGCCTCGTGGGGGAGGTAGCTAATGGCGTCTCTGTTATGTCTCATTATGGATCATATAGCGATGATTTGACCAGAGTACAATTGAACATAAACATCGGGACACTTATTTGGCGATTCTCTGAAGAGGCGATATGTAAGCTTTATTTTTAAAGATGAATAGAACTGCATATGTCGGGGGGAAGAGGGCCAGAAACTAAATTTATATTGGCGAGAGAATGGCTGGTGAAGCAAGAGCCAGGCTGTGCATCTGGAGGTCTGGGGTGGAGGTGCATGTAGGAGAACCCAGGGTGCGAATCCAGCTGACAGGCAGATGGCGGGAAGTAAGGAGCACACCCTGCTCTCGAAGCCTCGGCGCTGGAGGCTTCCCTCTTCCCTCTTGGTCACTCAGTTATCAGCTTGTTCAACCTAGTCTGCGATGCACGAGCCCTCACATGTGTGCAAAGATCAACTGAGGAAGAAAGGTTTACCTTCCATCGTGTGCAGCGCAGAGGAGTCAGCATTGCTCACTGCCTGATGAGTACTTCCTGAGGCATAGTGGTGAGTCAACAGGGTGGGTGGAAGCAATTTCAGGGCTCAGCAATAAGTAACAAGTATCTATTTTGGATTCGGGGTGCCCTAAGATCGGGGTGCACTGAAACGACAGACATATAGACCCTGGCACTGAAGATTATCTTGGAGCTAACCTGGCCTAAGCCACATCAGTGTGGTCTGTTGCAGAGAGACTGTGGAGGAATGTAGGAGTGTTTTTTGGGGATCAGAAGATCTGGGTTCTAATCCAGGCTGGGCTATTAAATTGCTGTTAGGTCTTAGGCAAGTACCCTGAGCTTTTCTCTTCCTCAGTGCATAGAGGCGTGTTTGGTACAAATTAAGGAATTTTTGTCAGGGCTGGATGGATGGTTCAGTGGTTAGCAGCTGCTCTTCCAGAGGACCTGGGTTTGATTCCCAGCACACACATGGATGCTGTCAGCTGCATGGGGTTCTGGCCTCCTCAGGAAACAGGCATATATGTGATATACAAGCATGCTTGTAGACAAGCACCCATACACATAAAACAAAACAAAATGAAATGAAAATCCTTGTGGATTTCCTATGGGGAGATGAAATGAGTGACTGTTGCTGCCGTCATTGCTTGTATTAGTAACTGCCACCACTGCGACTTTCTGATAGTTTAACTGATACTGAACTACATCTCACTCCTCTCCTCTCTGCAGAGAAAAGGAGATCACGTGAAGTTTGAACTAAATAAGATTCAATAGCACATTTTTAATGTGCTAAAATATTTTCAAATGCTTTCCAAAGTCATTTGCATATAAACGATTTGTCTGCTAATTACGGTTATTATTCAGTTATTAAAATACTCCCCAGAGGAGATATGCTTGACTATTTTTAGTAGTCATATTTTGTTATTTTGCTTCAAAAATAATTGATATATAATGTACAAAAGTATTTAAATTTTGACATTTTAAACCAATTGCCCCATTTTGTATATGATTTTTCTCAAACATTCTGAATCAACAAGTCCTTAATGAATTAGTTTATCCAATTCTTGTATTCATTTCTTCATTTTCTGTTCATGAGTATGTCTGCATGGTGAACATGTGCGGTACACATGTGTGTGAGCATGCCCACTCGAGTTCACCTGTGCACGTGCGTGTGGAATCCAATCCTGAAGCTGATGTCAGCCGCCTTCCTCAATTGCTGTGCTCTCCACTTTATTCCTTTTGAGGTAGTGCCTCTCAGTCAAACCCAGAGCTCATGGATATGGCTGCTCTTGTTAGCCAGCATATCCAGGGAAGCCCCTTTGTCTGCCTTCCAAGGAGTGGTGGCTGGGCCCTCAGAGTCCCCAGCAGGGTAGCAAGGGAGGCAAGCATTAGTCTTGAATAGCAGTTGGACAGTAGGAGAGGCTAGGTTTGCTGGTAAAGTCAACTTTGCTTCCTGGAAGAAACACAGATGGTTGTGAGGGTCCATCTTGGAGGGGGAAGGGGGTGTCAGCCAGGAGTGCTGATGGCTGTTAGGTTCCATCTGTGAGGGGAGGGGTCATCCAGGAGCAAGCACAGTCCTCAGTCAGGTCCTCCTTCCATTTGACAGTTATCCAGCTGGGGGGTTGGGCCTGGCAAGGGGGCGGAGCTAAGGCAGAGCTTCCTTCACAGGGCTGTGGAGGCTGATCCTAGATGAATGTGGAAAGGCATGTCAGAGCTTCTCACAGAAAGTGGGAGTTCCACACTATAGACTGGGGGGCGCAGAACCCCTCAGAGGGAGCCCTGGGCTGTGGGCTATGTCTGTGGTCAGGGGTAGGGGGCAGAGCTCTCCAGCACAGAGCCGTGCTGTAGACTCTGCTTGTTGCAGAATCCTAACAACTATGAAAAGTTGTTTATCCTTTTGCTATGACTTAGATATGTATCCCCCAGTGATGAATATTCCCCAAGACTGGTCCTCAGTCTCTCAGTGGAATGGTAGAGACAATGAGATATGGGGTCTGGTGGAAGCTGATTGGCTCTTGAGGCTACGCCTTCTGGAAGGTCTCATGCTAGTGTTTTGTGCTAGTGTAATACTCGGATGTTCCAGTTCCAGGGCCTCCAGTGTTTCCAATACAGTAATGTGGTCTCTCTTCACTCATTTTCTGTCTACTTCTGTTCTGCCAGTGATGCCAAACCAAGGAAAGCCAGCACCGTGGTCTTTGTTCTCTAGATTTATGAGGCAAATAATCTTTTACTTTGTGTATTTTTAAAATAACAACATAAAATATACTAATGCCATTGATTTAAGCAAAGAAAGAAATGAACATTAACAATAAAACAAGATACACGAACAACAGACCTTGTGAGGACAAAAGTCAATTTATCTAAGTCAATAACTATCAGTGTTGTTTCTGTTTTGTCCTGAACGAAAGGGCCCAAGTAGTAGCCTTTTGTTTGCAGTTGGAATGTTTGGTGGGCTTGAGTGAATCCTGGTTGAGGGTTTCCTGATATTACTTCTTGTGTGACAGGGACCTCAGGAGACCTTTTGAGTCTCTATGTGATGTGACAGAATTGTTTGAATGGTGTTACATTCGTAAGCTCCATGATGCTTACATATCAACATCCTTGGAGAAGTCAGGGCTGCTATATTATATTTGAATTGATAATTTTCTCCGTTCAGTGAACGTTTTATGGACTCTTATTCACATCATTCCCTGTAAGCTAACTATTGTCCTTCCCCCAATTCTTCTAAAGTATCTCTGAAATGTCCATTTGGTCCCAGAATATTTTGTCCTATATAATTCTTATTTATTAAGAAATTTCATAAATATATATGCATATGCATGTGTGCGTATCTATAACTATTCAGGAAGAATGTAAGCCATTGTTGGCATTCAGTTTTGTACAGCGTTTTCTAGAAGATTTGTCCATGGTGTTACTTCTTTTCTCTTTTCTAACACACTCGGAATGGCGTAGCTAAGTTATGCATGTTTGTGACTGTATTCAGCACTTTGATTCTTTTCTGAAATGATTGTACCTTGTGGATATGTTCTCAGTAGTAAGCCCATTTAAAATGGCTTATGTCTCACGGTCCTGACAGCACATCAAGAGGAACTGATCTAGGAAAACAGATTTCTTGCTGATCCCCACTGCAAATGACTTTCTCATTATTTATTAACTTTTTATTTTCAATCTTAAAAAAATTACAAGTAATTGTTTCATAGGAAAATTCCTTTTGACCACTCCAAATCTTATTCTTTATTAAATACTCTGAAGTAAATAATTCTTACTTAGTAATTTAAATAGCTTTATATAGCAGTTCATATTCTTAATTTTTTAAATAATTTAGACATCCAGTTATTCTCTCATGTTTTAATACATACTAGCTCACATAGTGCTTTGCTTCTTTATTTCAAGCTTGTTTAGCATTTGAATAGTTTCTCTACAATGATTAAAATTGGAGATACGTGTTTTAACAATATTCATAAGAAGTAAGAGCAAAATGAATGAAATTTTCAGTTTTTATTGAATGGGTGGTGTGGTTAAATAGAATGACCTTATCAAGCATGTTTAATGGACTCTTTAAAGAGGTTTGCTTGGTCTCTGTTTCTTCTAAGCAATTTTTTTGATTAGTGGATTTCAGGAAAACTTACCAATTTTAGGCCACGAAAGTATAATATGCTAACGTGCAGTATTCGGGCACACTTCTCAGCAGAGTGGCTTCATTCAACAACTTTTTGGGTGGCTTTGGGATGCCTGGAACTGTTAGAGCAGGGACCATGGAGGCTCCTGTCCTCAGCGGAGGAGGGAGAGACGGGACACATCTAGCACACCTACAGAGACCGTCTGTGGCAGTGTTTTCGAGCGTGACTCAAAAGAAAGAAAATGTGCGGACCGAGGCAGAGACCTTGTGCTGGTAAGAGAACCCAAGATGAAGGTAACGGAGGACACGTGAGACCATCTTATTGCAGGATGAGTGTTGGGGCTGACATGGAGAAGGGGGAGGAGCCTGCGGAGCCCCCGAATGCCGGTGGTTATGGTCACAGCTGCAGAAGCCATCCCAGTCACCACACCTCTATGTTCTGCCCCAAGAGAAAAGAAGTTTCTCTCTGCTTCCAACTGCTGCAACCAGGAGAAAATGCACCTTGATTGGGTCTGCTGTCTTTAAGTTCAAATGTGGTCTGTTGCTCAGATTGCAAAGAAAATTCTCTGGATGCTAAGTGTCGACTCAGTCTTTAAAAGAGATGGCTGCTGGTCTAGACCCATCCGTTTGGATAATTCCACGCAGCAAGAAGCAAAATTGAAGAGATGCAAGTCTGAGAGTGGCCTGGTGTTTGAGGGGATGAGAGTAGGTCTTGGTGACGATGCAAGACATTAGGAAGAAGCTGATATAGATGAAAGCGAGAACTATGGGAACTGAAAGAGTGCCTTTGTAAAAGATAAATTTTGAAGGAAGTGACAGTTTATAAATGCTAACTTTACATATGAAAATGAAATTGCAGAAGAAATCTTCCTGAGGATTTTGAGGTTGACCTGAGGTTCCAGGTCAATGGGGTTCAAGAACAGGAAGATACACACATGTATGTGATAAAATAGACTATATGTAAAATAAATAATCTGTGCAATGTAGTAAAATATACATATACTTATGCATGTGCCTATGAGTCACAGAGGATGTTTCAAAGCTAGTTTGAGACATTTCCCTCATGAAAGGAAAGCATAAATATCAAAATTAATGAATTGCCTTAGCCAATCACCTATCTAAAAATTATGAAAATAGATTATATATAGCCTTCCTCCTCCACCCATAGAAACCACTTATGCAGATCCTTTTGTTTTTGAACTTGGGAAATACAACAGGTTGGTTCATTTTCTAAATATGTGCTACTCGGTGTTTTGCATATGTGCATATTCATCCATTCATGAGAACAGAATACTGCCAAATTTTCTGGTTAAAAATATAGGAAACCCAGTTATATCTGGACTTATGAAAAACAATGGATAATCTTTTTTTTTTTCCAAATATTGCTCGGGACATATTTATGTCAAAAATACCATTGCGCATATGAAATAAGCATCTGAGTGAGCTCTTGTGTTTGATTTGGCAATTCTGAAGGGAGTGTTGAGCGTACCCTGCGTCTCTGGAACCACTGCTGCCATCCCCCGGAACACTGCCACCTATGTTTGCCATTCTGTAAGCCGCTCTTCATCAACAGGGCGAGTGGCGCATAGGGAATCTGCCAGTTTCTTAAAACATTTTAATGGATAATCTTTGTCCTTAGAATAAAATGCTGACCACTTATTATGACCTGAAGTGACTTGGTTCATACCTTTTGCCTAAGTTCATCGTGCATACATTTTTGTTCTTCATACTGGTCAAGTTCATGACCCCTACTGTTCTTAACTTTCTTCAACCACTCCAACTAGTTCAGCCCTACGACTTGGATTTCTTTACATGAGACTTTGTATCTACAGTGGGACCCCCAAAGAGGCCGCTGTTGATCACCATAGACTGTCTTCTCCTTGGCACTGCAGATACCTTTGGCTGGACGATACTTCACGTGAAAAGGATGCCCTACACCTTATAAGATGCTCAGCAGCACCTCGGACCCCCGCTGTGCCAATTAGAAATGTTTCTAAACATTAAAAACTATTCCCAGGGCTAAAATCATTCTTGGGAATCACTTCAGGGGTCAGTCACCTTCGCCGTTACTCCTATCTCACACTGGTGAGCTGACCCACTCTCCTGAGGAAGGTAATTATTCTGTTTCATTGGTAACTGCCTGTCAGCGTCTTCACCCTCCTTAGAAGAGACGCTTTCTGTGTGTAAAAGTTGGTTGTTTTATCCACTACTACTGTTTCCATGTTTTCTAGGATATATGTGCTCAATAAACAGTTACTGACTACATGAAAACATTTAAGAGCCTTGTTTGAAATTTCCTAGCTGGCACTCACAGGCGAGGGTGAAGTAACAATGAACCAGAAGTGACTCTTTGTTTCCACAGTCACATAGAGAAGACTAATCGTAGACTCCAGAAGACATGTCATAAGAATTATAATGTCAAAAGGCTACCGTTATTCTGTAGAAGTTTCAGAGAAACAAGCGAGCTGGTTGTAGAGGAAGGTCTTGTGTAGCCCATGCTGCCTCACTGGGAACAGCACTGCCAGGCTATTCAGCGCTCATCTGCAGACCTGAGAATAGTCCTTGGGCACAAACCACATGGAGAATTGAGGAAGGGAGTTTCACAAATGAAATCAGAGTGCCCTTACCATAGGAAAGTGGCTGTAATGATTCGGAGGACCAGCGTAAGTGTATACATCTTTTATGCAGGTAACTGGATTAGTGGGAAGCTACCAGGGATGTCATTTGACATGGAGGTTCAAGAATGGTCCAGAAAAAATGTGTATTGACATATACTTATTGTATTACACATTGTTAACTATGATGCAGCATAATTATTGCTCTTAATCACAGCCTAATTGCTGGACTATATATGAACCAAATATGAAGGGCTTTTAAGGCATTTATTTATTTTCTAAGATTGCAAATAATTAAAACCATGACCTGTCCACTAGGAAATTCATAAATGCTAACTGTACAGCTCTGCACATTTTTATAAGAAGCCATTCAAGAATGAATCACTTGGAAAAGGGCGTGGCCAGAGAGAGCTCCTTTGTTCCATTCATGGCCCTCATCTTCCTCTAAAGCAAGCTCTGTGTGGATCTCCATCCTCTGAGTGCACCGCCAGCCTTTGAAGGCTATACAGAAATTACGCAGCATCAGCTCTCTGTTCTCCTCCTGCCCAGCGTGCCCACAGCCGCCACCCAGCTGCTGCGACAGCGGATCATCCCTTACATAATACCACCACAGCGTACGTATTGACTCTATCTAGGTTACTTCCTGCTTGTCCTTTGGATAAGTACCACTTCTGTGGATACATGTGTCCCTGCTTTGGGAGATATATGTATAGACTTAGAAGTAAAACAAAAAACAACTCGTACATGCATATTGAGTTGTAATCAATACTTCAAAAATAGTTTCCTAGTGTTTGATTCTGTTTTCACAGCTGAGCATCTTTATTGCTTTACACCAGTAGGAAGGTTCTTAAAACGTGTGAAGTTGTAGAATTAAGGTCTCATAAAAAGAAAACTGTTGCCTTAAAAGAAATGCCAGCTAGCCTAATAATGTTATGTATGCTCAGCATACTTCAGAAGTCTTAACGAAGCTGATCACTTCCTTTGGTGCAAGTTTACCCCCGTGCCTACTTAAGCCTACTTCAGACCAGGTGATAATGGCAAGGATCTACTGAGTCTAGAAAATGTAAGCCATCACTGGAATACGGGGACTGTGGGAGCAACTTGTGCTCCGAGTGCGTGGTACTCCTTTAAGTAAATCATAAAAATCATTGCTGCTTTACACAAGAAGTTTACAAGGTCACATGAATGCTTTCTTACTGTGCATATGGTAAGAACTGTGCATTTCAAGTTAAATATAGGAGCAGTTCTGGCTGTAAAGAAGTAGTTTAAGAAATCAAGAGAACTATAAATGGCCATCTGTTCTATTCTCCATTTTTTATTTGCTGAATTAACCCAGTGCAATATTTTAATGAATAATGGGTTGGAATTCCATCTGCTAGTTAATTTTTTTTGCACTATACAATAATCCATCATTTTTACTGAGTGGAAACAATTTGCTACCTTGTAAAAATATTTTTTAAAAATAGAGACAGTGGGTGGAATTCAACTTTCCATTAATTTAAGTGTGTTTGGTGATGGAGATATTGATGGAGTGTCTTTTGAGTCAAGGTACCAGGAGATTATTTCTGTGGAGGAGGAGGATGCACACTGGGTGATGTCTGTCTCCAGGCTATGAGCATTTGTGTCAAGGTACCAGGAGATTATTTCAGTGGAGGATGCGCACCGGGTGATGTCTGTCTCCAAGTATGAGCAAGGTGCTTTGGCTTCTGTAGAAAGACATGAACATTCATGTGGCTGAAGGTTGCACAGATGCATATGGCTTCAGTGATAACAGACTGTCAAAGGAGTGTGAGGGGAAGTTCTTTATAAATAATGTAAAACGCGTGGCACTAACAAACTGAGCTCGTGGTATTTCAACTCTGCACTCAATGCTGTGAGTCTGCAGCCAATCTGAACATGAAAGAGAGAAAGAACAAGAGCAAGAATGTGAGTTCACACACATACACACACACACACACCACACACGAGCACACACAGCGAGAGCATGAACTCATACACCTGCACACATTTAAATTAAAGTTTCACTGAAGTATGTTTTTATTTTGTGTTTTATAACCCCTGTCTTTATTTCTCTTATGCTGGTATGCTGGTATGGAACATTATATGCTTTCAGGCTATTTAAGGTGTGTGTGTCTGGGAGCAGATGTTGGTTTAATGGTGTCTTTAAGGCCTGCTGTGTCACTTTCATAAGTAGATTTCCTGAAACAGGGTTTGACCAGAGGGTTCAAACTGACATTTGGAAACCCAATGGCTACAGTACGAGGTACACAAAGGGAAGGGTCTTTAACATAGTCCAATATTGACGCTTTTAAAGATTTCTATATCGTTCACTAAATATTTTCTCTCTAGGAAGTTCTCTGGCTCAGTCAGTCTTAAATATTTTATCAATGGATTAAAAAAAACCTCCACTCCACTTCTTATCAGTCTTTGGCCTAAGGCTGTTCTTACCTATCGGTAGAGATGTATCATTCTCCATAAAGATAAGGGCTAATTCGTGAAGAAACAATGGTAGAGAACTGGCAACAATATTTATATAGATTGGAAGAGAGTAAAATATAGCAATCTTATTTTGAAAGAATGATTAAATTCTGAAAGTTATGACCCAGCGTGCTAGCAATGACGTGTGAAGTGGAGGAACAACCACAGAGACCCAGAGGTTAATCCCCTCACACCGCCTGGCAGATTTGCCTGTCGGGGTAGATGGAAGCCATGGCAGCTCCCTCGTTCCGCGGGGTTCATCTGTGAAGTATGATATACTCAGACTGCCTTAAGCCTCTAGGTCCCCCTAAACTGCTCATGTGCTCTACATGCAATTGTTCCCATATTATATATACCATATCCCATCCCCACATACCACAGCATCAGCATCCTATTCCTATGTGAACAGGAAATGACGTATGTATTTTAAGAGATGATTCCATCACACCTTAAAAACCAAGCCAAATGCAAACCCCATCCCCTGCCACACACATACACACACACACACACACACACACACACACACACACACACACACACACACAGAGCAACAAAAACAACTCCGGTAAATTAAGTCACACATTTAAGTGCTTCAAATCTGGTGACTATAAATACAAAAACCCCTGCTATGAAATGGTGAAGAAAGGTCCTCCCTACTGGTTTTATCTTGGAGAACTTTTACTTCTCATGCTTTACATTATTGTGAAGTTCTGGCTTTGCCGCAGACAAAACCATTCTTAGAGCCTGGCATTCAGAAGTGGCACTGTAACATCTTGCCAGGACCCAGGAGAACCTGACTTATAAACTGAGGCATGAGTGTGAAGGACAGATGACAGATGAGAACCGTGTCCATCAAAGCATCGCGAAGATGAGTACAGCATGCAATGTGCGCCAGCTGGTCTCTCCGTAGGTCCTTTACATACCACGATGACCATAAACAGGAAGGTTTTCTTCAACTATGACTAAAGCATAGAACAGGGAGAAATCACTTTTATGAAATTCTGCCTATGAATCCAATGGAAGCAATCCATTAAAACATACAAAACTTTGAAGCATAATAAAGCTTTAATATTTCTGAAAAAATTGAACGATGGAAAATGGAAAACTGAATGATGTTCAGGATCAAGATGGCCCCTGATTAAATCTTCAAGAAACCAGAGGCACGTGGCAGGACTCGTTTCCCTACCGTGTGGCTTGGTCTTGTGTTCTCATGACCAACACTCTGGGTGCCCCGACACATGGGAAAAACTGAGACCACAGATAGAAACACATAACCGTGCAGTTGGCAGAGGTTTTCCCATGGGGTGGCCTGCGTGTGGATCTTAACTCTTATACTCAAAAGCCTCTGTGGTTTGGGGGAAGTTATTTAATCTCCTCAAATTTCCATTTATACATCTGGGTATAAAACGAGCTGTCTTTTAAGGTTATTGTGGAAATTTCCATTTACACATCTGGGTATAAAACGAGCTGTCTTTTAAGGTTATTGCGGAAATTAAAACTTTTGTCTCTAAAACCCTCAGTTCTATGCCTGGCAGAGTTTGTGTTTAAAAAAAAAAAAATCCAGTAACTGTTTCGTACAGTAATTCTATGCCGAGTTACAATTATTTATTTCTTCTTAAGCAAAAATGTGGAGTGAGATGGGAGGCTTATTTATATATGACACATGCTGGGGCTTGTTGGGACATGGCCGATTCCCTGGCTGCCAGGGATTCATCTTAACCAGCACCCAGAGTGTTGGGAACGCTTATTCTTCCTTGCAATCAAGCCTTTGACAGCCAATGTTTAAATTATTATTGGCGCTTCCTTTGTTCCTGTGTGCTAATTGTATAGTCTGCTGTTCAGAAAACACAAACCATGCTTGTAGATTGAAATCCATTAGAGAATAAATTATATTTGTCAAATCATAAAAAAAGTTTGATTTTTGCAACATGCTCCAATGAAAGGACTGTGTTGATTATGGTGTTAATGTGAACACCTTCTTGACTACTGAGTGCAATATACAATCAATGTTTCTCTTCCACATGTCTCAAAGCACATAACTTGTAGCTCTCTGAAATGGAAGAGACAGATAGTACCAAATCTTTGTTTTATAGCTCATTCCCCAGAGAAGCTTATGGCTGTGCTGGAAAAGAAATGAAAAAATAAAAACTTAAGACATATTGTCTGAACTATACACTGGGATATCATAGAAATTTTTAACCTTATCAAGAGAAGCTCAAGGGTATTAGCTATATGATCAGCCACAGAAATACATCAGGCTTACAAGCAAGTAAAAAGTGGAGACCTGTCAATTCAAGTTTTCATTATTACTATTGCTTATCTGCTTTTTTATCTTCTTTTTGACCTTTTCTCTTCCTCTCTAATTTATCTAGCAACATTCTGTAAATGATGAGAATATATGCATATGTATGTATACATATATATTAAAATAAAAAGTAAGATTAACATTTTAAAGAGAACTTCAGAGAGTTTGTATTTTTCCCATATTTAAAAGTATTAAGAAAAACGTTTATTTTGTGTCAACAACGATGTGTGTGGCTGTTCAGTGCCAATTACTGTGCTGGGGCCCATTGAATTCCTCACACTCAGAGGTCTACTTGCAAAGGTCTTCCTAACTGTTTAGCGAAACAGAACAGGAAAAAAAAAAAAACAAAAACAAAACTGTGAACATGATTTAAGGCCGAACAAAATGTGGTGAGTATAAAACACAAGGTCTTCTGCCAGAAAGTATCAAAAACATCTATATCAGCGAGTCGGGGGTCGCGGTGAGTCACAGAGGGACCAAGTCAGCTTTTCATAGGCACACAAAGGGAAGAACTGCATTCAGTGGGGTCATGGAGAAGACATCAGGTTGGAGGTTTGAGGAGTCACGATGATCTAGCTCGGCTGAAATAGAAGAGTCATAGGTGCATGTGGGCGGGGCTCTGAGAGCAGCCCTTGGTCAGGGGCCATGTGGGCGGGGCTCTGAGCAGCCCTTGGTCAGGGGCTATGTGGGCGGGGCTCTGAGCAGCCCTTGGTCAGGGGCCATGTGGGCGGGGCTCTGAGAGCCGCCCTTGGTCAGGGGCCATGTGGGCGGGGCTCTGAGAGCAGCCCTTGATCCGCTCTCTTCTTGGTGCCTGTCTGAAGGTCCGTATTTACAGCTATCCAGCCCCCATTGCTGGGGTGTACTCTAAGGCTGAGTAATCGGTTATCTTAATTTCTGTGTGCCCACTCGTCCCCAGTTTCATGCTTCATGGAGTTTTCCTCGGTTACGATAAATTTAGCTCTGGCTCAGGCTTTCTAAGCCGGCCCTTGGCTCATCCACACACCTGCGTCCTAAGCGCCTCATGGGTCTCGCAAATTGAAGATGCTCCCAACTGACGTCAGTTAACACATCTCGTGCGTTTTCCTCTCTGCACAGCTCAGGTGGTAGCGATTCTGTGGTTTGATGAGGCTTGAAGTAAAACTTTGGAGCCACCCTTGAACTTTTCTCTCATAGCAGCTAGCATGGACTTTTTCAAAGAGACATCTAAGGAGCTGTAGATGTAACTTCGTGGTAGAGTACTTGCCTAGCGTCTGCAAAGTCCAGAGTTCGATTCTCTAGTACCACAAAACAGAATAGAGCAGAATCTACTGGGGGTTAAGGCAGACATCTGATAGCTTTGTCCCTTTCTTCAAAGGCCCCTCTTTGTCCCTAAGGATGGCACTTGGAATACAATGCAAAATTCTTTTTCCTACTTATAAGGCCTAGTGTGATCAACTTCTCCATCTCGCCCCAACCTGGAATCCTACCATGTGATTCTCACTGTTTTTCCTCAGATGCTCTGCTTGGTCTCCTCAGTGCAATGCTTAACTTTAACTGTCAACTTTTTTAATTGTCAACTTGTCACAGCTTGGAATCACCTGTGACGAGGGTCTGGATGAGGAATTATATAACGCAGGCTGTGCGTGTCTGGGGATTGTTTTAATTACATTTCTGGGTGTGGAAAGACGTAGCCCACTGTGGATGACACCGTGCCGTGCCCCAGGTAGGGGATCTTGACCTGCATGAGAGCAGGAAATGGAGCCGAGCCCTAGCAAGCAAACGTCTGAGAGTGCACGCTTAGTTCTCTCCCTTTTCTTGACTGGACGTAACCAGCTGCTTTGAGTTCCATCTTGACGCCCTTAAAATAACGGGCTGTAAGCTGGCATAAACCTCTGCCTCTCCTCAGTTGCTTTCTGTTGGGTGCTTTATCATAGCAATAAAAATGAAACTGGAACGCTTGATTCCGTCAGTATTCCAATTCCGGGCCATCTTCCTTCTATGCGCCTGGCCCCGTGTCAGTTCCTCTTTCTGTAATGCTTTTCCAAAAGCTGTCGAGATTTATATGCTCAGGCCTCTGCTCCAAAGTCACTTTGTCACAGAGACTACCTCATCAGAACAGTTCTCCCCATCTTACATCCCAGATCTCCCCAGGTCCTCTCTCCCTTCCTCTTTCCCTGCCTCTCTTCCTCCTCCCCCCTTCTCTCCCCCTCCCCCCGCTGGTATGCGTGTGTGGACATGTGTGGACACTCTTTCCCGTGTGTGGACGTGTGGACTCCTGAGGTCTGTGGCAGGCGTCTTCCTTTGCTGCTCTCCACCTTAGGTTTTTTATTATTATTATTTTATTATTATTTTTTGAGACAGGGCCTCACTGAACCTGGAGCAAACTGATTCAACTAGACCGGTTAGTTAGTGAGCCTCCTGGTCCTGCATGTCTGCCCCGAAACACTGAGGTCACAGCTGTGCAGGCCCTTGCTTGACTTCTATGTTGGGTGGTCGAGATCCGAATTCCAGGTCCTCGTTCCTGGGTCAAGTGCTTTACCCACCAGACGGTCTCCCCAGTTGCCAACCCTCCCCTGCGTCTCAGCACGCACGGCCATGCTGCGTGTTTCATGGATACCGTTTCTTGTCTCTTTTCGTATAACTCAGATACTTTGAAATTTTGGTTATCATGCATGTCACAGGGGCCACATGCTTTTTGAAGACCTTTACCGTTTACCCCTTACATTACCCATAAGGACACCCACGATACAGATAGTATTTTTATGGACCAGGACATTTAAGCACAGGGAGGTTAAAAATAGGATACGTATATCTTACAGCTCAGCTGTGGTAAAGCTCGTCCTGAAGCCTAAACAGTCTGACCCCTCGCCACCATGGGCATGGGTGCTTTTGAAAACAGTTCACTTCTCTGCTGTTCTGCCGTAGTTACAGGGTGTCCTGCCTCTGCAGTTAGGCAGTCAGAAACTTGGTCACAGTGACATGAGGTGGTAAGACAGCTACCTTTCCCCTGTACTCACCAACCAAAGAGACCATAGACATAAACCATGACATTCCCTTTTGTTCACTCACCATATGCGAGTCTCTTTAAGAATGTCATTGAGGTTCTTCTAAGAAAGTTGTCTGGAGTTTTAAAATCTGCCTGCATGGTTTCATTTTCTATTAAAACATCGTTACTGTAAACTCAGCAGTAAATACTACATATTAAATCCTTGACTGCTTCGTGGGCTGAGCAGAACAAATTACCTAAAGAAAGCTTGTCTTTGAAATTTCTTTCTTTTAAGTAGTCAGTAAAGCGATGTTTGTTGAGTAATATCAGCCAACTCGGACTGAGTGCATATGTGCTTCTCATGTTGGGTGCTAGGCCGTGAGTAGACATGAAAGCTATTTGTCCGTCTAAGATGATCAAGATGCTAGGGATAGATTAGCAAAAAGTGAGAACAAGCTTTATAGCTGGTGAGTGACAGGCTTAGCCAGGGAGGATGCAGCACCGGAAGAGCTCAGGGTCCTGGGAGCAGCGCCACCCACCTGTAAGCTTAGTATTCTGGAGGAGAGGCAGAAGGATTATAGTGAGTTTGAGGCCAGGCAGAACTACATGCACAGTTAAGTCAGAGCGGGCAGGACTGTGTCTCACAAAAAAAAAAAAAAAAAAAAAAAAAAAAAAAAAAAAGATAAAGGCAGCTAAGAGGTATTTGAGAAACCAACCCAGTGTTCAGGGTGATGTCGAAGCAGCAGCATCAGCGGCGACGGCAGTTACATGTTCTGACCTGTTCTGACCTTCCTCGACACAGAACGAGCATGAATAATGGGAGAGTTCCATGTTGTGAATCTCTGCACAACGCGGCGTTTCGTAGAGGGAAAGTATATTAATTTCTGAAAATCCAATTTCTTATTAGCTCCATAAATTGCTATAGGACTGTTGAAAATGCAAAAGTGCATATGTGTGGGAATTACTGACAGGAATTAACGTGATGTGTTCCATTTTATGGGCACTTTAAAATGCATTTCCTTTAATTATGAAAGCATAGGGTCTCAGCTTTATTTAACCCTTTCTCCTTACAGTTGACATTTTTGGTATAGTTTTATTTAAGATTTATTTTTAGTACTTTAAATTTATTCTTCCTGTTTATCTTTGTGTGGTTTTTGTGCACCCAAGTGAGGTGTCTGAAGAATCCAGAAAAGGGTGTCAGAGCCCCGGGAGTTAGAGGTGCAGGAGGTTGTGAACTGTCCTCTGTGGATGCTGGGAATTGAACTCATGCCCTCTGGCAGACTGGCGCATACTGCTAACTACTAAGCTATCTCTCAAGCCCCATATTTCTATTATATTCTATAAATATTTGTTGAATCTTTCTTGACTTTCAAGTTTATGTCTCTATAACATTTTTAACAAGATCATACTTAACATTTATATATAATACATCTTTAAAATCTGCTCCTTCTGGATTCTGTCGGTAAAGCTGGTGTAGATCTGTTAGCACTCACGTATCGCTGACAGGACATAGAGTTTAAGATAAATATCACACAATATATTTAAGATGGACAATTCTGAAACTTTCTCTCATTAGGATGGTGTTTTATAGTTCATGAAGCTGGTTTTGTTTTTTCAGCTTATTCTGCCTGCTTTCTTTCAGCAGATCTCAGCTGTAGTACAGAATTCTAGACCAAAGAAAGTTGGTTCAGAATATCATATACAGGCCCCTGAGCACCCGAAGAAGCAGGTACAGTGTGTTCAGAGAACTACTGAGAGCACGCTAATCCAGGAACAGAGGCAGAGCACCATGCAGGGTCATGGATTATGTGGTATGATCAGAGCAACATTGACAGATAGTGGCTCCCAGGAAAGGAGCTTCAGTCAATCATGAGCCACTCATCACCAGAATGCAGACTCCGTATGTATCATTAGACTTTGCTGGGCATCTATAAATCATATCTAAAAATGAAATGGTAGAGAAGAGACAAATTCAACCGTAAAGTCCCTTCGACCCCAAAGCTCAGGGAATAAAGCAAATGAAGCTGAATATGCCCACTCCTGACTTCATTTGAATGAAGCATGATGGTTTTAAGAACTCATGACACCAAGTGTACTGGGACCTGCCACCCCCTGGGTCTACAGATGGGCAGGTCTCTTTGTATGGACTGTAGTAAGAATCGCGTTCATGTCTACATCTGGAACCTTCTCATACAGGTGACCTGAGCTTTCTTAGATAAGACAGCTGCTCCATTTAAATTATTTGCTTCTATTAGGCGTTTACAAAGTCCTTTCATATAGTACATAAATTTTATGCTAACATGTTAATAAAGATCAGAAAGATTCTTTTCAGTCACTCTAGATTGATGAAAACAGAGCTGACTCTAGCTAATAGAAATATTTTTATTTATTTTTGGTTAGATCATATTTTCTGAGCCATCTGCCTATGGAATATGGACTGAGAAATAAACTTATAGAGTTTATTTTGGGAAATTATAATCTCGAATGTTGAAAATATAGGGAACGTGTTTGCACATATTTTCTTCTGCAGTCTCTCACGTAGAAGATCATCTGGCCCTCTTTCCTATGGCCATTGGTGGGAGCTGATTCATGTTCTGAGACACAGACGACTGATTAGAAGCCAAAGTTAACAGGGTCCTGCTGCTGCGTTTGCTGAGGGCTTTCATTCCTTGTCTAAGATCAAAGACTGCGTTGTATTACCAGTTCCTCGGAAGTTTCTGAGTCTAAAATTTTGTGTTCTTATTTAGAAAAGCTCCTAATTTTCTCTCATTATCAGCACTGCCACCGATTGCTGGTCTCCATACGATTTCTGTGCAAATGTCAGTGCACATCGACTCTAGCCAAATGTCCTTAATCCAAGAAGCGGAAAAGAGTCTATGCTGGGCCCAAGTCTGCAATCTCTTAGAAACCGCACTTCGTAATAGCAAGATTACATGGGAGAATTGTGAGCCTCTGGTTGGCTTTTCTATAGATGACACAGACCACCAGAAGAGCTGCATGAACCCCAAGATCAAGTTGGTATTTTATATTTCTGAGGTGATTCGTTGGATGGTTATATTTATGTATTTTCTTCAAGTTAAGTCCACAAATGGAAGTTGTTGACATTTTTAACACTGGACTGGGAACTTACTAATTTGTGTTTGAGTGTCACATAAGAGGTGACAAAATCATTACTGAAAGAAAAAGCATCCCATACTTTCAAACAAAGGACGTAGACAGAGGATTATGACTACACAATATTCACGATCCAATAGTGGCAAAGGGCCATCTCCTCTTCTGTAAACGTGTTTCCGAGACGTGAGAGTTCAGAGTGAACTGAAGTCTTCTGGACTTTAAGATCCTTAGCACTGGCGTCTTAAGCTAATTTATGGATATGACTTTTGTAGTGCGGCATGGAGATAATTTGCCTACAATCATTTCTTAGACATCACTGAATAGCCGTCCTGTAATAAAAGTCCGTCATCGTTACAGTGAATCAGACTTAGAGAGTGTAAGTTGTACTCGATTGTAGAATGCATTTAAATACCTTGATTAAACCCCCCTGACTCAATTTCCAGTGACATTTCCTGCCCTTAGCGGTTAGAAGATTTTACTCTACACAGTAGATTCCTTTCCTTGGCTTCTTCTCATATTCATTGTTTCTATGTTTCTATTAGTTTATGAAAATGTGGGTATTTGTCTGAGTTGATGTTAACTATAGTTACTTAACAATGTATGTCCTGCACTAGTGAAACTACTTCAAATAGATTGAGTTTATCATGGTGGAATTACAATTGAAGAATCACTCTGTATATCTAAGGTGATTATTCAGTGCTGCTCATTCTTTCTCATAATATTTGGGATTGTATTCCAAGGCTTTCAAGAAGGGGGGTGGGTTTTGCACTAAGTTAGCTGAGATGTTCTGGAGGAAAACTGAAGAGAACAGAATGTAGAACAGGCTCTGCTTCGCGAGGTCAGGCATCATGAATGGAAGGTCCCAGATGATGGACATCACTCGGGAACTACTCAGGCCTGGCCCCAGCATCTGGATGCAAAGCTCTGGAGGGAGATTCTGACCTCCTAAGCCCTCTGAAAGATGCTGGTGCAGCTTCATGTTTACGCAGCTCTGTTGGTTTTATTAAAACAACTAAGGAGAGCATGCCTTCCTGGAGGTCCACAGCTCACATCCCAACTCACTTAAACTGAAACTCAGTAGTATGCATGGCTTTCTTCAGAGACACTCAAGCTTGTCGGTACCCAGTGAGTCAATTCTCAACTTGATCATGTCGGGAACCTTGGCTTCCTTGTTTTGAGAGTGACTTCCCTCTCTCTGGGGCCAGAACATTGGGAATTATATAAGGAAAGCGAGAAGCAGAGCAGGTTCTACCCATCACTAACGAGGCTTAAGCCAATGTAAGCCTCTTACTTTCACCAGAGGCCCTTACATTGGGGCCTTATTGTCTGAATAACAGTAAATGTAGGTGTCATTTTGCATTTTAAACATGTATCATCTTTTAAAGTATGACTCTCACACCGCGTTAGCTTTGGGCGGTGCTGAGTCTGGCTGGGATGCCAGCACGCACCAACTCCTGACACACGGTAACGGCTTCGTAAGTCCTCAGGATGTGACTTTAGATATTTGCCATTCCTCTCGCCTCTCATCATTTACCTCCGAGTCGGAGTCACACTCTGGATGGACTGCGGGCACAGAGTGGGAAGCATGTGATGGACACATGGTGCACGTTCTGTTTGGCAAACAAGATGCAGGTGTCAAGGGTGCTCCATCACTGAGAACTCTAGCTTCTCCATTGCATTTATGCGATACCTGAATATTTATGCAAGCGAAGAATATGGAGACTCGTTTTTTTTTTTTAAAGGTAAAATTCTTTTTAAACCAAAGTGAAGTTGCTTAAGATTCAAATGACAGTTCTTTGCTGCAAGTCAAATTGTATTCTTTGCCCTCTCTTTGACAATGATTATAGTAATTGAACGGAACATAATCTTCTCCACTGAAGTGTATGAAGGTGGACACTCGAGGTTTCATTCCCAGAGTCCCACGGGTAGACTCAGCCACGAGCTCCTGTGAACACCGGTGATGTCACTTAAGGAAGTCCTGCTGTTCACTGGGCCGGAAAAGCACATCATGACATTAATGCAAGAATCTTTGAACATCATCAATTATCCCCATTTTTATATTACTTCTTTTCAATTAATTTCATTCCATAATGTAGAGTTAGCTGGCTTATTTCTCTTTTGGTTTAATGATGGTAACATTATCATTTCTAGTGTTTATCAAGTGCTGACTGGATCTTTTTGGCTGAAGAGTTGGTTAGGAAAATGCCTGTCAAGCTCACTCACCACCATAGTGACCGAATTTTAATACCTTCTGGGGATACAGACATTTATATAATCTAACTCCATGGTGCTGAGGTGCAGTGTATGTGGTGTATTTATGATTGAACAGAAAGTTTCAAACAGCAGCCTGTGAAATTGGATTTTAGATGTAATGTACCATAAATAAGTGCTATAAAGATTGCCTTTAATGCTATAAATCAGATTTCACTGGTTTCAGTATCTCATTCTGGTTATTGTATTACCCACAAAATCAGAGGAAATCAAAGAGCTGGAAGATTTTTTATTTTAATATCCTATATTCTACACGGATGGCACATACACCCTCGTAGTTTCCTCTTTGGGTGGTTTGGACAAGACTTGCAGGTGGCGGACCCTAGCAACACATCATTGGCAGTATCTGTGTAAACATCCAAACTTTGGGATGCCAAACGTTTTCAAACGTCCTGTCTGTGAAATATACAAGGCAGTTGGACTGACAGGTTTCTTCCCTCCCTGAGAAGCTGACTGTCATGTTCTTCATGCCTAGCTGACACCTGTGGAGACTGGCAGGTGAACTGAACTTTGTACCTCCTCCGAAGTGCACAGACACGGATGATGGAGCTCCCACTGAGGCTGAGGAGCGGTGGCTTGCATGGCTTATCAGTGTTGTGGAAGGCATCCATCCCTAACTGCTTCTACGAAAAGGTTGTCTTCCTAAGCAGTCTCCCCATAATTGATTTAGAACAGTTGGCCCACTCTGTCAGTTATTTTTATAAGATTCTTTTTTATTCAAAGTGGCTCAGACAAGAAAATCAACACATGGTGGTTGTTTTTAAAGAAACAGAAACGAACCTGCAGAGGCCAAGAAACTACAGCAACCTAAAAGTTAGTCACTGGGCATGGTGGCAGCTACCTGTCATCCTTGTAATCAGAACACTGTGGCAGGGGCATCATTGTGATCCTGGATCTCCACCTAGGAGAGCCTATCTTTTATAAAAACATAAAGTAAATCAAACAGAAGATATAAATGGCCAGATGAAGCCAACAGTTGTCAAGCTGCTTACAAGGCACCTCCTTCCCGTTTTCCTAACATTTCCTCTGCCCTGAGAGTTGCCTTTGAAAGCTAACCTTCTCCTCATTGATTGAGCACTGTGATGGTTTCAAACATGGCCTCCATAGGCCCATAGGGAGTGGCGGTATTAGGGGATGTGGCCTTGTTGATGGAAGTGTGTCACTGTGAGCAGGCTTTGAGGATTCAGATGCTCAACTGAGGTCCAGTGTCACATTCTCTTGCTGCTGCTGGCCAATCCAGGCGTAGAACTCTCAGCTCTTCTCCAGGACCATGTCTGCCTGTGTGCCACCATGTTTCCCACTGTGATGATCATGGACTAAGGCTCTGGACTATAAGCCAGCCTTAATTAAATGTTTTCCTTTATAAGAGTTGCTGTTGTCATGATGTCTCTTCACAGCAATGGAAACCCTAAGATCAGCCCGTGGTGGAAGTCTCTCGAGCAGAGCCTGTCAGGAAGCTGTAGATTCATTCTTCTCATTCATTCGTTCATTCATTCGTTAATTTATTTTCACTCCACCGTTACACAAGGTACACTGTCACTAGTTAGCAATCCAACTGAAAGCCTAAGTCAACTTGCTCGTGAGAGACAATACTGAATGGTTGTGCTGTGTGTTAATTATGGAAAGATCTAATTTCTACAAATGCTTAAGCGATTGTCAACTTGCTAGACCAAAAGCCATCTGTGACAGGAGCACTGCTGATATAGTGCCCGTCTGAGGCCAGCAATTATTTTTCCCCAACATAGGAAATCTTCCTGATGCCACCTTTCCTGGCTGTGAACTGAACTGGAAGAACTGAAGGGATTACACTGATCAGGGCTTGACATTTATGGCTGCCAGTTGGCTGCTAGAAATACAGCCAAGGAGCTCAGCCCTAGACCTGGGAGGCAGCTGGATCCGAGGCCGTGTCTTGGCGCATGTTTTGAGCTGTGTGTGCTCAGATTTCTGGGAGTCCCTTCAACTTCTGGATTGAACAAAGAAGGGCCCTTGTCCATCCGTGCAGCTGAGCAGGAGCATGGGGTCTCTCATCTCTGAAGATTCCTAATGCTCCTTCCATGTCCTTATTGGAGCTCGAGGGACACCGCTTCCCTCTCTCAACCATGCCTTCTCCGTGGTACTATCACCAATATGAACATCCATTCAGCACCAGATCAACCATACCCCTGCAGTTATTTTTTTTTAAATTTTGTTTGCCCTCTTCTCTAACTCCAGGCAAATGTTAAAAAAAGCATCAATTGCTCTTGTGGCTTGCTTCCTTAGCGTCAACTGATCTCCTCTCCTACCCTCTTAGATCTACCTAAGATCACCAGATAATGATTCTTTTTCAGCAAAGTTGAGTTTGCTGCACCACCGCAATGTGGCAGATTGCTGCAAACCACAGAAGCTACGGACATCTTTCTAAACAAAGGAAAAGATAGGGGTTCTTATAGGATTTTGAGGGATGATAGAGTTTAGGTGAAATTTAAATAACGAAGTGTGTGGATAGGCTCAAAACAAAACAAAGGTGTGTGCAAAGGGCTTAGTGTCATGTCTAGACCTTGAAGTGCATCTGAGGTCCTGTTTCCTTGGAAACTACTTGGTTGGGAAAGATGTAGAATGGTGTGTCCAGGAACCCCTTTATTAGAAGCTTGGTACCTTGACTGGAAATAGAGGCTTTCCGTGTCAAGTGAGTTACAGTCTTTAGGCAATATCAGGGTGTTCTACTTTTACCCACATAATTCTCCTGGTCTTAGAAAACAAAAGGATCTCAAAGAAGTAGGTTTCTAAAAGGTGTTTCTTCGAGCATGATAAAAATGTAAACTTCTTAATTACATTGAGCATAATGTAATTTCATCCATAAGATTCTTTTTGTTTGTTTGTGTCTTTGAGACAAGGCTTTTCTATGTTGTGTAGCCCTGGCTGTCCCAGCACTAGCTCTGTAGACCAGAGTGGCCTTGAACTCAGAGTTCCTCCTGTCCTTGCCTCCCAAGTGCTGGAATTAAAGCAGTATGCGACCATGCCTGGCTCATTTATAAACTTTTAATTGACATCTGAGCATTTTTGTGTTATTCTTTCTGAATTTTTATATAATGGAACACACACACACACACACACACACACACAGACTTATTCCAGTTTCTGACACTGCTTTTTTTTCTCCTGGTAAAGAATGTGTGTGTGTGTGTGTGTGCGCGTGCGTGTGCACGCGCGGTGTATGGAAACACCAACACAAGCCCCACATGGGGAATCCAAAGCAAGATGTCTTGTGTCTCTGGCACGCTCTGCCTAGTCCCCTGAGACGGGGTCTCTCAAGTGATAGAGAGCTAGCTGGCTGTTGGGCTGTGACTGCGCAGCAAGCACCCAGGATCCATCTGTCTCTGTTTCAAATTTTATTCAGTCTCAGTCTTCAACTCCTCCTGCGACTTCTTTGGCCTTTGAATTCCTACTCAACAGTCTTTTCACCTATATTCACCTATCTTGAAATAGTTTGCCTCTATTTCCCTCTAGCAGCTTCCAAGTTCAGAGTCGTCTAAGGGCTCCGTCCAGCCCGCGTTGATTCTGGAGCACAGTGTAAGGCGGCTCTGGTGTCCCTCCTCTGTTTTTCAGCACCATCTGTGGAAGAGGCTGCCATCTTCCTAATGCCATTTTTGACACCTTTGTTGAAATTTCTGTACACATGTAGGTTTTTCCTGGGTTGTTGCGTCCCTGCCGTGGGTCTCCATGGCTCGTGAGGCATGCCGGTTTCGTTACCGCGGCTCTGCAGTGTCATCTGGTGTTGTGTTGTGACACCGTCCACGGCCTGACCGGTCGGCTGTCCTGGGCTAGCTGTGGTTCATGCTTTCATGAGCTTCAGAGTTTTTCTTAATCTTAATGTCATTGGAGTTTTGATGGAGATTGTATTAAACTTTGTTAGGATTGCCATTTTCCTAGTGTTTTCTGATTTTTACATATAAAGAATATTGCTTGCGTGGTAGAAGTCTCGTAATTATTTTTTTTAATTGTATGAGGTTCAGCTAACAAATGTTGAGGGAAAAAATTAACATTTATATGCATATTTATTTAAAGGGCATGTTTTATGGCCTCTCCTGACAGCAATTTTCATAAATAATTCATGCCGTCCTAAAATCAAGGTGTAGTCTTGGGCTCCGTGGTATGTTTTAATCAGGGTTATGCCATCTAAATCTTTATCACCTTATTGACTTTTTGTTTGCCCAATCTCTCAATTTATGAGAGAGTCTATAAAAGCCTCTTGATATGTCGGTGAGTTTGTCATTTTCTCATTACATAGCAATAAAATGTCAACGTACAGCTACATTATTGCATTTCTTATATTCGCTAATCTTTAAGTAACTGGTTAGTTAAAATTTGTATCATTGTGTGGAGGCTGTTTCTGTCTGTGTTTGTAGGTTTCACTTCCTAGCAGCAGATGTCCTGCTCATTTTGATATTTTCATCATTTCAAACTATGTATACGAGCATATATATGTGTGTATGTGTGTGTGTGTGTGTGTGTGTGTGTGTGTGGCGTGTGTGTGTGTGTATATGTGTGTGTGTGTGTGTGTGTGTGTGTGGCGTGTGTGTGGTGTGTGTACAGATGAGTGAAACATGTCCAGCTGTGTGTATTCACTCAACTTCTGTAACACTGGATAGAATACTTCACTAGCGTTTTATTTTCCCTCTTCTCTTGTTAAATTTATGTTTTGTCGTGGTTTGTTTTTGATGTTTTCTCGATTTTTGCTTCCTTTTCAATTCCGTCTTTGTAATTATATTTGAAGTTCATTAACTATTTTTGCCATGGTTACCATGGATGGTTTTGACATTCACACTTAACAGAGCTTAAAGCTGCTCATTACTGTGCTCTTATCTCTAACGATGTAAAAGACATTACTGTGTTTTCCTTTGGTCGTAGTGATCCCCTCTCCCAACTCTCACGTCCCAGACCCGCCAGGCCGTGTTTCCTCAGGCCCTGGGGTGGACTGTTCTGCCCACTCACGTATGTTTGTGCATGCCACACATTTGCCAGGTTCTCTACTCAGAGCCCAGTCTTGCATTTCAGCCTTTCCATCTGGTCTAATTTTCTTTCTTCCTGAAGCATGTCCTGTAGAACTTCATTTAGGGAGAGTCTGCATATAATGAACACTCACAGGCTTGTTTTCCTCAAAGTGTCCTTAGCTTGCCTCTGTTCTGGAAATGTAGTTTTTCTTGTGTTGATAGTTTCTGGAATGATGTTTTCTTTCTCGGCGTATTGGGCACTGCCTGTAACTCTGTCGAGATTCTCACTCATTTGAAAACGATATTCACTGTTCTCTCTGTTGCAATTAAATATCTCCTCAAATACACTTTCACTCTTAGTACGGCTAGATGTAGATCTTTAAAATTCATTTAGCATTGAAATCATCATGCATTCTGTATTAGAAGCCAGTGTCTTCCGCATATTGTTGGTTGTAATAGGTGTTTAAGTGTTTCAAGTTTTTCTTTTCCTCGCTCCACCCATTCCTTCTGATATGCCATGTCTGTGAATTCGAATTTTTCTCTGCATAGATTTTTTTTATCACATCACCTGCCTTCTCTCTTCAATAGTTTTGTCTCCAAGTTCATCATTTTAAGTCTGCGTTCAAGTTCACTGACTCTCTCCTTCGCTATGTTGAGTGTACTGTTGTTTTAGTCTATTGCATTTTTAAATTTTAAAAACGTAGGCTGACTAAATGATTATTTTAAAATCTTATTTGCTTTGAGAAACCAAACTCTGTCATAGGTCCAGGCCCTATGCACTCTAGAATATTCTGGCACTTCTGCGCTTCTAGAACTTTCCGGGGTTCCTGTTTGTGCGGTCTGTGCCGTATGTCTGTGATGTGACTGAGGTTGCAGCTTCTTTGTGTTTCTCAGCGATGTCTTGGGAACTGTTTTCCTTACAGCTGGAGATTATGTCCCTCTAGACAGGGTTTCTAGGACCGTGGAATACACATTTAATTATTTTCTATGCTTGAGGTTTCCTAGTTCCCAACATCAATGTGGGTCACCAGTGCCCGATTCCTCATGATTAGTTTATGGTTCCCAGTTCTCCCTCGCACCTCCTGGCGGGTTTCCTGGCTATTCTCTTGAGGTCAAAGATTGTTTATGCTTTATTCTTCTTACTCTTCTAGCTTTCTGCAGGGCTCTCAGAAGTTTCTCCCCATTAGCAAATGGTGCCCCTTGTCTCTCACCGCATGTACCCCAATAAATGATCCAAGTATCAATCCAAGAGTCAGTGTCGCAGAATTTGATCCACACCTTCGGGACACCAGTGACTTTGGTATTGGCTTACCTCTTCTGGGATTTGACACTCATGTCTTTTGGGACTTTACTTCAGTTTGAACTCTTTACTCCCTTACCAGTTGGAGATTATTTGAAATACATATGTGTTGTAGAAGTTTATTTTTAGTTATGTATAAAATAATTGTTTTGTGCACTGTGAGGAAAAGGACTGTCCAGGCCTTGGCATTTTGTATTGTCTTCAGGTATTTGATTTATGTGATTGCTCAGGATCTGCACACACAATCAGTAGAGCATCTGAGGAGCTCTGAATCAATAAAAACACCTGAGCTCAGACACTCAGGGTTCCACTGTCCAGTATGGTGCTGGCCATGACAGTGGTTCCCTCTGCTGAGGTCTGGCAGAGTGTGCAGATATGAATATGCCACTTTGAACTGCCCATAGGTGTACTACTACAGATATGTTTTTATATTTCATTATATTCCCTATTCATGCACATTATTAAAAAGATAATTATTGAAAAAAACTGAGAATTTCAGAAACCAGAATTCTTCTCTAAGATTTTATTGTTTTTATAATGCCAGTTAGAATCAATAGGACGGAAAAATTATTTTGAATTTTTTTTGTTTTAGATGTACAGTTCAATCCACCATTATAATTAGAAATGAATTTTTTTTAACTTCTACAGGTTAAAAAAAAAAAAAAAACCACAGCAATGTTCACGTGGGAAAGGAACAGTGTGTATGAAATGACTGTTCCTGTGAGAACCCAGCATCCAGGTGGCAGTCAAGAGCACGGAGTAAATGTTGGTATTTCGGGCCAGCTCCTTTAGTGTTGGCGACAGGGTTGGAAATAGACAGAGCCATTTAAAGATAATACCTTTGGAGTTATTTCATTCCAGAATGGCTAGTGGACTTTTCCTCCCCGTTGCATCTGGTAATTGTCTATCAACACTTCGCTGTGTCTAACACCAGTACCCCATGGCCTACTTAGATCAAAGAGTGGGGGTTAATAAAGGCTTTATTTTGAAAGATCATCCATAAACGCTATAGTTTTTCTCAAAAGAGAAACAGAAGGCACTTTGTCCAATGATCTTAAAATTTAATGAGGAAAAAGAACATTTTAAAAGCGAACAATGCAATTCCCAGGGACAAAGAAATGCTCATTCATTTCTCTGGTAGTCTCTCCCAAACCCTGTGAACAGTCTGCTATTTTTAGAGATTATTCAGTCCCAGTTTGTAGTCTCTCATAGGTACCTGCTGTTGCACAAGGATGTTGTAAACTTTCCCCAAGAAAATTACCATCGGTAAAATTATGCTACATAATATTTCTTAAATATCACTCAAGATATCTGCAAAATTTACAAAACCACAGTTAATTTCAATTCACTCTGTCGAGTATATGATCTATTTCTTAAACATTTCCGTAAATAAAAGGGTGCCGAAACAATGCTCACAGAAGGTAGAGAGAGACCTAACACTGAGCCACTTGATGCTTGTGTATCTAAAAATCTGCAAAGCAGAGATCAATTCAGTTGAGCCAAGAGCGGATGAGCTGACCTGTTGATTTCAGCTTCTATGATTCGGAAACTTGTGTTTCTGCCAAGACTCAAAATTCAAAGACGGCAACTTTCGGGGATGATTTGACTGTCAGCGCTCTGTCATTTGGATGAGATCAGTATTTTATAAACGATAGGAGAGGGAGTTCAGCCCTTCACTGTCCCCTCTGCCTTTCTCTTCTTTCACCGAGCGAGTATGGCTCTCACCACACACTAAATACTGCTGGGGCTTCTCAACCCGCAGACTGTAGAAAGTATTTGCTCCTTATGTGTCACCTCGTGTGAGGTATTTCATTACAGTTGCAGGAACTGACTAATTTGTGACCTAAAGCTGAGATTTTTCTAATTTAAAAGAGCAGTTTACAGGAAGTGGTTTGCATAGACCCAGAGTGATAATATAATTTAACTTCTGAATATCAATATGTAGGTTGCTGTTTACAATTCAGACTTGTGCTATATCTTTGCAAGGCAGTTACAGGCACAGACCTTAGAAGAAAAGGAATTCAGGACCCCTTTAAGGCTGGAATCTATGCGTTGGCGAAGGAAGATGGTTATTGGTTTCTTCATGCAGTGTCCGCCTGGTGAGTTCTGAGAACAGTGTATAGTATCACCTGGATTCCAGCCCTGAACAACTTCCATGAGGAAACCAAGACACTGTTTTAAGTGGCGGTTCTGCTGCTTTTTATCCTCAGTGTTGATGGTGGCGCTTTGATACGTCTGGCCGTACACTACACTGAGGATGAAGGAAAGCACCTCCTCTGTCCATATGGTGCGTCAGCTGAATGCATCAGGCAAGACATCAGTAGAGAAGATGGATTCGGAGCATGAGAATGCAATGCCTGTGTTTACAGTGAAATCAGCTTGGTATTTGCGTGTGTCTCTCCCTTCACCGTGCTGTGAGCCACTCTTATAACCAGAGCCTCTCCTAATTCCTTTCCTACTCTTTCATCTTGCTTCCCTGTCGCTCTTCCAACCCTGGAAGCAGAGAGCTGGCAGCGTGCCACTTCCCTGCAGCGAGTCAGAATATGGAGAAACAGATTCCTAACCCACCCCCTGAATCAGCCAGCATGGCGTGCTCATCCACAGGGACTAGTGTTCCTCAGACCTCCACAAGGGAAGGCAGGAATATAAAGAGTAGGCATATGTAGGGACACGACAGGGAAGGCAGAAATGAAGAGCAACTGCAGAAAGCAAAACAAATCAGCACGGGTCAGGAAAAAACAGCACACAGCTCCCTCTGCTTAGGAATAAAATCCTTAGTTACAAAAGATCGGTTTAGGGACTGAGATTTCTGTTGTGTGTCTGCTGAGTGAATACAGTGTGCTCCAAAGGAACTAGGGAGCGGTGATTCTAGAAATATGGAAGCAGAGGAACGATTAGAAGTCTGCTCGCTTGTCACTTCGTTTCACACATGAGAACGCGGGGGCCGGCGGTCCTGTGGACCCCGCCGTTGGTGCTGCATGTAAGGGAGCTGGCTTTAAGATCTGGAATTTATTTTAGCATCTCCTTCCTGATGCCCACTGATGTTGTATATGCCACGAGTACACATGTGATCGAGGTGGATGGTTTAGAGAAGCTGTCTGAGTCTCTCTTCAGATTCATCTTGAGTCGAGTCCTCCTTGGGATGGAATTTAGAGATGGAGTCTGTTATGGTTTGGGTACAAATTGTCAAACTGTTCCCAGCAAGTTCTTGTTGACCACTTTGTCTCCAGCTGGTGGCACTGTTCTGGAAGACTGTGGAGGCTTTAGGAGGCAGGGCCTAGATGAAGAAATTGGGTCACTAGGTGCAGGCCTACAGGATTTGTTGCTCAGCACCGTTTCCTGCCCTGTCTCTCTACTTCCTGTTCCACTGAGACGTGAAGAAGCAGCTGCCGCAAAGCTGTGCCTCACCTCGCCTTCCTCATGGTGATGCTCTGCAGCCCTCAAACTGGGGGGCAAAATAAACCTTTCCCCTCTTGATTTGCATCTTGACAGATATCCCATCATTGCGATGAGAAAGGTAGCCAGTACAGGGCTTTTGAGAGGCGTTGAGGAGGTAGCATCCTCGTGAGGGTGATCACAGCCTTTAGAAGCTGAGACTCTGTGGTTTTAGTTTACAAGCCTCTGGAAATGTGCCGGTTAGTTTCTTGTCAACTTGATACAAGCTAGAGAGATCTGAGAAGGAAAAGGATCCCATCAGATGAAATTGTTGTCAAGTCTGCCAGGCATTTTTTGGTGAATAATCGACATGAAGGGTTTAGCCCACTCGTGTTGTGCCACCCCTGGCGGGTGGTCCTGGGGTATACGAGAAGACAGATTCAGCCAGCGATGAGAGCAGGCCAGCAGGAGTCATCCATCCACAGCCTCTGCTTCAATTCTTGCCTCCAGGTCCCTGCCTTGAGTGTCTACTTTCGCACCCCCTAATAACAAACAGAGACCTTTATGCCAGTTAACTCTGTCCTATCCAAGTTGCCCAAGGCCCACGATCTTGATCACAGAAATAGAAACAAGTTAAGACAAGAACTATAAGAAGTTTCCCCTTCTTTACAAGCTACCATTCTATGGTACTGTCATCCAAACGGACTGTGCTAGGTTGTATTTGTGATGAGCGATGAGAGGAAGTTGTCCCTGCATCTGCATTCGAACCTCAGTACTTGCAAAGCAAGGAATTATAGAGACAAGCTATCAGTAAGAAAAATAGAATCTCTTGTTTTGTGTCATCAAAGCTAAATAAGGATTTATGAAGCTGGAGATTTGAGCTCCTTTGAGACTTTAATGCTGTCCAACAAATGATCCTTCTCTTATCTTACTCAAAGGTAATATTTCTGGAAATGTTAGGGCCAAAGCCTGGGCTCTGATACCTCTACTGGGTTAGGCTTGGTCACCCTAACCCACATGCCAATCAAAGCCATAATTGATTCTGTAAAGCAGAGAAAGGAGATTTATTTCATGTAGCCATATTTAAAAGGACAAAAAGACACTAGTCCCTTTAACACCCCCAAGTCTATCTTCATGGTACAGAAATGAAGTTCAGTTTTAAATTGAGGGTAAGAGGCACAGCTAAGCAGTCCTGAGTAAGGTGTGTTCCTGCCACATAACTTACCCGAGATGCTTTATTCTCTCAGCTCCTGGCTCCCAGACTGTCCTGTACTGTGTGACACCTGTTCCAGGAGACAAGGCACACTCCAGCCCTAAACATGTCCCAAGTCCCTAGACTTCTTTTCCATGTTACGAGACTATTGGAAAGAATTAGATTCCCTTGGGTTCCAGGGTCTCGATGTCCTAACAGTCCAAGGGAGGGCTAATGTCTCTCGTCGGGACGGCTTTGCAGCTGCCAGGGGTAGTGGCAGCTACAGTTGTAGTCCTCGATACAGGAAGCCTAAGTCTCACTTTCTCTTTCCATGTACATTTATGAAATCATCTCCTTAGTGGCTTTGTTTCAGAAAAGTCTTTAAAACACTTTCTTGTCACCAAAACGTTTAGACATTGTAACAGTTTGACTCTACAGCACTGTGTTGGGAGCTGTTTTCTGGTTCTATGAAAACGCTTCCTACTAAGTCTCCAGATCTTTCCAGTCTTGTGTCTCACAAACCGCTCTCACGTGTCTTCCAGGTCTTCACGAGCAGCTGTTCCTCGTGCTCTGAAATGGTGTTTCTTCCCGATGGTTCTCAGCTACTGCTTCCCCTTGTCCTTAGCAAATTCTTTGTGTGGAAGGTCATTGACTTTCAAAAATTATGTCTATGTCTGTAAAATCACACATTATACAATTTAACCTTAGTTTCTGATCCCTGCTTAGCTTCAGGCTCATATCGTCCAGAGACTATCAAAAGCTCATTCCTCCCTCTCTGGCCAAGCAGGATGACCTCCCGCGGCAGCCTAGCAAGTGTTTCTCAGAGCATCTCTCTCTTGGCCCTAGCGGCAATGCCATGATACGGTCCCACTGGCCTCTCACCAAGACTGTTGCAACTGCCTCCTCCCTGGATTCGCTGTTACTGGTTTGCACACAGAAAACCAATACTTTATTATGTTCCCAATTTAAGCTAATTAAAAAGGAACAATGAGTGTGATTCTCTGGGGGTTAAAATTATCCAATATTTACTTCATCAAAGCAGATAATTATTACTTTTTTCACTTGCATAGACATTATTCATTTCTCCAGTTTAAGGACCTACTGATCTCAGAATGGCCCTTGAAATTTGCAGGGTGCAGGGCAAACTGCTTGGCTGTTCCTTCTGTCTTTGCTACTTCATGCTCCCCTGCCTTCTTTTGGAAGACTACCCTGACTAGAACTAGCCCCTGCTCCTCTGATTTTTCAGTTATTACCTGCTTCTTTGGTAGAGCTCAATTCTGACATGTTCTTCTTCTATCAGCCTTTCCAGCTACGCCTCCAGGGTTGCACAGTTACCTGCTGTGCTCTCTAGCACTCCGAGCATAGTTTGTGGGACTTCCATTAACATCTTACACACGTGTCCATGGCTTGCATCTAGATTTCTCATGGGCGAACCTGTGCAACCCTGTCTTCTCCGTGGTAGTAGAATCGGGGTGCAGAATGGAGATATGGAAACAAATGGGCTGCTAGACCCAGTGCTTGATGTCAAATAGTATGTTATATTGGTCCCGCCCTAGGGTTGACTAGAGGAGACCCGTGAAGCAGGCAAATCTCACGCCCACGTGAATAAGAAATGGCCCTGCCCACATGACATGAACCACCAACTCAGCCTGTCATGGAGAATCAGAGGGAAGGGTGAGAAAATGAGCTACATCCACAGCACCGTTTTCTCAGCCTCGTCTGTGAGTCTGCTTCTTTAATTAAGGAAAAACAATCCCTTAAAGTCTTGACTGCACAAGCACAGACTACTCCATCAATGATTTGATGAAATCCAAAGCTCTCCCCGGGCACCATTTCCTTCATCTGGCTCCCGAGAACATTGACGCCAAGAAGAAAGTACACTTGTCCTTGCCAGGGACTTGCAAAATGTGCTCCTGACTGGCAAAACACAAAATGTTTCAAAGAGTAAGGAAATCACACAACACAGGCTGCCGTGTGATAATAGCGAATGGGCTCTGGCTCGTGCAGAAATGGGTGGGAAGGCCCTTCCTGCATAGTAAGTATGGGGTTGGTGGGAGAACTCAACGGCGCCATTGCCAGGCCTCACTCTCAGACATGCCCGCCACACCAACTGGCTTTGGATGAAGTCGCCCGTATGGAGTGAGAGAAGAATTTGGCTTCGAGGGTGCAGTTTGGCGCAGTTCAGCTGTCAGTATTGGAAAAGTCACAGCATGCCATTGGGGCTGGGGCTTGGCCACATCAACCAAGGCCCTCACCGTATCTCTCTGGCCTCCTCGGGCCAGAGCACAACATGGCTCATTTTATTTACTTTTGGTACTTTCACGATGCCAGGGCACAGCACGGCAGGTCTGGAGGGAAGCAGCAGCGTGTTTTTCCAATAGCCCCTAATGCTAGAAACTCAGAATGGAGTTGACATAAATCTAATGAAATGAAACTGCTCTCGCCCCCTCCCTCAAATCCCACAAAGCAGTGGCATTTGGAAAATTGTGTTCTGAACGAGCTGTGCGGGGCAGGAGTTCGGGAGAAGCCAGCTACTCATTTATATATGTTTGAAGATGTCGGTTCTAGTCTTTTCCTCCTGCTGTTTGAAGATAAAGACATTCTGCTTTGGGGAATTCAGTTTAAATATCATGCATGGACTCCTGAGGAAATATTTTTCAAAAGAAAAAAAGGGACATTTTATAATTCTATGCTTATGGACAAATAAACTAAAGATTAAGGAAAATGAATGGAAATGTCTTTCTTGGTTGTCTCCTACAAATTAAAAGAAGAAAAATCTTCAGGATGTTATATTATTTGTGGACTAAAAAAAATGACAGTATTTGGTGAATTCAAAGGTTATTAGTATAGTCACTGCAGCCTCAAATAACCCTGTGTTAATTTGAACTTTTTCAGTTGGATGGGGGCCCAGATGAGCCTGCTCACACACCAGATAGGAAAAATATTTGCCTTATCACATTGGTAGGACAGGCAATATTGGTAGCAAACACGGGCAAGTCGCCGGTGTATGGAGCATCTGCGAAGCGCCCGGTATCTCAGGCCCCACACTGTGTGAACGCTGAAGCCTTTCTCTCTGCCAAAATAATACAGTCGAAGAAGAGACAGCATGTGAGTGCTGAGCAGAGATTAACTTCGAGACCCAGGGGAGTTCTCTCATCTGCCTTGTCTTCAGTTTCCTCTTACGGCAAAGGGGAATATTGACTTCAAAAATGGGTTCTATAGACTCACCGGAGGAGTGTCATGCCTGGTCACAGCAAGAGATGCGCATTACTGACCAATGTCAGGATTAAGACAAGGGGTGAGCAAGGCAGGTGATGGGTGGTGATTAAGATGAAGGCCTTAGGAGTCACATGGTCACAAGTTGATCAGAAATGTACTAGATACTATCCAGGTACCAGACACTGGCAATCTGCTGCATATTCAATGGTGAATCAAGACAAAAGGCCCCTACTATTACAGACAGGACAGCTTCTGAGAGAACAGAGAATAAACATGTAAAGTAACAATTATATGCTCCCTTTCCCCCCCCAAATGGTGGGGCCTCATGGCAGAATCTCTGAGTTTATTCAAAACCCAATTTGAAATCCTGTTTTGTTCTGTCTCTGCGTGGTGTTTCCATGGCACCTGAGAAGAATAACTTGCAATGTGTTGACACAGAGACCTTCCACTGGTTGAGAGGCTGGTCACTTAGGATTGGTGAAGCAGAGTCAGCTGCGGCTCTGTTGTCTCCTGGGTGACAGCTTTATCTTCTGCAGAGACAGCATCTAGTTATGCAGTCAGAAAAGAGGTGCTTGCAGCTTGTAACTACCTTGGTTTTCTCAGGGCTGAGGGCATTCCTTACATTTGGAACTTCAATATCTACCCTAGGAAAGTCACAGGGAAGCAGGTGAGTCATTCACCGGACGTAGGGTGCTCACTTTTTTTTAGTTACCCCTAGATATACATAACTCCACCCTGTGAAATTCTCGTAGAGAGTGAGCTTCTGTGAGTTTGAACTGCACTGGGGCCTGCCATGCTTTCCTCGGGTGGGGACGGCTCTGAGATGAGGCAACACTGAATTGAGGATCCAAATAAGGACACAGAGTTCAGCTGTATTTCTTGTCCAGCCTTGGGCAAAGTGGAGTTTCTTCTTACATTTTGGAGAATTAGAGAAAATATGTTGTAGAAATAAGTTTGAAGAGTGCATGGCCATGTATTTTTAACCTATTTCAGGAATATACCTTTAAAATTATTAAGGCACGAAGCTGAGAGTCACTGGGTTGTGATGGCCAAGTCCTAGAGAAGGAGCCTCTGTTCTCAAGGACACCCCAATATTTACACATCAATATTATAATTATTAGTAGTTACTACTCTGTAGCCTAGAATCAAAAGTATGAAAATCATGGATCACAGAAGGTCAGTTTGGGGCAAGTTTGTATTATATGTTCTAGTATGAGGTTAAAAGGAGAAAAAGAGACATACTATTTGAGTTAGGTAAGGAGTCAGCCCCACAGTCAGTAACAGCCCCACGGTGGGTCACAGCCCACGGTCACAGCCCCACGGTGGGTCACAGCCCATGGTGGGTCACAGCCCACGGTGGGTCACAGCCCACGGTGGGTCACAGCCCACGGTGGGTCACAGACACATAGAAGGAAGCAGAGCTTTTGAGAAGGAGTGGAGAAATCTGAAGTACCAGACAAACCACACTAAGTCCGTGGTCTTCATCTAAAAGAAGCTGGAAGGAAAACATAAAACATAGTCATGTAGAAAAGCGGAAAGAAAGAGAAATTACTGAGGCTTGTTTAATGACGCAACCCATGTCCCGTGCTGGAGAACCTTCCTGTGGTTGGATGGATCTTTCTTACATCTCCATACCTCAAAGATATGTGCTTTTGAAAGGTGTTCTGAGACACCATGTATTTGGATTCTGTTTTTAAAAATAAGTTCTTCCAATAACTATGTATAATCTAAAATGTATCTTCAACACGTCTACTAATGACATAGGTTCACATATGCCTTCTGTCATGAGTTTCCTACATGTTTTGGATCACTGATGACTTCCCTATTGCAGATTTTTAAGGTAATAAATAGACATTTTCCAATGTGCAATTTTTAGTGTCTTTGTCTGTTGTTTTATTTTGTTTTGGATTGTTTTCCGAATAATTGCCATGAGGTCTGCACTGCTTTTAGTGCAGGACAGTCTGCTGGGATTTATGCCAGCACAATCCCCGAGCTACACAGCAGCTCACTGCTCTGTGGCTTGTCTTGACTCTCTGCACTCTCTTGCTACTGTCCTGGAGTTGTTGCTTTATGTCCTGGGTCCCCGGCTATCGACTATGGCAGCTCTTTAAGGCCGTGATTCTAAATAAAAGAAAAGCATACACATCGTACTATCTTTTATATCTACCAGTTGCCTACATTCCTAACTTCATGAGGAGTATATTTAATTACAATCTAGTTTCTTCTTATTCCAACTTGAAGAATTTCTTTTGGTATTTGGCCAGGAAAAAATAAGTAGAATTTTTCTATTTTTACCCTGGAATAGTTTAAATCCACTTTGCCTTTGATTTGGTTAGAGTGTGAAGGGCCCTTGTTCGATGGTCCTCTTTAGCCCTGAGCCGCATCTTATTGCCCTGTGGCCTGACAGTTTCTAGTGATGTATCAGCTGTTAATGGAGTATGCGTCGTGGCTTAAAGTCGGTATCTCTCAGTACTTTTGATTCTCTTTGTCTTTAAATTTTGAGTGTTTATCACTTGTCTAGGCATGGACCTTCTTGAATTTATCTTACAAGAAGTTTGTGGAATGTACAGGCTAAGTAGACTTCTGTATTTCATCAAATTAGGGGAGTGTGCTGGTTCTGTCTTCAAATATCCTTTCTGCTCATTTCTCCTCCTCTGCCCCCTTCCTCCTTGGATCCTGCTACACTTACGATGGCAAACTTGATGATACACGGGCCTTCAAGGTTTTCAATTTCCTCTTGTTTCTTTTTATTTGAATCCTCTAGCTGAAAAATTTTGATCAACATATCTTAATGCTCACTATTTTTTCTTCTGAATGTTCAAATCACCTGTTGGGTCCTGTGGCAATTTTAAATTTAATTATAATATATTTATCATCTCCAAAATGTCTCTGCCCTACTGTTTTTGGAGACAGGGCAAGGCGTACATGTGAGAAGTTGGAGGGAGGACAGGGAGGAGAGGAACTTGTGTAATTATATTTAAGCTTAAAATGTTTTAAAATGTGTTTAGCTTTCAACAATCACCTGTGCACCTAATGCTTCGTAGTTTTTAATTCCCAAGGCAGAGGCCCGATCTGCGACCCACTTCAGTGGTGTTTCTCGGTAGCAGCCCACTTTCCCCTTACAGAAAGTTAATGACTCAAATAGACGCTTTTTACAGAATCTACCATCTCTAGCAAACCGTTTGGGGCAGACATCCAGAGGGTCTAACGAGGAAGTTTCTTTCTCAGTGAGGTTAATGGGCATCTCTAAAGGGCTACTTCCAGCAGATGTAAGCACCACCAGTTGCTGAAAGCTTAAAAATAGATACTGTTTTTAATAATAGCTCATTTTCTATTGGAAAAATCCTTAAATTACATTAACAAAGTCTCTTTTCCCCTGAAGAAATTGCCTATCTCTTATTATGCTGAGAAATATTTTTTAAATATTCTCTAGTTCATGAGACACCACACCCACATTTTCCGCTAGCTCCATGTCCAGTGCGTTGTGACTCTTTGAACAGACCGTGAACAGTTGTTGGGAAGCACTTGTAGTTAGGTCTAAACTTTAGCCTTTGGGGGTGTTTTCGTTAATTTTAAAAAATATTTTCACTTATATTTGGGCTATATATGCTTGTTGTTTCTCATAATTTTGTTGTAAACCAAGTATAAAAATTAATATATTTAAGATAATATACTAATAAATGCCAACGTTGGAAGTGAAAATCTACTGCCTCATCAGAGTTTTTCTATTATTTATTTACTGTTTAATGTCTTTTTTGAGCAAATTATATGAAGTGTGTGTGTGTGTGTGTGTGTGTGCACGCACGCGCGCGAGCGCTCTATAGTGCCCAATGTGTATTGAGTGGTGGGACAATGACAGGCGGAGATTTAAATGCCCTAGCGTGCTAAGCCTCAGTCTTGTTGAGGGGATGCAGGTCTGGCCTGGAAAACCTCCAGCACTCACAGGGGGCAGTCTGTCATTTCCCCTCGCATAGGAAGAGTTCAGAACCACACTCCCTTCCGTCTTCCCGCGCACGCATGCCTGTGTCCCTGCAGAAAAGCGTCAGCACTCAAGGAATAGCTAAGGACTCAGTTCTCTGCTGTCGTCTTATCCACATTTCGTCTTTGAGTTTTTCTGTCTTCTACTGCCTCTTCCGCCTAACGCAGTCTAGGCAGCAGCCTTTCCTCGCGGACGCCCGTCTAGAGGAGCCTTTGTGTCCTCGGTGCGCTTTAGGCCAGGCCGACCGACGAGCTGATGAGGAGAAAGGAAAGCGCTGTAGAAAAGGACAAACACCACGAGAGTTTAGAAGTGAGCTCTCGGCTCTGAAAGTCCTCTCTGAACTGTAGTAAGTTGTTTTGTTCTCATAAGCAAAGGTTGGTTCTGATGACTTTATTTTGCTGATGGTCCTCCCGCCTTATGAAGGAGACTCGTCCTGGATACAGATATGCAGCAAATGTTGTCGCTTTGCTTTATTCATGCCGGTCCTGGTCCCTGAAAGACTCAGTAGATGGTGCTCGTTTGTTCTTAGCAGCTGTCCAAGGCCTGATGAGATGGCCATTACAGTTACAATATTACAAATGCTAATGAAGCAGAAGGGAAACAAAGTATTTTTCTTCATCTTCATTATTTTATTTATTATTCTTCTCCCTCCTTTTTTTTTAAAACACTTTCCCCATGTTGGATGCCAGTGGGGCTCACAAGTCCATTCTTAGAAAATGATTGATAGGATTCACATAGAATTTTAGTCATGCGTTAATTCTTTCAGAATGTGTACTGAGTCAAAACATACCTTTAGCCAATTAACAGTATTTTGAAGTATCAGTTAAAAAAACTGGAATCATACTTTTAAGGCATATTAATTCTCTGAAATCCATGAAATACTATTACCAGACAGTAGATATGTCCTTTCTTAGTGGTTGAGTTTGAAGTCCACTATTGTCTGTCGGCACTGAGGTGCACTGGGGATTGCCTCGGGGGTATGAAGGACAGAATTACAGACAGCCTAGGAAGCTGGCTCATGTTCTTAGTGGAGTAGAGATGTGGCGAGGCTGTCTTTGTAATGTGTCCAGGACATCGAGTGTACCATGGCGGAATGACTAGCCGAAACGCGTGGCTCTGTCTTGGGCTCAGAGATGGCACGGGAACACGTGACTCTAGAAAACTGTCATCAAACTCTGCCCTCCGCTTATTGGTGTGGCTAACAGGCAGACTGTGTTTCAGAAAAGAGACTCTGACAAGGGGTTTCCTACATGGATCTTTGGCAGAGATGCGTTGTTCTGTATATACCAATCATTTGATGCATAGTCTTAAAGAAAATTGTACTTTAGATGAAGAAAGCATTCTGCTTATAATCTAAATCAATTCTGTATCCAAAATACTAACTTCAAATTCTAATACATGTGTTGTAACCATATGAAAGGGAAAATGTGAAAAGATTCAGAGACATAAATTTGTTTAAAATGTACTATTTAATTGAGTTCTTGGCATGAAACATGGGTTAAGCCCGCGGTTCACTTCTTTTCTGATAAATGCTATCACAGGACTTTGGGGATTGGGATTGCAAAAATGGAAAATTCAGCACCATCTCAGGAGGCCACTGACATCCTCCGTACGCCTTCTTTTGTTTTTGATTTACCTGGGGTTGTGTTCAGAGAAGCGAGAGCCAAACCCTAGTGTTGACATGGGATCTACTTTTGTTCAAATGGGCCTATAGGACCATGTGACTTCACAGAGCTTCATAAATGAGGCTCAGGGGGCGTGAGAAACCGCCTAACAGAATGTGAATCTGAGAGATGGGATTTAACCTCACTCACACTGGTGAGTTCTCCCGACCCGTACCTGCCCGGCGTCATGGCTGAGGTTCTTATCTTGTGCTCAGGTGAGAAGTGACGTCTAAGTGTGGGAGCCTGACTATGTGTTGTGTTCTAAACTTCATTACACACGCGCGCAGTGGGTCTAGAATTTAGCCAGACACATCTAACAGAAGTCCGTGTGACATGAGCGCTGCTGGTCCTGGTACGGCCCATCTCAGATCACCCCGTCCCGCTCCAGCTGGGGAGCAGCGCTTCTCTTGAGCACAATCGTAGAGTTAGATCCAGGCAAAGTAATTTTGAACTCATCTGTTATCATAAAGTGAGGAGAAATGTCAAGCACACTGCCTGGTTGCAGGCTTCCTGGCCTGAAAACAGTTCATGAACAACTGAGAGTTGAAGAATAGTCTACTTGGAAATCGGAGGCCTTTCAGAATCATTTCATCCAATTATTCATTGGATGCCATTTCAAAAACAATGTCGCACTAATACCCAAGATGCCGTCCAGCAGGCTCAGGAAATCCTGCCATGGGAAAGACTGAGGACATTCAAACATAATTTGAAAGAAGTGAATCTGTCATAAGAGGCCCAAGTTTAGCGGGTTAAGAAATACGTAATGCAAGCACATTCTGCCTTGTGACCAGGAGCAGCCAACTGTCGTGTACTGTGGCAAGAGTCTCCAGTGTACCGGATGCGTGTCATTGGAATTTGCCCTTTCTTTTTATGTTACCCCCCCACGATGAATGCCGGGCTGAGAAGTGCAGACCTCTTAGCCTCCTCATCCTCTCCTGGACGCCGGTGAACTTGACGATCAAAGCTTCTGTAATGTTTGCTTCAAGGTCACCCAAGGGAGCAGAGTCATCCAAACAAGGCTGTCGACTGTGTGAAAGTTAACAGTTGTTTCTTGAAAATAGAAGTCACAAGGACGTTAGAGTGTGAGGGTATAATTATTACGGGAGGGAGAGTGGATGGAAAGATACTTTCTTTTTAAAATGAGATTCGTTTAAAACAAAACGTGATAAATAGCACATGGACAACTAAGGTCGCCTGGTCTGCTCCTGGTAATTCGACTAGGGGAGATCCGAGAGCGGTGAGTGGGTGGTGGGCGGGAGCTGCAAGGGCAGCGAACTGCTAATGACCGGAGACGCTTCCATCCCTTTATGCCGATGAAAGCGCATCAGTTATGTGAGGGCAGCATCTCCGTGCTGCCCTCATTCCACACATGGGCCCGGGGGTCGCGCGTCCCCCAACGCTGGGGTGCGCAGGTCCCCCAACGCTGGGGTCGCAGGTCCCCCAACGCTGGGGTCGCAGGTCCCCCAACGCTGGGGTGCGCAGGTCCCCCAACGCTGGGGTGCGCAGGTCCCCCAACGCTGGGGTGCGCAGGTCCCCCAACGCTGGGGTCGCAGGTCCCCCAACGCTGGGGTCGCAGGTCCCCCAACGCTGGGGTCGCAGGTCCCCCAACGCTGGGGTCGCAGGTCCCCCAACGCTGGGGTGCGCAGGTCCCCCAACGCTGGGGTCGCAGGTCCCCCAACGCTGGGGTCGCAGGTCCCCCAACGCTGGGGTGGGCTGTGCCTCTTAGAGGAGCTCACCGGCTCCAACCTGACTTTCACTTGGGGAAAAATGTAACAGCTTTTTTTTTTAAAGTCGTAATTGTGACCTCCCGAGAGCAGAGCTCTCCTCGGCTTTGGAGTCTGATGCTCAGAGTGAACGTTCAATTGCAGCCAGCGAGAACACTTAGCACTCAGACCAGCCATCTACCGGAGCAGCGCGGACCCACAGAGCAGGTGGGCGGGGCTTTTAGAGATTTTTTTTTCTCAGAATTTTTAGGTTTAGGTGGGCTTCTTTATACCATCCAGCAGACACTGTGGGTGGAATCCAAATTTAATTTTACCCCAAACAAATCTGCTAGCAGTATTTATATTTTTTTCAAGCAAAGTAAAAGCAACTACAGAATTCTTAGTTTGATAAATGGAAATACATCTGTGAATACATTGAGACTATCCTATAAAATTCAAAAAAAATATTATTTGCATGTATGTGTGACACCTCAAACTGGAGTTTATTAAAATTACGTCATTTTGAACGTTCTAGCCCATGCCGGGTTGTCATAACGTGGGTTATTTCTAGAGAATTAAGAATGGATGCTAGAAAGTAGACTATCCAGCCATGGCGTTGAGTATGCAGTGCTCCGGGTGCTGCTACAGAAGGATTGCCTTAAATTCGAGGCCAGGTTGGGCTACGCATTGAGACCTGTCTCACCGACAACAACAGTGACCGCAGACTTCAAATCAGACAAAAGAAAAAATATACTTTTCTCCCTACTTTTCATCAATAAAGTTATACAGGAAAGGCAGATTGTCTCAATCTGTCCATGATGAATAGACTTTTCAACAGAACTCGCCAGTGTAACCATCTTTCAGATGTCTGCCAGATGACAGCTGACTCAAAAGAAAACAAAATGAAGCCGTGTCTGAGAAACCACTGTGACCATTCGTAAAATCAAACAGTATGCATGACCATTGCTTTTCTCAAAGCATTAAGAACATACCTGACAAGAAAAGCTGAAAGGAGTGTGTATTCTAACTCACACTTTAAGGGTGCAGCCCATCATGGTGGAGAAGACATAGTAACAAGAGATGGAGGTGGCAGGTCCCAGGAAGGACACAGAGGCGTGCTGGTGCTCAGCCCTCATCTCTCTCTGTTTTAGCGATGGATCTCAGCCATGGGGTGGTGCTACCCACGTTCAGAATGGGTCTCCGGCCTCGGTCCACAAAATCTAGAAATTCCATCCCAGGTGCAACCATGGGTTTTTCTCTAGGATATACTTGATTCTGTCAAGTAGGTAACCAAAATTAATCAACACGACATATGTTGGTCATGTAGACAGGATGGTATTTTGTTTTAAGGAAAACTGAAAGGGAGTAATTTATTGTTAATCAAGTTCCAGTTCAAACTGAAATTCTTACTTAGCTTCATGAGCAACTTGTTGTGCTGATTCTGTATAAGAACGTGAAGCAAAGTTTCCACCTTGACGGCTGATTCTCACACGACTGGAGAAGGTGGAGTGAAGGGAAGAGTCGCCTGACCACAGGAACAAAATGGACATAGAAATGCTTGGAAATGATTCTGCCATTTAAAATCTTACTTTTCTTTCTTTTGTTTTTAAATTTCCTATGTGTTTATTTTGCCATGGTGTCACGGGACCCATGGCCTCACACAGGCTAAGAAAGTGCTCTACCCTCAAACAACATCTTCGGCCTCACGTTCCCTTTGTAACTTAGGGATAGTCTCAGCCCTTTACTAGGACATCATCTACGTCCCGCCTTTCCTCCTCTTTATTGTTGTATAGCTCTGAAAGATATCATCCTTTCCCATGGAGTCAACTGCGCCCCCATTGAAGTGATTCCCCAAAATATATTTAAAAATATTTGTGCTGACTGCTGTATTTCCAGTTCCTACCAAATGGACACAGCTTCCATATATCAGCTTAAAATTTGCCAAGATGGAGTATTTACACCAAGGAAATTGGCAAACACTTACTTTTCTCTCTTCCCAACAGATCTGATGGTTAAGCGTTTAACAGCACTAGACCGATGTGTTGTCTGAACTCTGGAGGCGCACTTCAGATGCCACGTGCATTGAGTAGAAGCCTTGTCTGCCAGCCGTCACGCCACATGAACATGCCCCTCCTCGCTAGAACCTATTGTTCTCACTCCCTTCATGTGGGCTGACTCTGGAAGCAGCCCTTAACTCTCTTCATTTACATACTTGATCTGCAATTAACCGTTTTCAGTCGCACCGTCTTTCATGACGTAGCCTACAGTTTATGTGCTAAGTGCTTCTCACGTTCCGCTTCCATCTGTGACCTCTCTAGAGATAACTGATGTCCAGTTGTCAATTTAACAGTGACTTAGTGAAAGGTAAACCCTCCAATGAGTCCCCTGTCACTCAGAATGAAAGCAAACATCCTTACCATGGCCTGAGAGAGCTGTGAGGTTCACCCAAGAGTTTCTCTGATCTTAAGCTCACTCTTCTGTTTCTGCCCTGACCGTGCTCTTCTTGGAATTTGCTAGAAATCCTCTGCTAATTACTCCTTCCCAGAATGTTCTCCCCAAACCCACACTCACATAACTAATTCCCTCTACCACTGTCAAGTCTTCCATGATGTCTTGCATTTCCAATGGGTACTACTCAGACTGTGAGGGGCAGATGGGAGGAGACCCCCAAGAAATCACCAGGACTCTAGATCAATGCAAAAGCAGGAGGTTTATTTCCAAAGCGTTGGGGTCCGCTCCCTCCTCAAGCGAGGCAGGTGGGAGTCCATCAGCACACTCCGAGCATGCTTTATATATGCTTTTCAAAGGCAGAGCCCAGCAGCAGAGCACCAGGAGCATTCTATTGACTACACAGTCATGTGGGTACGGACCCTCAAACTGATTGGTGCTGGCATACAGCAAGGTTGCGGGCTCCTAGAAAATGCAAGCTCAGGGTTTTAGTCAATGTGGGTGGGGAAAACTCCTAGCCCAAGGCCGTCAGTCAGCAGTCCATATCTTGTTCGTCCCAGAAACTCTTTCTTATCCTAGTTCCAGAAACTGTTCTGAGTTACCTTGCCACTGACTTGGGCCTACAGAGTTTTGGTGCTCTTAGAAGCCTGACTAAAGTTTGGCTGCTTTGTTCTTGTCCTTTCAAGACAGCACTAGTCCATGTATCAATCTGCCCATGGAGTTCTTCAGTGGTGGCCTGCTGTACCTTGCTCTGCTGTTCCCGCAACACATAGCATTTAATTTATACACTCATTGTGTTGCTCGTTTATTATGAACACTTCTGTCTAGTAGTTAAGCTACATGGGAACAGGGATGTTAATTGCGTGTTCTCTGATTTATTATCAGCATGCAAAGATCATTGACTGGCATGTGGCTAGAATGCCTTGAATCTCTGTGAATGATTGACCTATCTTGAAAAGCGGTTCACCATTGATTTCATTTCTTTTGAACATCCAAACTATAGCAATGTCTTTCCTCATTTAAGTCCTTCCTCAGTTGTTCACCTTTAAGAGTCTCCAGATATGGGGTAAAGTTATGAATGAGTGAGTTACTACTGGGAGCCAAGGGTTGAGGCTAAAATGAGGATTGTGTTTCCTTGAAACCGCTAGGAGCATAAACAATATGAAAATGAACTCTGAATATCAAGTGGGAGCAGTAGATCTTACTTTAAACCCAAAGGCATGTGTAAAATTAACTCAAAGCAGGCAGCTCCATCAGAGGACGGAAGACTGAAATAGTAGAGACTCGGACAAGCACAGTGTGAAGCTATGAATGGGCCTTTAAGCTCTGTGTTCACCATCCTGCAAATTTTGCTGCCATGATACTGACATTTAGAAGCATTTATTATTAGCTTGAATTTATGTTTGTTGAAGACTATGTAAAATCTTAATTTTCTATACAGATACCAGTATATGCATATTACTGTGTTAAACTTCTACTGTTAATATAATACCTTCTTATGACAGATATGCTATAGTTCTCTACACATATGCACACATATATGTATCATGGACATATAATGGAATCCATCCTGAGAAACACATTTATTGAGAATAAAGTTTATCGAAATGCATTTAATAGACCTAACCTACCCCAAATTCTCATCTCGCAGCACAGTACACCACTGAGGGTCGACTCCGTCTCTTGATTTTGTGATCGACATCACGAGAGAGTGTCAGCTACCCTCTGTTAGCCTGACGGAGACCAACCGTCAGATGTGAGGTGCCATTTCCACTGAGTAGCATACTAAGGTCAAAACACTGAGTCAAGAGTCTGGGGATGAATAGCAGAGCTATACCACCTAGCTGGGAGGGGCTGGATTCGATCTCTGGCACCAAACTACATAAATCAAATTATGGTAAGCCAAAGACCATCCGAGTGTGTGTGTGTGTGTGTGTGTGTGTGTGTGTGTGTGTGTGTGTAAAATACAACGTCTCTTCTTTTATCTGAATATGGGCAGTTGGAAAAGTGACATTAGCTTAACAGAGAGACTAGGCAAGTCTAGTCTCAATAACCTTGTACTATGTTCCAGATAAAAGGTTCCACAGTAATCAATAAATCCACAGGTGGTGCTGAGTAGGAACTGGCCAAAGACCGAGGCAGCAAAGAAGATACACAGAGCATGACGAGAAAGAGCTCTGTCTTCTCCTCACTCTAGCCGCCGTCCGATGTCACAGGGTCTAGTTATTAGTATTTCAGCAAAAGTGGTCTTCAAGTAACCTGGGCAGCTCATAAAAATCTCCTCTGATTCAGCAAAAGTGTAGCAGGGTCATGTTTTAATTTGTGGGGAAAGTGAGCTATCCTACGTCTCTTTACTTTAAATAAGACACTAAAATTTATTAAAAAGTATCATATTCATATATGTACACGTTGTGTCAAAACTCAACTATTATATATAATGTAGTCATATTAGAGTATCTTTAGATACAGACATATGCATTTCTATATGTCTGTACACCTCTCTGTGTGTATAACTGGTTTATGGACATATACATGCATTGTGCCCGTGTGCGTGTGCGTGTGTGTGTGTGTATGGAGTCTCTTCCTTCCCTTTTTTCTTTCATTTCCTCCTCCTCTTTATTCTCTTCCCCTCCTTCCTTTCTTCCTTCCTTTCTTCCTTCCTTTCTTACTTCCTTCCTTCCTTCCTTCCTTCCTTCCTTCCTTCTCTTTCCTTCCTTTATATCTTCCTCTCCCTTTTACCCTCTTTGATCTGTCTTTCTGTCCTTTGTGCTAGTTCCTTTTTTTTAATTTTGAGGTTGATTTCCTTTGCTGTGCTTGGCGTACATGGTGAAAGGTGCTGATGGTTATAACAACCATCGTCCCCCTCTACTGTATGACCGTTCTCCACATTTCTGGTTTGAAAGCGTCCCACCTATTTGTCCCTGATTGTGCAGAGCATCCGAACAAATTGTTTTGTATGTTTCTTTGAAGGAAAGATTGAATTCAGTCACATGGGTGTTTAGGAATCTGTGATCTGAATTGCCTCCAGTCTTCGAGGACCTTTGCGAGGAACTGCTCTCTGGAAACATGGCTGCAGTTAGCGATAGGACTTGCCAGCTGCTCTAAAGGCCCACGTTTTGAGGGGTACCACTTGACTATCCTAAGCTCATATTTGGCTGAGCTTTGGATACAGTACCATAGCAACAACGGGTGTGTACCAAGGACTGCTTCACCGTGTCACAGAACTCACGCCATCTTGTGATAGTAATCAAGGAACTGATGACAGAGCTGGATGGTTGGTGGCTTGCTCTGCAAGAACATGACAATGTTTAGAAATGGTTTCCAGTCGCGACAGATCGAGGCCGCACTGTGGCTAAGACCTTTGCTGAGGTGAACACAGAGACATGAGGACCCCACATTATTACTTACCCCAGTCCAAAACCAAGAGAGACTTTCAAATGCTGGAAGACTTCAGATATGTGTTTCAGTTTGCATTTTTTTTCTTCGATTCTGCAAAACAGTACAAGTTGACTATTAGACAATGTGTACTGGCTTCTGAACTTTGTGACTTGGTTTTTGTTTTGTTTTATCCTGTTTGGTTTGTGAGACTCATTCTTATGCAGCCCCAGCAGATCTTGAACTCGAGATGTACCTGAGGCTGACCTTGAACTCTTATCTTGTTTCTCCCTCCAAGTGTTTGCAATTATAGGTGTCCTTGGCTAAATGTGGTAAATTCCTTTGGCCAGGGATCCATGCTCCTGGTGGATCCTCCAAAACGCTGAGCCTTCTGGGAGCCAGAGCTGTTGTTTCTGAGCTCCAGGCTTGAGCAAGTTCACCACCTTGAACTTCAGAACAATTGTTTGATCTGTCTTTCTGTCCTCCGTGTTATTGTTTTTAATGAAATTATACACAGAATAGGGACATAGTTGCTCTAGAATAGAATCTGAATTTACTGTATGCATGTGGTCAAAACTTGGACATAATAATGACCTAAGGTTACTCTTCTTTGAAGTATGTGTGTGTGTGTGTGTGTGTGTGTGTGTGTGTGTGTGTGTGTGTGAGAGACAGAGAGAGAGAGAGAGGGAGAGGGATGGGGAGAATACTGTTTCTCTTAGGTCCATTCTTAGGTTACAGTGTGAATATATAGAGAATATACATTAGCAAATAGTTTTCAAACTTGGTGCAACAGTTTCTCTCCCTCTAGCAAGATGCTACGCATTCTTGGTAACAAGTGGTGCTGTGGCCTTGAGCCATGCTGCAGAGGAGGCTGAAGGACTCGGCTTGCATGGTGATTACAGTTCCCATTGCACTGATGACTCTCTGTGTCAATTTCTGCTGACTTATTACTGGATTGTTTTGATTTTGCAAAATATCTGTTTGAATCTTTTGTCTAACTGAATCAGCTTTCTCTCCCCCTTTTCTAACACTTTGTAGAACTTCTGGTTATCCTATATTCATATTCTTTGCTGGACACACACATACGCACATGCACACACACACACACACATACACGCACATGTGCACACACACACACACATACATGCACACACAGGCACACACACACACTGTTTTCTCCTCTACACTAGGTTTTCCATACCTATCACGTCTTTACTAACTTACCTTGTTTTATTGATTGGGGGTTTCATTCTCGAACATAATGTCTTTGGCCAAGTTTGCCCCAATGCCTCCTCTCTAACCCTCCCCTGCCCAGCACCACTATCCCCCCCCCATCTAATGTCTTCTGTGTTTAAACCCTTGGGGTGCCAGGGTGTGAACGGACAGGGTCATCTTCACGTGGCCTCCTAAGGACCACATTTCTGAGGAGAACCGACTCCCTCCCAGGCACCACCGATTGTCCACAGCACTTAGCGCGGCGTGAGGCTCCCCGGGCTCCCTCCACTGTGCTGGGCTCGCATGGCTTGGTCTTGTTCGTGTCTTGGGTGTGCAGTCACAGCTTCCGTCAGCGAAATTTCCCTGTTGTGTCCAGAAAGCAGTTTTGCTGCAGTTGCCCGCCGCCTCTGTTACAGTCACATGACAATCTCTTCACATGCACTTCCTCAGTGATCCCTCAGCCTTCGGGTCAACTTGGGTCGGGATATAGAAGCCTTGTTTATGGACGGGCAGCCTATAGACTCTTTCTCTGCACACTAACCAGTGCTGGGTCTCTGTGTCAATTGCTGTACCCTACAAAAGAACATGCTCTGAGAAGGGTTGAGAGATGTGCTTATCTGTGGGTATTAGCCAGCCATTGCAAGTCTTTAGGAATAAAATAATTTATCCACTTAGCAAAATGAAAAAAATTAGCAAACCATTAATTGCCATTTTTCTTTCTTTCTTCTCTCATACAGCTTATACAATACATCCCAACTACCCCCCTTCCCTTCCTCCCTCCCTCCATCCCCTAGCTGCTCTGGTTCCCGTCTCCCACAGATCTACCCCCATCACCACCCACAAACATACTCCCCCACCACTACTCCCCAGACAAGAAGAGTTCCCCCAGGTTACAGCACTGTCAGGGCATGGCATACCGGGATGGAATGAGGCCAGGTACCAATCCCTACATCGAAGGTGGGCCAGGCAGGCAGGCAGGAAAAAGGGGGTCTCAAGGGCAGGTAAAATGGTCAGGCACCCCCACTCCAGCCTGTAGGAGTTTTTCAAGAACAGCAATCCAGACAGCTATGATATGTATTTAGGGGAGCCTATAGGTTCTGTGTCTGTGGCTTCAGTCTCTGTGGGCCCCTAAGAGTGCTGGTCAGCTGACGCTGTGGGGCTTGTTCTCCTGGTATCCGTGACCCCTCTGGTCTCTGCCATCCCTCCTCTCCCTCTTCTGTGAGGCTCTGTGACCTCTGTACGATGTTTGGCCCTGGGCCTCTCCATACATTCCTGTCAGCAGCTGGGCCTTTCTGGTGAGGACTGGGCTAGGTACTGATCTATGAACAGAGCATGACATCATCACAAATCTTCATGTTACCCAGTCTGTAGTCCCCGGCCTGCTCTGCAGTTTCAGGCAGGGGTTCCCTCCTTTGGCATGAGGTTCCTTCCATGAAGACATGCTAGGAATTTCCTCGGATGTTTTACCTTTGTGCTTTTGGATTTGTGGACCGTATCAGCATAATTTTAACATAGTGTATGGAATAGTGGACTGCAGCTTTCGTCCGCTCGTCGCTAAGGCTCCGGCGCGCGACAGCAGTGCATTCCCTGCTGGTGCTCATTAGTATCTTCGCCAATATCAATCGACTGTTTATGTGTCCATCTATCGCTGGGTTATCTAATTCTGTTTATACCGAGTCTTTTGAGACTTCTCTCTAGTTATTATTTTACGATTGTATTTTCATACAAATACTCAGCATAGTGCCACGCTTAATGGCTAGATAGCATTTAATTTATGGTTGCACTAACATTCATTTAGTCCCTTACGGCTTGCGAACTCAATTATAAATTCGCTTTCTCTATTAAGTATACTGAATCATTATGTACCTTTATTTCACACAAAAGCGGTGGAATAAAAAGACAATTAAATTTTAATGAAGAGACTCTCCTTTGTATAGTGTGAAGTACATCGGTACTCCAGAACTCAATTTCCGTCAACTTTCTGCCATTTATTTACGGTACAAAATAATCATCAGTTGGGATTTGGGTACACAAACACCTAAATCTCAGAGTTTTTGTAAGACTAAAACATAATAAACACAGGAGTGTTTTGAAATTTATAAATTGCTATAGAAATAAATATTTTACCCAACAAATGATAAAAGTTTAACAAGCACAAAATGCATCACAGCTAATATTTGTTCATACACAACAGGGAAAAGACGATCTATTCAATAAATGATGCTGGGAAAGCTGTGTCTCCGCATGCCAGGAATGGAATAGAGCCCTTAGCTCTCATTTAACCACACACAAAAGTACACAAAATGGAACAAAAACTTAATTGTAAAGCCCAAATCATAAAATCCCTAGAAGAAAATACATGTGAAAATGGACTCACATTTAAGAGGGGTGTTCCCCAGGACAGACGATATGCCAGCTGCGTAGAATGAATCTCATGATGGAAACCCAAAAGCTGAAAATTAAAATATGCAAAATATTCTCAATTCATATTTAAAAAAATAAAATAATTGAGAATTTATTTTCTGATTTCAACAAATTAATGATCCACAAAAGGAAAAGAAACCTTGAAAAAGGCAAAACATTTATATGTGAATAATTTTTTAACTGAACTTCATAAGAAGAAGGGAAATACAGGGAAATAAAAAATATTTAATATTTAATTAACACTAAAACAAAATTCATAAATTAAAGAGTATATCCAATCAATGTTTTAGAGACAGTCATAACTCAAAATATTAATAGCATGAGAGTGGGAAGCTACCAGCCAAATGACCAAGCTTCCAACTGAGAAGACAGCGGAGAAGACATAAGCTTGTCTCAGACAGGAGATATGGCTCCGTGGAAGAACAGGCATTTTGTGCAATGAACCAAAACTGAACAATTTCAAATAAAGCCTTTTTATTTACAGTCATTGATTCCTGGCAAATGTGTTAAGCCAAATGAATGAATGAGTGCTCTTTTCAATCAAGGAAATGGTGTCAGACAACTGGAGTTCCACTCATGGAAGGAGAGAAAAGGGACTTAGACTCATACTTCATATCTGATTTTTAAAATAACAAAATTTAGTTAAATCTAAATGTAAGTAACAAATTTATATAGCATCTAGAGAAAGAAAACCATGGAGGAAATATTTGTAAATTTGGAATAGGCAGAATTCTCAGAAAGATTATTAAAGACATTTACAAGGAAAGACACAAATAAAATATCAACCACGAAAATTAAAACCATGTGAACCTGCAACTACATTATTGAGTAAGAAACAGGAAGTTGTAGACTGGGAGAAAATATTTTGAAATTGTATAAATAAAGGATTTATACTGAGATTATAAAAATAAATCTTAAATCTTAACAAGAAGACAAAAATTCTAATTAAGAAAATGATCAAGCCATGTGAGTAGTACTAGACATTTCGTCAAAGAAATCATACAACTGATTAAACACGTAATAAGGTACAGAACATCATTAGTCACCGGCAAAATGCTAATTAAAACATGACGAGATGTTATTACAGTCACATAATTGGCTAAGATCACGGACGGAAGACACACAGTGGACCTCATTGTGAGAATATGGGTCTGTCGTATCTTTCCCCTGAGAATATATGGCAGCACACCTACACTGCAAACATTTTTAATTTTCAAAAACGTTAAGGAAAACTGTACTGTACGTCGCTGCAGTTCCGTTTCTAGGGCCCTGCTCTAGAGGGCGAGACTCCAGCCCCTCCCAGAGCACTTCTGTGGATGTCACTGTCCATACGGACACGCCCATCTATTCAATCGATATTCATGGTTAAATGATATTCATCAATATTAAGCTTATCAAATGCTAAGGCATACATACCACAGATTGAGTGAACTACCAAAATGTTACCCTAAATGAAGAAGCCATACAAGAAGAACCATCACGCTGCATGAATCAGTGTATGTGAGATCTCTTTAGAAGAAAAATGTACGAAGCCCCGTTTGGGCGTTGGAGCAGGTCTGATGTAAACATGCTCCAGGGGCTGTTTTAGGGTTGTTAAAATGTCCTAAAACTCATGGTTGGTAGCTGAGCACATCAAACATTCATTAAACAGTTCAAATCTGCATACACAATACGTGTGTTTTATGATATGTAATCACAAACCAATAAAGCTGGGTGAAAAAGAACTCCCAGGCTTTATGTGATGGGTCATGCCTATAATCTAGCACTGCAGACAGAGGTAGGAGAAGTCCTGTGAGTTCAAGGCCGGACTACACTAGAAAGGAAGTTTCAGGCCAGCCTGAGTTACAATGTAAGATTATGTTTCAAAAAGTAAAGCAAAAACAAATAAAAGTACAAACGACCCCAAGAACAAAGCCTCCACCTTCTTGCTTGTAACAGGAGGGCATCCACAGACGAGGGGGTCAGATGGAAGAGGTGAGCTCATCCCTAGAAGTAGCTCTACGTGACGCCCGACAGTAATGGGCGTTTTCGGGGTCATTATCCTCATCCCCTTCCTCATTTCAATGAGTCTGAACATGTGTTTTCATCTGCTACTCCCCAGTTCTGAGAGCAGTAACAGAAAATACTGCTTAAGACTGAGTCAGCTGCTCATCCTGAAAGTTCAGCCACTGACCCTTGGCTTCGTGCGTGATGGTTTCTGGGAGATCTGTGCGTCACTCAACACCTCTATGTTCTGAAGAGCGCATCCCGCTCCCCTCACTCATCCTGACAAGTCAACACCCCCTAGTTTGTGAGAACATAACATCCAGGGACAGGTACTTGACAATATCCTTCCAGCTGCCATCCAGCTGCCATGTCAGGACTGTCCTTCCCGTACTCCTTAGGTCAAGGTACTTAACACCCTTGGAAACTCGGCATCTGTTTGAAATCTCTACTGTATGTTATTGTACACATTTCTTTTTCATTACTTTACCATTAATAAGTGAAGTCAAATAAAGCATAGCCCATCTCTTCTTCCTACTTTCTGTGTAATTTGTGCATTTATTGTTTCATCCAGCATGTTGATTGTATATATTTCTTTTTTTGTGCTCTTCCTTTTGAACTGAAAAATCCACCACTAACCCATCTAAATGTAGTGCATTCACTCTGAGTTTTGTATGACAGAGCTTTCCTTCCTCTGTTTTCACTAGATTAAGATTATTACATCATTAAGCTAGATTTGTAATTAAATGCTTAAGATACTTTCACTTTTCTTATTTCATACTACAGTTGGGCTCTCTCAACAATATGTCCTACTCTAGTTCCTCATTTCAAACATAAATGACTTGGATTATAAATATATGGCGTTTTCCATCAAAGATGGGATAACTGGAGAGTATATGGCTTCATACTTTCCATTTTACATATTTTTTAAACTTTTGCTTCTTTGTCAAATAACCGACATTATATGCATTCATGAAAGTAAAGAGATAGAAATAATTAAAATATGTCTCACATTTTGTTTCAACACATGCAATTTTATATAGAATACTGTCTGTGTTTGGCTTCTATATCTTACAGAATATGTTCATGAGACAAAATAATCAAAATTGACACTATAGAGATACTTAAATGCCTTAAAATTTTATATTAATAAAATTTAATTATATATATTTATATATATAATATAAACCTATATATGTTTAATTGTGTATAATATACATAAATATGTATTTATAATTATATATTATATATAATATAATTTATATATTGTCACCTATCTATGCCAAAACAAATTCTTATTTTAATGGCTAAGATGATATGTAGTCATGTCGGCAAATTGCTCTTTGTCATGCTAAGAATCTTCAATTCAAGGTAAACACCAAAGTTCCTACTTGTGTGTGTTTTATTTATGATATTAATAAAATAGTATGACTACAGACTTCATAGATAGCAATATGAATTTTAGTAATGCCCAAATATGTAGTGGTATTGCATAAGACATAAAACTGCATTTGTGGGTCAATATTTAAACAGAGAAATGGATCCGGAAAGTAACAGACAACTTCAGGTAAGTTTTCTATTCTCTTAATGTCTCATTTAAAACTGAAGCTTCTGGAAGGGTCAGTATCCAATTAAACTCTTGTCCTAAATGTTGAATACAGAAGCAGCTGCTTCTTTACAGAAAATATGCCTTCTGGAAACTTCTATAATGTATGTCAAGTTTTAGGATAAAGAAGCACATTTGTTATCTAGTTCAGAGATAATTGCTTGCCATTAGGTTGGAAGGAACGTAAATTTTACTCATTTCTGTCAGCTAGCTAGTGAGCCTTCTAAGCTCGCCTCCATCTGTCCCTCCAGTGACAAGTACAATATCATTTTGCCTTCCACCAAAATGACAATGACTGGTAAATGTAAATTCCATTGAAGTCACACATGTGGAGATGTTTTAACTGTTTGGCTTTTTTCCTTTTTCAGGAATAGAGAAGTCATGTGTGTTGATCTTTATTCAGTATCAGTTTTTAAAATGCAGATGCATTTGCTACAATGATGTCAACACATCACTGACTTCTTTCTTTCCTTTTTTTTTTTTTTGAAGAGTTACACATGCACTGGGCTGTCAGAGTGTAGATACAGGGGTGTCACAGAGGGGAGCGATGTAAGAGGTGGTGAGAAGAAGCCACCCGCATGGGCCTGGTGCAGCGGTCCTGCCTCCAAGCCCAGAGGCCACACTTGAGCACCTCAGCCAAGACTCCAGGGAGAAGCTTTAATAAAAATATGCTTATTTCCAAAGAACCTTCTGTTTTTGTTCTCACTAACATTCCTTAAGTCGTCGCTGTTTACCAACCTCTGTATTAAAAAATTAGGCATATTAACAATTTTGATACTCATAGTTCCTTTAATGCAGATACTATTATGTTACACATTTTATAGAAATCCAGGGCATTTAAAGATCACTCTGTCTGTTTTTATCTGTCTCTCTCTTACCCCACCCCCCTCTCTCTCTCTCTCTCTCTCTCTCTCTCTTCTCTCTCTCATTCTCTCCCTCTCTCCCTCTCCCTCTCTCCCTCTCTCTGTGTCTACACACACACACACACACACACACACACACAGAGACACGGCTGGTGAGGGGCAAAGCCTGGACTTACACACCAACAGGCTGTTCTAGAAGAGTCTATTTTCTTAGAGAATGCTTTTATTTTCTAGCATGTCATCTTTTTGGCTTGAGGGGAAACGCCCACAGGTAGTAATTATGAATAGGCAACCACTCCAGGTCTGGAAGCTTGGTTGATATTCACAAGCGCACACAATTAGAACTGGTAAGAAACGGCGATACAGTGTCTGCTGCTCAAGCCAATGCTCAGTGACACTTAGCTGGTCTATTTGCCCATTCCCTACCAGGCGGTGCCCTTCTGTGGCATGTGGGGGTGGTGTCACGGGAGAAAGCAACTGAGGCTGCTGTCGCTGTTGGGGGCCAGCACCCGCTCGCTGCTCCGCCAGCTCAGCTGTGGGCAAGGTGGTAGAACACAGCGAGAGACGGACAAGGAGTACAGCCTTGCTTTGCATTAAGTATGTTATTATGCCATTCAGACTGCTCATCACAACTCTGTGTGTGTAAGGGCTGGGTGGTTCTCCTGGAAAGGTTCGAAACCTTGGCATGGGGGTGGGGAGTCTTACATTTACCCTTGAAGAGAAGAACCCGTGCCGACAAGAAGGGAGCTATAAACCATGGATGCCATGTCTCAAGTATTTAAGGATAAAGTGATAAACATGCAGATGGGCCCATTAATGAACATTAATTGCTTTAAATTAGGTTTTATTGTGCAGTGGGTAAATTGGAAAGTACACATTTGCATTGGTAATAGAAAATTAATTTAAATGCTTCAGGAAGCAAATATCACCTGATGTGCTAAAACCTGTTATTTGTGGTGATTTCAAAAGGAAACCTGAAGGACACCGTGTATGAAAATAAAACATCTATGCCAGAGGCCCGTGTATGTGTGACCAGCTTCTTCGGGGTGAACCTGCGTAGACACTGATTGGCATTGGCTACGAGAGTTCCAGATGGTGGCAGATTTAATGCTTCATGCTCACCGTGTAACCAAAGTCATGGTGGTGGAATGGGGTATTATAAATCTCAGTTATACGGACCCTGGGGAGGCAATTAGTTCCTTCCTCCCCTGGAGGACATGCCTTGACATCTTCCAGAACAGATTGATGCCTACTCAGATCTTCTAAGTATTTGGAGCAAAGACATCATGGCTCCCTCCTTCAGTGGTCCTTCCGTCCAGGATGCACCTGAGCCCGTGTGGAAGAACCCTTTCTTCTAGCCTCTCTTATACTCCGTGGTGATGGTTTAAACCCCCACCTTTGCCGTTAATTTCTGAAGAGTTGTTAAGCGGAGCATAAGGCACAATTAGATGGTTCTTTTAAATTCTTGATTTCTTCCTATTCTTGGATAGAAGTAACCTTTTCTTCTCTTTAGTGGCTTTTTCTTTTGATTTTATATTCCTATCATCTTTGGCTCTGAAACCTGCTATGAAAGAAATGGTGTTTAAAAATAGTAAAAATCTCTAATAAAAGAGATGTCTAATACAGAGTGTCTGTCCCAAGTCAAAAAAGGAGTAAGCCAGTGCCCTCAAGGCCACTCTATTGACGTAGACAGGTCAGCGGCTGTCCCAGAGAGCAAGAAAGAAAAAGAGAGAATTGGGTCTGTGAGGAAGAGGATGGAAAGGGAGCTTAAATAGGTTGGTGCTCACCAACGTAGACATCCAAAGACAAAGAGGCTGGGTATTTAAATCTGAGAGCCATCAGCCTGGAGGTTATTTTTAAAGCAGTGGAGTGGGATGAGATCGCCTAAGGAATATGTGGTAAAGTTAATATAGAAAGAGCCCAGGGCTACCTGGGAGTTTAGAAGTCTGAAAGAGAGGGAAAAAATCAGTGGGAAAAAATCTCAGGGAAAGGAGGTTGGACATGAAAAAGGCAGAGGGGAGAAATGCAGTGTCCTGGAGACCCGATGGAGAAAGGCTGTGAGAAGATGGGAGAGGCCCTCGTGGTTGATGCTGCCAAGAGGTTAAGGTCAAGGAAGAGGAGGTCCTGGTTGGCCCTGGCCTTGGCAAGGGCATTTTCAGTGTTGCAGTGGGAACAGAAGTCTGTTTGAGGTAGCATTGCGAGAGAACAGCAGATGAAAAGCAGAGCTAGTGAACGTGGCATCGTTTCGGGGTGTTTGATACAGAGAGGAACAGAGGACAACTGGGCGAGGATAGAGGGGAACGTGAGATCAAGAGCTAAGGTGTTTAAAAGACGTAAGGATTCTAGCCGGAATGTGTGCTGGTGAGAACCGTTCAGGAGAAAGGAGAAATGATGGTCTCAGGGAAACAGAAAGCACCAAGGCAGGGGTGGGATCCAGCGCACAGGAGGGAGAGGGCTCCGGACTCACCTGGGTCAGAAATGAGAGTGCCTGGGCCTAGATGGGGTGTGCTGGAAGATCTAATCAGATGGAATGTTAAGTTGTCCTTATTTTGTATTTTTGAATGTAATTTTGTTCCAAGGAGCTAAAACCACCAACGAAAAATTATGTTCCTAAGCACCCCAGTAGGCTCCAGAAGCCAGTGTCCTCTGCAAATGGCCAGTGGCCTGCTAATGTTAGAAAGCATGGTTTGCACAGCCCAGGAAGTGTTTGCTGTCAGATGGGCACAGCGTCCTCCTGGGGGGATGCTGACCCTCTGATCTGACTGGTCCTTGGCCATACCTTCTACTGAAATCTCTGATAGGTGCCACATGTAACCTGGGCAGGCTGTGAACTCAGTGTCCCTGAACAATGAGGCTCTTGGATCCCTATCCCAAACAGGACTATTACCACACCGTAACTGCTATAGGAATGGATCCTGAGAGAGAATGTCTCCTTCCGGCCTTGCTCATTGGCTTGCTCGACATTTCCTTGTGTATACAGCTAGGATCCAAATTCCCCCTCTTTATGAAGACACCATGTATATTGGATCTCATTTGAGTTTAGCCACCTCTTTAGATAGTTCTTCATGCATATTCATGTTCTGTTGGACTCTGGTTTAGGACGTAAGCAAACGCAGCCCATCCCACGAAGGAAAACATCATTCAACCTTAACTTTTTAATAGCAAAGTTACCTAAAAAATATTAGTTTTAGAAATCTAAGTTTATTATGTGAATTACGGCACACCAGCCCTGTTTGCAGTGCTTGCTCCCTGAGATCATCTTTCAAATGTTTTTCTGGCATTTATTTTCATATTTCTAAATACCAGGCACATGCTGGTATTTATTCTTCATGATAAATATTATGCTCTGGCTCCACAGTATGGAATGTGAGGACTCTGCCCCCCACTCCTCCTCCTCTGCACAGTCTCTCCACCCCAGTACAAATCCATTACCAAACGACTTGCAGCATGGGTTGGTTCACAACCATCCTGTCTCTTGTCTTGTATCGCATTGGTTTAGTGCAGAGTTTCACATTGCTTTGTTTCTTGCTTAGCTTTTCACCTGTTACTGCTAGCTCCTCAGCCATTCTGCTAGCTTTCCAGAGTGGTCAGACACACCAGGTCACCTCTGTGCTCTGCCTGTTTCCTTAGCAACAGGTCTCCTTCAGGCTAATCCTTCCAGCCTCCGCGCAGGGCTCCTGACTATTTCACAGGGGTGTTCTGAGGTCTTTCTCCTCTTCCACCTAATAAGGACCACTCACGGCCCACCTCTGTTGGTTCCTCCGCTCCTAGATTCTGGATGCTTCTTGGATTACTCCTTCAGGTTGATGGGGACACACTTTCCAGTACCTTCTGAGAAAGAGGTCATAGATGATGAATATTTGAGAGACTTTTCGATTTCGTGCTTAACTGATCACTTACTTGACTTATAATTCTAGATTGTAAATCATATTCCCATACATTCTAAGAGCCTTCTTAGCTATCAAATTTGCTAGAGCATCTAAGGAAGTTACACTAAATAGGGTATCTTTAAACAACAGAAATATACAGTCAACAGTTCTGGACACGAGAGGTCTAACAGTAGTACTGGAGCAGCTGGTACTGGTCATGGGTGGTCATGTACCTTCAGGAAGGTCCAGAAGAGACCCTTCTTGGTTCCTTCCAGCTTCTTGTAGCCTCCAGTGTCCCCATTCCTGTGAGCATTCCAGTTCTGTCTTCACGGCCAGCGGCTTCATGTCTTTGCTCTGTCTTGATACCTCTTTCTTTTTCCCCGTCTGTCTCTTCTAAGAACAGTGATGATGGCATTGAAAATCCTTCTGGTAATCTAGAACAATCTCATTTTAAAGATTCTTAATCACATTTTAAAGGTTCTTTTTATAAGTGCACTGTCATTTATAAAGTTAAATTCAAGTTTGGGTGGCAATGCTCAGCTACATATAGTAGGCAAACTATGATTTCATTGTTCTGAGCCGGTAGAATTTTAAGTCTCTGAAATTTCGAAATGATGGCTTAGGTGTTACTTTTTATCAATGATTTTGCTTTGTGAGCAGTTTATGGACAATTTAATCTAGAAACCCGTGGACTTTATTTCAGGGATATTTTCTTTATTGATTTTGGAATGACTTTATATTTCTTTTGTTCTCTTTTAAAATAATCCCTGCTTGTTATTTTTCACCCAGCAGGTCTGTTTCCATGAGTCTCTGACTTAATTACGTGTTCTCTTGAGCTCTGTGATTCTTGAGCTTTTTTTTTTGCCATAGTTCCTGGGACAGCTCTTTAAGTTTTCCTATATTTTCTAACACTCCTCCCTATAGTTTCAATTTGTGATATTAAAATTTTAATGTCTAGTATAGTGTTCTTCCTTTTTATAGCAGGCTATTCTTATTTCATGACCATAATATATTTTTCCCTCCAAGGACTTTTTTAATATTAGGTTTTTTAAAACTTTCTGAAATATTTCTCTCTTTTAATTCTATTTTTTTTCTTTTTAATTTGTGTCCCTCTCTTTTCCATGTGTGAAAACTTCATCTGATGAACTAGGGTCTTGATCTTCCTTAACTGCAAAGTAATCAAAAACGTACAAGTTGATTACAAAGTGAGCCAGCTCTTTAACGGCATGACCTCCAACTGTCATTTTCTCCAATCTCCTGTTGGGTTTTGGTTTTTTTCCCAGACTTTTTCCTGGAGGAATGAACCAGCCTGGAGCATTCTGGGAGCTGAGTGCAGAAGAGCAGGCTGCTGCCCTCCGAGAGAAGATTCTCACGTAGCCCGGCTTACAGTACTCCCCCTAGCCTCTCAGATGGGCTCCTTATCCCTTGATTCACTTCATTCAAGATGTGCCTTTTCCGTGGCCCACGTGCCGCACGCAGACAAGGGCAGCTGTGTCACACACAGCCATTCCTCCGGCTCAGGTGAAGTCCAGAGTTCTGCTGTCTCTGTTGCAGGGGTCCTGTCGTCACCCCTGGGAGGGAACGCTTCATCCAGATGGAAGCAACACTCACAGCAACCCATGTACAACACTCCCTTACTATAAACAGTAATTTTTAAATACAAATTTAATTATCTATAGTTAGCTCTTCTTAAATCTGTATCTGAACTCGGATTTACAGAACATGTAAGAACTATGATTTTAAACTTAAAACATTTTTGAATTAAACAAATAAATTGAAAAGAGTGACCACGGGGCCACTGAGATGTTCAACGAGGCACATGTGACACAGCCTCGTGGCCTGTTCCGTGTAACTCACGTGACGACGGCTTCAGTGGCTGGTGTGTCCAATCTCAGCACTCCTGTGTGGGATGGGGGCAGAGACTGGAGGCTCTCTTTGCCCTCCTGAGCTGGGCTGCCTGCAGTGCCTAGCATGTGGGGAGCAAAGTAGACTCTTCCCCAGAGAAGGGCGAGGATAAAACGGACTCCCAAAAGCTGCTCTCTGGAGTTCACATACGGGCCATGACATGCACACACGTGTTGTTATACACCCAGCAATAAAGTGAAACAAAAGGCAAACCTATACATGTGATTAGCTTTCAATGCTGAAAGACAAACAGGAGACAGAGGAGAATGCGCAGGGAGGGGAATATGGTCAAAGTGTATCTTCATAGGAAACCGACTTCATGAAGCCCATTACTATGCCCAGTGAGTACATGCAATTTTAAAAATAAAAAGCAACACGAGTTGACTTTATATTTAATCTAAAGAAAGGACATTTGGTGTATTTCATTGTGCACCAGGCCTCCCGAAGGATAAAATGACTGAGACTAGGCTCGTGTTTCCAGAATAAAAAGTGCCACATGAGAGTTTTGTCATATAATTAATGATCACTTCCAAAGGGAAATGCACTTTCTAACTTGGAAGCTTCTGCTTCTGTCGTTTAGAGGGGTACATTTTTCCAACTTCTGAATTACTATTCAGACCTGATCTTCACTGGACTTGTGGTTGGGCACATCTGAGGAACACAAGGACAAGTCAGGAAACATTATTTGAGATTTAAATGAGGGTTAGGACCAGATTAGGAACCAGCCAGAGGCAGGCTGAAGGGCGCCTTTCCCACTCTCCCCCATAGCCCACCTGATCTTCCTTGTGCTGACCCTGTTTTCCTTGTGCACCAACTGTCTTCTTATTCCAGCTGTCAGTCCCCCGTCCAGACTAGCGCCAGTCCTGGAGTGAGCCATTCTGACTGTCACCCACACTCCAGTCGACCCTGTGGTTCACTCCCACCCACGTGGCTTGCTCATTCCTCACCCAGTGGGAGTTGTCTGAATACCATGGACACTCCTTATCTGCTTCTTGGCCAGAAATCTATATAAACGTCGCCAGTCCACTCTAACACAACACCATAGACCCAGCAGCTTAAACAACGCAAATTTATTCTCCAGAGTCTGAGACTGTAAACCCAAGGAAAAGAGGCTGGCATCTCCTGCGCTTCTCTCTGTGGATGGCCACCTTCTTTGATATCTTCACAGGGTCTTCCTTCTGTGTATGTCTATGTTTAAATTTTCACTTATAATAGTCATATTGGGAGATTACTTACCTCGATGATCTTAATTTTTCCATTTTTAAACAACATATGTGGCATAAGGTCACACTGTGAAGCACTGAAGGCAAGAACTTCAGTGTATAGATTTTGGAGAGACCCCACACTCCGGGCACAGCCACCATCAGTGGCGTGCTCAGCTGCATCACAGTCCCACTGAACATGTGTAGTTACTGACTTAAATGACATTGAATCAAGACATGAGTGGCTCCGATCAGTAGCAGATGGCACCAGGATCAAGGTATTTCCTTGATCAACTGCTTTATGGTTCCTTTTCCCACCCTAAGCAATACACATAACCACTTTTTACATTTTGGAGTGCCATTCCCAGGTGTGGTAATGTACCTCAAAGACTGGAAGGTCTAAATCATAATTTTCCAAATTATTTATGAATGTGTTCTTCATAAAAGACCAGAAGAGTTGACAAGTCTTGTGAAGCCAAGATAAATGACACCTTCTGCTGGGTTTCATCTGCAAGATCCATTACTCTGCCAGAGGAGTAATTTAGATGGTCTGATCTGTTCCTCAAAAGCCCCTTCTCCCTGGGTTGGTGATCAGTACGATTGGGGCTTAGCTGGAGACTCTCTCCCGGTGAGTGGAAACACAAGGAGATTCAAGGTCACAGTTAGTAAAACCAGCTTCCTTTTTGTGTGTTCTCAAATCCTACACCGTGGTGCATGCACGATAGAGCGGAGCAGAGGTCAGCTCTGTCCGTGGACGGCAGGCATCTCATCCGGGTAAATGGAGACTATCACTTACGCATCAGTTGGCCCTTGGGTTATATTATGTGACGATAAAGCAGAAGAACACATAGAGCATCCTGTGAGCACCATATATTTTGTATTAAAGCAGGTAATTTTCATAGTTTGGATTTTTGTAGGATACGTTTTTCTCTACCAGGAGGAAGCAAAATGTAAGATAAGGCCTATCGTGAAAATAGTCAAAGGACTCAGATTTCTGCCAATTATGTATTTTGACAATAGATATAGTGGCTAGCTGCATCAAAAGCCATCTAACACACAGGACAGAGTAGAGTGGTGTTTCTACAGTAGTCATGTGCAATTCTTGACGTTTTAAATCTAACTTAGGCTTGTGTATGTATGTGTATATACAGACACAGGCTGTCTATGCATACGTGTATGCATTCATATGTTGTATGTCTGTGTGTGTGTATATACATATATATATATATATATATATATATATATATATATATATATATCACATTTTATTCAAGAAAATTGAAGGGAAACAGATGGCTCTACATAATTTTCATTCCCTGGGATATATTTTTGTACCAAAAATGATTTATTTTCAAGTTATGAGCAAATCCATGCCCATATCATTTTGCATGGAATTCTCTTATATGTCTTATGACATTGTAAATATTTGACTACATTATTTTTCTCTCCTCCAAAACTTCAGACATACCAGATACATAGAAATCTGACTTCAGATTTAAGTGAATGTTGTACTTTGTCAAATTTTGACTTATTTATTGTTTCATTCTGAGATTTTTAACTTAGACATGGACTTAGAATGGCTGATAACATCCCTATTTTTCAGGTATTATTATACCATTATAGCTGATATTCAAAATCAAAGCAACACCATGCTCAGCTCAGCCAGCAGATAATTGACACTAATGGCATCGCATACGTTCAGATTCTGACTCTTTATTTGTACAACTACTAGTTACAGCGCTGCCCGTTATTTGTTTTTCTGATCCGCTCAGCAACTTTCATGAGGCTTACAGCATGAGGACCATCTCCAGAGGAATGGAAGAGAGCATAATTTCAGAACGATGCTCTTCTTATTTATAAAATGATGTCTTGAAATGTCAACCCCGAGCTCACCCTGAGAGCTGAGACAATAGGAAAATTATATCCCTTTCCTCAGCTGGTCATGGAAGACAAGAAATGTTCCAAAGCAAGCAAGAAAATTAGCCCTGTGGCTCTGTGCGCTTGGTCCTCACACCATCACCAGCCTGGCCTCAGCAAATTGTCTTGTGTGCATTATTCCACTCCTATGCGGTGTATGATTTCCTTGAACCAATCTGTTCTCTTGGTAGGGTGTTGCAGAGGACCAGCATTTGTTCGAGGGTTTGTGGTGTCTTGATAGCATTTAAAGGATGGAAGGCTAGCTTCTTAGCATCCTACCAGGGATGCCACAAAAGTCACCTGATGACTAAACAGTTCATTTGAATGAGAAGCGTAAATCACCCCATTAAAGTCTCTGACCTAAATTCTCTAAGCTCACTGCAGTATCCCTGTTTGCGTCACCCCAAGATGCTCAGACCAAGGACCTCATCCCCAAGGCTTGTAGAGGTTCATAGTGTGAGCCGGCAATGGGACAGAGACACACTCACGCCTACATGTGTGGAGCCCTCAGAAGGTTCTCCTGGTCCTCCTCGCACTGCAGTGGTTAAAGTGGTTAAAGTGTTGGAACCTGCCTCAGAGTCGCCCTGGGCAAAGCCGACAGTGGGTCTTTGGCATGCTCCTGCCCGTCTGGCTCTCGCTGTGTTTCCGTTTTGTATGATCACGAGAAACTCATGTGCTTTCTGCCCCGTCAGCAGCCTGTATTCACCGAGGTCACCTTCTGATTACTGTGACAACAGAGCCGCATGACGCTGATGTTCTCTGCCAGTGCCTTTCTTGAGGTAGACATCGCACGTGCATTTATCAAACATGTAAGGATATAGCATGCACCGGGACTCAGAAAAAGGATCCAAAGTCCCAAGAGATGTGGTCTTGGCCTTGAGGCTTTGGAGTAGGGAAATTTGGAGATTATAAAAAATAGGGATACCATGGACCCCAGTGGCTCTACTGTAAGCCCAAAAGAGTGGTAGAGACACGAGGAAAGAATGTATAGAAGAAAAGGGGGTGAGACTCTGGGAGGAGAAGTAAAATAACTCTGTCCCATCATAACCTGGTGCCCCAGGCTGGTTTCCTGCCTGAAAGAGGTCGTTGCTTGTTAATGGGAGAAGACTGCCATTGCGTGAGGCCTTGGGCTCTCCTAGTACCTCTGCATAGGGGGAGAGACGGGCCAAGCACGTGACACACTGTGCATAGTCCTCATCTCTGCTTTTTGATGGCGTCCAGGAATCTTGTGACCTCATCACATGGTCACCAACCCCTCCCCCGCCAGGCTAAAAGATGTTACATAGCTCAACCTGCATGGATAAGGAGACCCAGCATTCCTCCACTCCTCAGTGGGCAGAGTGAGTCCCCACCCCTTCCCCAGAAGGCAGGCTGAGTGTTTAAACCCGCAGCGGTCTGAGCTCACTCTGGGGAACTTGTGTCCTAGGACAAAGATGACCCTTCCATGACATAGGCATGAGCACATGTGTTTTAACAGAGATAAAGATAGCATGTTATTGCAGCTGGGGACCATCCTGGAACTACCTCTGGGGCATATCTGAGCCTTCCCAGGCCCACTTGTGAAGTTGAGGGTTGATCAACCAACATGATGTATTCTTTTACTTGGTTCAGGGATATTTAAACTTAGGGCGTTCTCTATAAATACTTAAGAATGACTATTTGCTTGGGTCATAGACATGCTAAAAAGTTACAGGAAAGGGTTGCGAACAACTGAGTTGAGTCTGGAAGCGCTAAGAGCTTGATTGCTTCCGCGTCCGTCCAGTAAACACAGCCTGGATGGCTGCCCTCACGTGAGAGAGCCGTGTGTTATTGGATGGGTGGCTTAAAGGTAATAGACATCACTTAAAAATCATTTTTAAAAGGTGCAGTAGAAGGAAAACTATTTATCATGTTCCCCTCCCCCGAAAAAGAAAAACCTTTAAAGGTGCCATCTAGGAATTTGGCTTCTTGGCCTATTTAGAATAACAGACTATGCTTACAAGACTCCATAATTTTGACTTCAATAAGGATACTGAGATTCAATCATAGAAATTGTATTTATGCTGGTTAGATGTCAAAAATAAAATAGGCACAAAAAGTATTTCTGCTGATCAAAATAAGAATGATTTGTCAAATAACGAGTTGTGACTCTGATTTGCCACCAGCCGCCTTTGGCAGACCTGGGAAATGGGTGTAAGGGCTCTTCACCGCCCCCTCTTCACAGTAGACATTTGGCAGTGTCTTCTCATCCCTGTTTCCAAGACTCCTTATCTCTTAGCATCTGTTGTTTGGCTCCCAGGGAAGCTGCCATCTCTGCATTTCTTAGCTTCTGCAGAAGCTGACTGGATGCTCTCACCCGACTGCACCCGCCTCTGGACCTACTGCCCTAGCTTGAAGGGCATGCCTGGTCCCACATTAACCTTCGGTGCCATTCCTCACACACCCCACCATACACTGTGTGCTTCCGATGAGTGAGGAAATCATCTGTCAGTAAGAAAATAGATTTGAAAATCAAAGCCTAGTAAGGGAACTGAACAAACACCCAGGCTGCTCTGGTTATGCACTGGGATGGAGGTCAGAATTTCAACAGTTTGCCATGTTCCTTCTGCCCTACTTCTCCATGGTACAGTCATTTTTATGTTGCCCGGAGTTTTAAAGCATGAAGTTTGGACTGGCCAAACTTGGGGCTGTTTGCTGTTTGGGGAGCCTTGTTCTCCTGTGCATCCTCTAGGATCCCTCTTTATTTTCATGCTCTGAGGAAGAGCACCCCATCCTTCAGTAAAGGCGACTAGCATTCCCTCCAGTGCAGAGCTGGCAGACTCCCTGAGCAAAGTGAGGGTCTGTTCACTCTGACTGCTTGGGTAGAGTCTTAGCTACCTGACACACCACGCTGCCAGAGGCCCGGGGAACCTAAACTCATCTTTGTATCTTAACCATAGTGGGTGTTTCATAAATATTTGGGGAATCAATAATATACAATTCACAGTTACAAATTAGTTTTCATCTTTGAAAGAAATCAGTGCACAGGTTCTTCTAGATTCTAAAGGCAATTACCCATATTCAGACATACGTATTTGTAACTGCTTAGATGCCCTCTTTATAGCCGCAGACATATATGGGATTCAGTGAAATGGTGTTTGTACATAAATATTTAGGAAGGGTAATAGCCTTTGAAGCATGCAATCTTCATATCATTTATTCTCTCTCTGTATGCACAATGCTTGGTAAAACCTTGCCTCCTAGAGCCTAATGCCTCCCCACCATGCTGAGCCCAGCCTTTGTTTCTGTACAGTTAGGTTTAAAGATTCGTAGAGGCACAATGATTCTTTGAAATGTGCTGACTTATCAGAACTCCAGCTGTGAAGTGGGTGAATGGGAGAGAATGGCTTTGACTCCAGAGACTGCTCACAGCGCTCAGAGAAAGAAGCGCTGAGTCTCAAGCCCAGACTCTGGCAGCCGCAGCACCAGGAGTGCGGACCGGACACAAAGGAGACTTCATAATAGCAAATGTTGTTCATTAAGCTAAAGCGCTTAAGGTGAATTCCTGGTGGAAACCTCATTAAAGGCCAATAAAGAAAGAAGCCCTCTCATTGATACTTTAAAATAAACGATGGGCTTCTTTCCTTTGTCTTGATCATGATGCAGTCTTGCATAAGTTGATGGATATTTTCTCATGTCCTTTGTTTGTACCCAATGAAAATAATTCCAGAAAAGCACCTTATTAGTGTTATTTGAAAAAGAAAATTATTGACACACTGTCAGAAGCAACTTTATATCCCCCCCATTTATTTTTATAAGCCACAAATTAAATTACCTGCAGGGAGTCTGTGTAGGTCTTTTCTCTTTTCTAAAGACTCTACACGCATTGCATAGAAACACTTTGTTGCAACAGTGTTCCCATGTGGTGAATTTACACTATGTGTGGTGTTCTCTGGACTTCATGTCCTGCAGAGCATCTGTGTATTATTCTGAATACTGCCATGAGTTAGAGAAGCAAGGTGTACAATATATCGTTCATGATATTTAAATGTCACTCATCCATCCAGGAAGAGTCCAGCCATATTGAACTTGTCCCATGAAATCTGCTGAATCTGTGACTCAGTTGGAAATGTCAATTAATGAAGAATCTATCACAGTGCCACAGTACTAGCATTCATCTCTCAGACTGTTTCCTCCCACAATTTGATATTTTAATTAAACCTGATATGCCTTGGCAGAATTTTTACGGATGGACACTATCTTTGAATGCGACCTCTCTAATTTTGTATGTCCGTGTCCATTGAAACATTGTAAGAGCATAAATGTTACCAGGTATCAAGGTTCTGACATTATTCTGATACATGCCTGGTTAGTTTATTTTGTTACGAGCAAGTGTGAGCCAAAGCGCTATGTAAACAGGCTCAGCCATCCATGCTAATATATTTTGGTTTCTTTGGATAACTCAGCACACTGTGATAAGACAATCGTCACGTCTAAGAAAGGGCTCTAATAGTTTAATGTCTATGGCCTTTGATGAACCACTACTTGCACAAAGGAGGGATTTGCGTTTGCTCTGTAGCAGAGAGCAACTCCTGCAACAACAGCCAAACAAATAAAATCCTCCTCACTTAGTGCAATAGAAACATGGCAACCGCTACCTTTGGTTTACAGAGCGTCGTGGTAATAAGATCACAAACTGTGGAGTGAGCTCTGAGGCAAGTGAAGTGCGGGAGGCTGCATTCAAAAGGGCATATGTTTGGTTTTAGTGGAAAAAGGCGTTTCTGTGCCAAATTATTCCATATACTTTTCTGATTGAAATGATCAGAAACCTGTTGAGCTTGAAGCCTGGGAAGCTGAAATACCCCACTGTGTCTAAACCCTCACACTTGAACACCCTTTCATACCCTTAATACGTCAACTGACATCTCTAACCTGTTCTTGTTATGCAGCTCCTCCCCACGACATAAAATGGACAGCTAATTACGATGCACTTCACGGAGGCATGTGACAGCAAGGTTGCTAGCAGACAACCCATCTGAGAAAACTACCAGACGTGGTTAAGAGCTACTTCCCAGGAACAGTGATGGTTAAAATATCCTGTAGGGGGTGTGTGTGCGTGTGCACACGCAAATAATGCAAACCGCACACATGTGTGAGCCATGTATTGCACACAAAACATACTTGTACATCATTGGTGATTTTGTTCTCTAGCTTATAGCAGAGACAAGTAGATGAAAGATCTATACGTAAAATCAATACATAAAATGAGAACTCAGCACACAGCATTTAGAAAGAGACCTGCTTGACAGGGTCTGGTGTCTTGATCTGACACTCTGCTATCATTTAATAGATAAGTATCATTTAACTATTATTCTGTCTTCCACGACGCCAACATGAACCAATGGAAAGTGATAATGCCGGTTGAACCAATCATTTTGGCATTAAGTAGACCAGATATTGATTATTTTATTTAAGTTAAAAGGATTTAAGTCCAAAAGATTTATATGTACATAGTTTATTTCTCTTCTTACATCAGTTTTTGACATATAAAGATAGAAAGAGAGCTGCTGTTGGCTCTTCAGTATTTGGCTCAGAAAGACAGAAGACCCCAGTCCACACTCCACGCAATGGCGGTGCTCAAGTGTGTATCATTAACGTGTTCACAGTTCTGATCAATTATCTCTATAACTGGCTTCTTATCACTAGCATATAGTATTCATACCTCAGACAGAATAAAGATGCAATTAGTTCACCAATTTGATTGACATATGTAGAACACCTACAAATTCAAGGCAACACTCGGCAAAGAGCATCTTTTCTGTAGCAGTGTGAAGCACAAACATTATGTCTGCCTGTCACACAGTGTATCTACCCCACAATGGAACCAAGAGACAATGGAAGAGGAGCCATGTGTCAACAGATCAGACACCCTGTCTTTAAAAAGGCTGCATAATGCTGTGTGTCTAAAATTGTGTGTAAGCCCTAGTTTCCTCAGCTTCCAGAGTAGTGTGCAACTCCGTTCACACTCATGACACGTCGTTTAAATTTCCTGCCAACTTTTAAGAACTGGAGAGTAATTCAGAGAATGAAATGTTCAGAATGTGTTTTAGGTGCTCAGTTAATGACACTGACAGAAAAAAATCACAGGGATATAGCTTTGGGGTTATATTTAAAACATAAAATTCACTTCATCTTTGGAGTGTACACCTTTACTAGCCTAAGTCATTACTTGCCCTCTGGAACAGTAACCCACCGTTAAGTTTTCTTCTGAGGAAGGTGTCTGCCCGCAGTCACACACAACTCCTCACTGAACTCCTCGTTACCATGTAAGTCTTCTCCAATGTGCTCTGCTTTTCCTTACAGGCACCTGAAACGCAACCCTTCTTGCTTATCAATTCAACAACATCATGACCTTTCAAAATAACTGTTGCAAGTAAAGAGACTTTTTAACGGATGCAAATGCAAGACAGTCATGTACTTCCCAGTGTTGTGTGTACTCCTTCAGTAACCGTACTTTATTGGCTGGCTAATAGTGAGGAAATGGTGCTCAGTAAAAACAAGGGCCAAAGCCACTCAACCCACATGCTGAGTTATTTGGTTCCTGTTGACACAAGGCACCTGAGCCAATCCATAGGCTCTGATGTTCTGTCTTGAGTTTTCCAGGCACATCTGTGTATAGCTTTGTCTGTATTTTCTATTTCTGTCTTAATTAATTACATGCTATGGTATTTCCACCCCTAAGACACACCATGCACAGGAGAGCGGCTTCTGTTAGACACGGTCCCTGAAGCTATCTAATGAAGCACACAGGACTTAGAGATGAGGCAGTACTTGGGGGGTCAAGAAAAGTCACGTGTTCCAGGAACAGTCAGCCATGTGCAACATTGGAACTACAGATCTTGTTTTGATCACCGTGGAGGAAGCTGTAGAAGTTAAGAACGTTAACATCTGTAATGAGAGAAAAGAGGTACACCCATATGTGACACACAGATGTTACCTCATTTTCAGGTTTGTTTTTACATATTTGTGTGTTTATCCACTTGTGTGTGTGTGTGCTTGTAGGCGCCCACAGAAGACAGAAGGGGGGCATCAAATCCCGATGGAGCTGGAGTTCAGGTGGTTGTGAGCCAGCCCTGAGGGTGTTCTTAATTGCTGAGCCATCTCCAGCCCCTATAGAGATATTTTATTAGGCATCTGTTATCTATAGTTAGTTTTCCTGCTCTCTCCCATTGTGTAGTCCAATATATGGAATAGCCAGATATATAAAATATGGCTTGGGGTACTTAACATTCGCTGAAGGTAGAAGCACCATTTAATTTATACTTGCTTGCTGCTTCCTTTCCTCGGGGCCTCTCTTCTCTTTTTCATTAAGGAAGCAGTGCAAATACCAAATATATACTGAAAATACCAGAAGAAACTTTATTTTCTTATAAATATGATTGCAAAAATGTTCGCCTTGTAGATATTTCTAGCATAATGAATATAAAAATAATTCTGTGGATGGAGAAAATAATCTGTTAGTGAAACAAATGTACACCCTCCACCCCCAGTGAATAAATTATTTTATCCATAACAGCATACGTGTGTGGGTTAGGACAGTCTATTAAAATTTCCCTGGGTTGGAAGTTCTGAGTTTAGGAAGGATTTTTGTGCTGTAACACGAGGGAGGTGTGTGTGCGTTTGTGTGTGTGTGTCTGTGTATGTTTGACTCAAAGTCAATTACTTTGAATTTGGGCAGCTTATGTTTGTACACTACTTAGAAAGAGTTAACTCAAAGTATGACAGTTGCGTAGACGTTGGTATTTTAGACTTGTGGGAAATGAAGGTCAGAGTGATGATATACTCCCAGATCAATCAACATTTGCCCATCTTTGCAAACACTGGAGCAACTGTCAGCCTTAAAATGAACTTGGGGCCTGGAGAGCTGGCTCAGCAGTTAAGGACATTGTTGCTCTTACAGAGGACGTGAGTTTGAGTCCTAGCACCCATAGCGTGGTTCACAACCACTTGTAGCTTCAGCTCCAGGAGATCCAGTGCCTTCTTCCGGCTCCCACAGGCACCAGGCGCACTCATGTATACTCCGGCAGAATACCTACTCACATAAAATAAATAAAACAATAAGAAATGAGTTGGCAGTGTGCTCGTCAGTCCGAGTACACGCTGTAAGCAGGATGCATTTGATATCACGGATGCAGGCAGGTGTGGGAAATGACAGTATAGGCAATAGAGTGGGAAGAAGTCAGGGATGTGGGGTTCCCAGGATGGAGACTCTGTCCAGCTGCACGTGGTGACAAGTGAGAAAAGGCAACGGACCCCAGTGACTGAGGACTGGGGAGATGCCGCCGTAGGTGGGAGCACCCTGTGTAAGCTCGAGCATGGAAATTCAAACCCCAGCGCCATCTGAAAACCCAACCCTGCACCTGGGACCAGCACTGGGGTGAGGCAGGGCCTGGGCAGAGCAGAGGCAGGTAGAGCACAGGGGTGTGGTGGCCACCAGTCTCCAGGCTCAGATGGAGACCCACAGAGTGCCCAACACTTGCCTGTGTACAAACATAGGCACACACGCTCACATACCCAGTAACTCATAAACCACACACGCACACACACACACACTCACACATTCATCTCTTCCGCCACACACACACTCACCACACACACACACACACACACACATACATACACATACACACAGACACACTCACCACACACACACACACACACACACACTCACTACACACACACACACAGAGACACACTCACCACACACACACACACAGACACACTCACCACACACACACACTCACACACTCATCTCTTCTGCCACACACACACACACACTCACCACACACACACACTCACCACACACACGCACACACACAGACACACTCACCACACACACTCACACACTCACACACTCACCTCTTCCACCACACACACACACTCACACACTCACCTCTTCCGCCACACACACACACTCACCACACACACACACACACTCACCACACACACAGACACACTCACTACACACACACACAGACACACTCACCACACACACACACACAGAGACACACTCACCACACACACACACACACACACTCACACACTCATCTCTTCCGCCACACACACACACACACTCACCACACAGACACACTCACCACACACACTCACACACTCACACACTCACCTCTTCCACCACACACACACACACTCACACACTCACCTCTTCCGCCACACACACACACTCACCACACACACACACACACTCACCACACACACACACACACACACACACAGCTGAAGCAATGAACTGTCTAGTCAAATGCCTGCTTAGTACTCATTTGAATGCTCTTGATAATAAATCTCAGAATGAAATAGACTGTCCCTTGCTCCAAATTTGTCAGTGAACATCTTCTCAACCTTCCTTAGGTGGAACTGTGGTCAATCAAAGACCTTCACAAAGGCTGGTTTTTGTTGTTGTTGTTTTGCTTTGTTTTTATGGATGGGTTTTCTTTCTAAGGGGCGGTATGTGGGGATCTGTGTGGCTCCATGCAGCTGGTCTGTGGGAAGAGCTAACTTTTAGACCACTGTGCATTCAGAGCTGCAGTGCGGGGCTACTTTCTGCGCGCTGTTTTTAATTGCTGCCTGAACCTTTTCAAGCCTTATGCAGGATATCGCTGCTTCAGGAATACAGAGAGAAGATGTTCACTTGATATGGAAGTTTGCTCTCACCTCATAAGCTGTCAAATCCACAACCTCTGGATTTAAAAGTCTTCTCGCTAATGAGTTTTCTGTGCCCTTATGAATCTGTCACTCGTGTATGAACTCCGTATCATCTGAGGTTACCTCTTTAGCGTGATGAACTGTGTTTATAATTTTTCATAAAATAAGCTGCCTGTCTCCTTACAAAGGGCCACACTCCCTGTCTCTGGCATTGGTGCTTTCTCCAACCACCACGGTAGTCACTGTAGAGGGTTCCCAGCATGCTTTGCCAATCCTCACTTTCCCACTGCCCCCATTAGTTAGACGGATTAGTCTGTCGTGGAGCTGCCCTTTGGCACTGGCCTGTGTCTCCAAGGCTGCTGACGTTCTCTCCTCTAACCAGAAGGAGCACCATCTGTGGAGCACCTGCTAGGAACCTGTGAAGTTGCTAGAAGGCCAGCGACGAGGCTGGGTGGCACAGTGGACACTACTGCCCGCCGGAGTCACGCGTTATTCTGCTGCGCACCCGGCTTCCGGCCCAGGTGTTCCCATCTTCAGTAAAGTAAACTTAACCAATATCCTGAGAACGGCTTGCAAGCGCAGATGTGCAACAGCGTGTTGTGCCTGGTCAGCACTCAGCAATTCTTACCACTTCTAGGCCTCTCCCTGGGTTCTGGGACTCAGGAATCACGACCCTTCTGGCCTCTCTCAGGGTGCTGGGACTCAGGAATCACTACCCTTTTTATGGATAAAGACAGATGATCTAGAATTTAAATCCATTTTTTGAGACAATCAAGTCCAAACTCTTCTCTATTTCCTATAACTTCCCCTCATGTAGATTGCTGAAATATTGATCTTTAGCAATATAGCTTTTATTATAATGTACCTTTGATGTGTCTTGTGTAAGTGTTCTTTATCCCCCACTGTGTAACCAGTGACATAAGGGCAGATGCAAACCCATTGCTGCTACACCGGAGGGGTCTCAAAATGTCCTAATTGACTTCTTAGTATCAGGGTCATCAATTGTGTTTGGAGTTTTGTTTTTTTTGGTTGTTTTTTTTTTTTTCTTCAGTGTAATTGCGTGGCTGATTGACATATGCAAATGAGAATGCCTACTCTACAAGCTCGAAGGGGAGTCAGTTCGTTTTTAGAGACAGATATGTAGAAAGAAAGAAAAAAAAGCCAGAGGGGAGCCATATCTCTTCCCTACTGTTCCTTTCTTCTGAACCGTGTGGCTGTCAGTGGATATGTGATGGGAAGTGGAACGCTGATTCCAGGTGATGCGGCCACAGCCCTCCTGTGTTACCATGCTAGTCCTCGTCCAGCTTGATTTGTTTGAATGTTGACAACTTAGCTGTGTGGTAGCTCAGCTCCCTGACTGAGGATCCGCGGAAAGGACACAAGTAGGAAAGATTGGCCTGTTTGGGAAAGGCCCTCGGTGCCCTTCAAGTGCTTCCGTTCTGAGAAGCAGAGAAAAAAGCGACGATGGTGCTGTGGGCAGAAATTATGTCTCAAGAACTGAACGTTGCTCAGTCCTAGGTCTGAGATATTTGACTCGTTCTTGGAGCCTTTATGACGGAGACTGATGCCTTTCTGTCCTTACCGTATTAGGTTTAAAGCATGAACTCCTCTTTGCATTAAATGAAATAGAAACTTAAAGGAAAGCTATCGTTTAAAAAAACACTGGAAGCAAGTAATGGATGGATTCTGAACCCTAGGCAAAAGTGCAAGAATACCGAAATGTTTGGTTTCATTACTCTGGTTATAATTTATATGCAGACTTAGTTGGCTGCCTGTGATTTACTATTCAGAATGCAATCAAATCATCTTTGTTTGATAGATTGGTATTTTGAGTTTTCATAACAGAAGCCTTTCTGCACACTGTTGCCTGACTCCCTTCCGACTTGGTATTTGAAACTAGATAATGGGATATCTTATAAATATAATACAGGCTCTCGAGGGTGAGCCCCAGGACCTGCATGGATCATCTGAAATGAAAGCCATCTCCCAAGCAAGGAGGGAATGCAGAGGAATGTTGGGTCTGGCGTCTGAGACTGTTCGCCAGCAATTGCTTGGGCAGAGATTACCCTTCCAGCATTGCCAAGGACTTCTGAGATTGTTGAAATGCCATTTCTGATCACTTTTCCAAAGTGATTCTGTGTAACTATCACTGCTCTTCACGGAAACCACCCAGGGAAGGAGAAATAAGAAAATCTATTCCAAGCACGTGGGACGGCACTCATGTGAAATGAACACATATGGGAGAGATAAGAAAATAAGCTGGATTTTGGCTTTTATTGTTCCTGTTGTTACTGCTCAGCTGTAACAATTTTTACACTTTTTATTCTGTAACTTAGGAATAGATGCCAATGTAAAACATGACAGGAAGATAAAAGACGGTGGGCCAATGAGATGGCTCAGCAGGTAAAGGTGCTTGCCACCAAGCCCGATGACCTGCGTTTGATTCCCCAGGCCCAACATGGTGGAAGGAAAGACTCAGCTTCATCAAATTGTCCTCTGACCTCCACACAAGCACTGTGCCATGCATGCATCTCCCATGCACATGCAAAAATGGATAGATGTAAAAATGAAAGATGTCTAGTATCTGACTCAATCCTTGGCACCCAGCAGGCTCTTGGCATCTTCCACTTCCTTTCATGACAGATCAACTATCTTGCTGGTCAACTAGGATGATGTCTACCTGACAGCAAATGCCGCATCAGGAGGTAATACATCAAGCAGCTGATAGTAGCCTTTAATGGCTCTGCTTCATTCCACATCTCAGCAAAATGTTTACTTCAGATGAATGTGTCCTGACATATGGAGGGGGTGTTTTAAGCCAAAATATTTAAATTGCAGCTGCTCGTGATTGATAAGTTGTCAGAAGGCCATGTGTAAGTGATCGTCCTGGTGACAAGCTACCGGGGATCGGGGATTTGGACTGGAGAGGGAAACCGTAGACACGAGGACCTTAGTCAGCACTGACTTCACCCTGAGAAAGTTCTGTGTTCCTCTAAAATGTTGACTGGTTCAATGAAAACGTCTCTGTTTTTTCTTACAACTGATCATCACAAAGAGAGGAAAAGAACAATAGGAGAAGCGGTCAGAATTTAAGAAAACCACACGATTTAGGTTTTTGACTTTGTAAGATGGCACAGCTGGCCTGGCTTATTCTGGGAGTGACTTAGCCAGATCAGACAACACTGGTCTCTTTTCCTTTCTCTTTGTTTCCTTTTCTTTTACTTGTAGTGTTTTGAAAGTTTTGTTTGGTTGGTTATGTTTTCCTTCTCGAAATTTGGAATGACCTAAACTCTCGCTCTCTAGAGAGATGGCATTAGAGGAAAAGGTAGATTCGGATTATTGGTAAAAGAAGTGAACTCTCACAGGAGAGCTGGCTCTTCATTCTCAGTCAAGGTGGTGCTTCATCGCGCTGGCCTCCTTCCGGTCAGCCACCATCATGGGTGACATTGGCAAAAGCAAGACATCATCAAGGTCATATGACAGGCAAGTAAGAGAACCAGCATTCCGAAAATATACTTGAACCCCACCACTTTTCCAAGCTACATCGTGTTTATAATGACTAAGGCAAAGAAAGGCAAATATTTAGAACATTAAAGAATGATCAGTCAGTAATTATTTAAGACTGATATTTTTCAGATTCACTAAAACAAAATAAAAATATTGTTAATGAAGAAATGGCTTCTTAATTTGTGAGGAATTATGTAGCCTTAGAGATCTTTTGGATTTCACAGGACAACCAAGGGCACTCACGAATGTTAGGAAGCCTACGTATTCTAAGTCTGCTGGGAGCTCTAATCACAAATTGATTCAGAGGGCTTGTGCAAATCCTGAAGATGGAAATAATTAAACTATATTAAGATTCTATACTGAATGATTCAGCAGCATCTATTTCTATATGAATAATTAATAACATTTCATAGAATAGCAGATGTTCATTTATCTTTTCTTTTTCTGGCATAGCTATGCTTAGTCAAATTTGTAAACAAAAAAATGTATATTTTCTCATTCACTTATTTACTAATTTTGGCCTCCTATTAGTTCTTTTGTGTTTTATTTATTTTGTGACTGTATTCAGAATTATGCAAATGCAACTGCCACTCTCAAAGTGAGTGTGTAAGAGAAATGCACTGCTAATCGCCTAATGAGCTTTCTAGCACGCTCTCTGAGAGACAGTGTGTAGTCTATTCCTCACCAAGTTCGTGTCCTAACCTTGACCTGAGAAGGCCGTTTGGGAGCAAATGATGATTTCCATTTGAGAAGCTAGGTTTCATACTCAATACAGCGACTCCCAAGGATTGAGATTCATCAGTTTGCCCAAATCACATTTCCATTATAGATCCTCATCTGAAACTTGCTTCTCCTATGACTTCACTTTACAAAGTAAGAGGGAGAACTGCTTTTATCCTGCCAGATAAGAAAGCCAATTGTCCTGCATCCCCCTCTTTCAATAAGAATGTGAGAGTGGTCCCTAGTTGTTGAGTATTGATTGACTTCTAGTAATAATGTCCAATGACCATAGCCTGCTTAGATTATATATATATATATATAAAATACATAATATATTACATATAATACTATATATTATATTTATATATAATAATAACATAATTATATGTAAATATATATAATATTATCATATTTATATATAATTATATGTATTATATATAATATATATAATCTAAGCAAGTTATGGTCATTGGACATTAGAATATATATATTCTATTGTATATATATATAATTATATTTTATATATATAATTATATATAATTATATATATTTTATTTTATATACTTATATTTTATATAATTATATATATATATTCTTTAGAGTTGCATAGGCATTGCTTTGATCTGAATTACTCCTGTCATTCATTCTGGTGACAAAAGGAAGGTTGGCCATAGACAGAGCCTAGTGGAAGTTAGGCAGACAGATGTGATGGTCTCCCCGCCGAGGTCAAGCCAGATAGTGCTTTTCCAATCTCATTCCCGATTACTAGCATCTTTCAGGGAGGCGCTGGCTCATTGAGATAGTCAGAGCCTTCTCCTGTTTATAGACTAATGTGTCCGTCATGTATTGCCTATTGTTTTACATTTTATGGGGGGAAATCCAAACACTTAGTGTATGAAAAAAGTCTGCTGGGGAAGGTACACATGTGCATGTTAATTTTAACAGAAATGCCATAGCTAGAAGCTCAGTATTGGGAGTGGCCTTGAGACATTTTTTTCTACAGTGTTCCAGATGCTGCATACTTGAGAGCCAAGCGGTTCTACATGTCCAGAGATAAGAACATATATTAAATCCACTTCATCTCAGGGTACTTTGTCCATTTTAAATATTTCCCGATGGGATCTCGTTGTGTACCTCTGACACACCAGGAGTTCACTCTGTGCCTGGTTCCCCTTGAACCTGTGAGGCAGTTGTCCTGCCTCTGCTGGGCTGGGCTCTAGGCGTGCGCCACCGCGTCCCCGTGCTTCCCAGTGCTGTCATCTAATGTGTTTTCATTCGTGTGAATGTGGAAATGAAGGGAGCATCGCGACTCCTGCTGTACTCTGCCCTTTGAGACAAGATGTAGAACTCCACTTTCATATGCCAGTTGGGTCTTCCCTGGGCAAAATACCCACAGTGCTTTTGAACTCAGCACTTTCTAATTCTAGTCTTTGTGATGGAGAGTGCTCCATGGAGTGACTCTAGCTGTCACTGCTCCTTAAAATGTTTGACGATCAGGTGGAAACTAAAGGGAAACATAAAGTTCTTGAAACAAAAATTTTGCAATGTGCTACATTATGTACTTATAGTGTATATATGGTATATAGTGTCTGTGGTATGTTTGTGTGTGTATATGTACACGTATACACACACACACACACACACGTGTATATATACACACATACACACACATGTGTATATATTTTTATTTGTAAAATTGTTTAGATATCAAAGGTTCATATACAACATAAACAACAGTAGCAATGAAAGTTAGAAGGAAAATGATTATCCCAAAATATCTGACCAAGGCCTCTCTGTAAAAGTGATAAACTGAGACCATATCCATGTCCCCTTTCATAGTAACTCATCAAAATTTAGTAATATGAATTATCAGGCTTGGGAAGCATTATAAAATCTGGGGAGAATCTCTCTAGGCATGTGAAGGTTCAATCATTGCCAGGCTCGCATGCAAATGTACACACAGACAAATCGTAGAAGATGTATATTGAGACATTCATTTCAAGGAGTTGTTTGCAGGAGGGCAAGCTTGGTGAGAGGAGTCCACAGTCAGGCTCTTGGGCCAGGCTGTCAGGGAGTGTGCACACTACTCTTAGCATCACCTGAAGCTGAAGTCTAGAGGTAGAGTGTAGTCTCTTTCAGAAAATCTTGGGTTGACCCTAAAGCCTTTCAGTTGGGTGAAGCCCATTCAGAGGGTCTAGAATGGTCGCTCATATTGAAGTCCGAGTTAGAACTTGAAGCCTATACATAAAACACCTTCCCACAAACCACTAAATTGGGTGAGTGAATACATGGAACCATAACATAGCCAACCTGACATATACAACTATCACTCTGAAGGACAGAGACGAATGAAAGCGCTCCAGCGAAATCTGGGTATATGGCCAATTGCATATGAAGCAGCAGAGAAGGCACTGACCAGCCTGGCAGAAGACTGGGAACATTTTCCAGACAAGAGTGGACATGAGGCAAAATGCGTGTTAGCGATGTCCTCATGTCCTCGTGTGCTTACAAACCAGCATGCAATGAACAAAAGCAAGAAGACGGTTTCCTCTAAGGAGGCAGACTTCAAATCTGGGAAGAACTGGGACACCTGGCAGGGGCATTGGCAGATGGGAATCAGCCTGTTTGACTGCCTCATTTATCATTTAGAACAAGGCTGTAGCCTGACTGCAAACCTGAGTTCTGCTCCTGCTAAGCCAAAGCGCGTGAGTGCAGCGTGCGCACAGACACTCTCAGAGGACCTGCATTTCCTCTTAGGTGTAACTGTGTAGACAGAATCTCCCAATATTTGTGGAAGGATATATTTTTAATTGTTTTTAAAAAAGAAGAAAACTGGCCTCACAAGAAAGAAGCTCCTAAAGAATTCAAAAAACAGAACACCACTTACGATAATTCTGTTAGCGAATTCCAACTATTTCAGAAGGTTATACATTCATAAAACAAGGAGATACGAAGCAGAGGGGGAAGGAGGAGTGGGGGTATTTCAGAACAACTAAGAAATAACCATTTGTGTATGTAAATACACACATACTCGTGTGTTCTAGTATAAAACTTTGAAGTTGGTAAGTTTGAAAAAATTGAAACATATTCCCAAAATAGTAAAAATCAAATAGTTGAGAAATATGAGTTAAAATATTAGACACATTATAATCAGTAGATGTACTTGAACATATAAAAACTTTACATTTTCTCTTCTGCTTGGATGAAATATGGGGACAAAACAAACTAGAAAACAGGCGATTAAAGACATTTTTATAGAGCTGAATCATGCAAGACCTTTTAATTAAAAATTCCTACTGAGTCTTGAACAAAATAAGAAAACACCCACAGCTAGATGTACCAACATGAAATTTCAGAACTCCAAAAATGAACAAAGTACTAACAATTTCCAGACAGAAATTTTTAAAAATTGACAGGTCTTCTTTGACAGAGGCTGTGTGTGTGTGTGTGTGTGTGTGTGTGTGTGTGTGTGTGTGTGTGTGTGTAAGTGTATATGTTTTTCTGTGTGTGCATGTATGTCTGTGTGTGTGTGTATGCCTGTGTGTATATGTGTCTTTGTGTGTGGGTGTATGTGTTATAACTAAGGTCTTAATCAGCAACAAAGCAGCTCGAAGCCATCAGTGTAAAAGCTTTAAGGCAAACATGAAGGAAAATTGCATGGAACAGAAAATACCAGCTAGTGGTTACCTTTGGGTGGGGGAGTAAGCAACTAATTCCTTTGTCTTTACAGGCTTTTATGTTATGCTATAGTGTTTTCCACAAATTCATGCGATTGTGCTTTTATAGTTTTCAGAGTGTACTACACAGAATCAAGCACGAAACTCCGTGTATAGCTAATCAGGGTGGCGTAGCATAGGTTTGCTATATAACTCTTTAAAATGCCCTCTTGTACTGAACAGTGGACTCAAGTCTGGCTAGCTTTTCAAAGGTAAAGGTGTTTTGTTGGGCGCTGTTTAGCTACTGCCAGCCTGGCTCTAAACCGCTCTTCATATGCGTCTCTCTAAGACATCTCCTTGTTAGGACATGAACACCTATTTCTTCTTTGCCTGTTTGTTGTTACAACCTCAGCCCTTCCGTTTCCCTCTTCAGTGCTTTATATTTGAACCGCCCAGCATGTGCCCAGCTGAAATTCTTTTGGTTGATAATTTTTAACGTATAAATGCAATTTAACCCAATGGATCAGTTAGTCTCCAAGTCAACAGATACATGCTGAATCCTGTGCTTCACATCTGGAGTGTCTGAAACCGTGTGGAAAGGATGAGCAGTATTCACTATAGGAGGAAATGGGCCCCAATTCCCCTTGGTTCTCCACACTGGAAAAGGTCATTTACAAAATTGGTTCCATCTGGCTTAAAATAGATGTTATCTTTCTCCAGAACCCAGTGATTCATTCCTGTTTAGTTGAATTTAATTCGTAGGCAGAATAATGACTTAATGAGTGAAGACTCCTTTCTCACACAAGACAAGGGCATCGGGATGTCTGAGTCGCATGTGGTTCCACGGAAAAAGCAACATTCTTACTCCAGGAGATGGTTTCGCCTCATAGAATGAGATGGTCATAGTTAAGTATGCAGGATTTACTCACAGAACAGTTTTGAACATCATAATCAAGAGAATAGTTTTTAGCTGGTTTCCTGAAAAGAAATGTGTTGGATAATAATCAGCTATTTTAAATAGTTGCGTGCATCTATCAATCAAGATTACCATCTAACAAAGAAGCTCTGTACGTACCAAAGTCACAACATTTCTATCCTGATACCTGGCATGGTGTGCTATTAAAACCAGTTTTTCACTTTGCATTTTATTGGAGACATTCTGCACAATTGAAGAAGGTGAGATGCTAGTTCCTGGCCTGATGCTGTAGGGAACGACCAATCGAATAATGTGGCAGTCACTGGGATTCTACAGCATGTGTAGGCAAAACCTAATTGTGGTGTCTAAGAATGAAAATGGAAGGGGCTAGAATTTGAATATATTGAAAGTGGTTAAATACACAATTTAACTTGCCTTAGTGTTCTTCCCCTAGAACAAAAATAAAATTTTCATTATTGAGTTTGCATGTATGTGAAGTAATGTTACTCCAAATTCAATATTCAGAGTGCTCTACTATATACTACATACTTTGTGCACTTAAAAGGAGTCCCCAGTAGCCAAATTGCTTATAATTTATCAAGTAGTTAAGAGAAATTCAAGAAATAACTATTAAAGCAGCGTTGTGCTGAGATGACTCGTCCGTGCAGTGCCTGATGCAGCCGTGCACATCTGACTCCAGCATCTGGGATGGGGTCCGGAGACAGTGCGGAGACAGCCAGACCCCTGCAGCTCATGCCTGGGGTCGAGAGACAGTCGGGAGACGGAGACAGCCAGACCCCTGCAGCTCATGCCTGGGGTCGGGAGACAGTGCGGAGACAGCCAGACTCCTGCAGCTCATGCCTGGGGTCGGGAGACAGTGCGGAGACAGCCAGACCCCTGCAGCTCATGCCTGGGGTCGGGAGACAGTGCAGAGACAGCCAGACCTCTGTATCTCATGCCCAGCCAGCTCACCAGAGCAGCAAGCTCCAGGATCAGAGGGACACTGTCTCAAAATAGGAAGGGGAGCGATAAAGGACCAGCCTTTGATCTCTCTGTATATACCTATGCACTCATGCACACACATTCACACACATGCACACTCACACACGCACGCACACACACACATACACACATGCACACATACGCATGCACACAAACCCCTGTGCACTCACACATACACACATATGCACTTACAGACACACACACTCATAGACACATGCACTCACAGACACATGCACACACACATGCACACACACACACATTCACAAACACAGACACACACATGCACACTCACACACACACACATTCAGACACATACACTCACATGCACATATACACATACATGCACACACTTTCTTTCAAAGACACACACAGACATACACACTCACAGACACATGCACACATGCATATATATTCACAGACACACTCATAGTCATGCTTGCACACACACTCACAGACACACATGCACATACGCACACACACACACAGACACACATACACATACGCACACACACACAGGTGCTGAAGGAAACAACACATGCCATACAGTGGAAATAGGAGTGGAAGATGAATGAAGGGTGGCGGAATCACAGGCAGATGATGGAGTACTGAAGACGGAGATTCTGAGATGAGCCACCCATCTTCTGTGGAATTCCGAATCGAGGTGAAGTCAATCAGAAGCAGCATCAGTATTGGGCCACATTAGTTCTGAGGAGAGAGAAGATGTGCAAGTCCACTAAGAGCATGCAGCCCACTTCCCTAACTCAAATGCCTCTGCAGGTGCTCGGGAAGAGAAGGTGAGGTGAACCGCGTTTGTCTACAGAGATTCCCTCCTTTATCCCTAGTCTGTACGGCTTTCCAGAGAAACCACTGCAGTGGTTTTGTGTCCCAACTGGTCCTTTGGGATCAATAATCCCATGTTTGCACTTTTCTTTCTGGTTTTTCAAGACAGGTTTCTCTGCTGTAGCTCTGGCTGTCCTGGAACTCACGCTGTAGACCAGGCTGGCCTTGAACTCACAGAGATCTGCCTGCCTCTCCCTTCTGAGTGCTGGGATTAAAGGCATTTACCACCACCACCTGACAGCCATGTTTGCACGTTTTAAAGGAAATGTTGCCAAGAATATGAAAATAATACAAATGGATAATGTTAACCAATTTCATGCATTCCTTTCTTGGCTTTAAAGCCCAGTGTTGGGCCTGTCATAGCGCTGAGAGGGTCACCCACCCTTTTCTTGGGCATCAGCACAACAGTGTGAAATCAGCAATCCATTTCTCTACTGTAAACCTACCCAGAAAAATCAGTTGCTTATGAAAATAGCAAAAGAAACTGCAGAGGTTGCAGGTTTTGTGTATGTATATACTGGTGTCCGTGTTTGCATGTATGCAGGTACGCGTCTATATTCAGGTGCAAGCGGAAGTCAGAGGATAATCTCAGACACTATTTTGTAGCAGTAATGTCTGCTTTGTGTCTTGAGACCGAGTTTCTCACTGGTCTGGAGCTTGCCACGTCAGGCAGCCTAGCTGGGCAGTGACCCTCAGCCATCTCCACTGCCCCATGCTGGGGTGACGTACCTGTCTCACCATGCCTGGCTCTTCTACATGGGTTCTGGTATCCAGACTCCAAACACGTCAGATGCAGGTCCTCCTTCTTGTGAGACGAGCCCTTAAATGACTAAGCTAGAGCACCAGCAAGAAAGTTACAATCTTTTAATTCCAGAAGGCAGGCAGGAGAAATAAAACTAAGATCATTTCATTTAAATCTCTTTAAGGGGCTTTTAAATGTCCCACATAAAATACCATGAGTGTCCAATCTTACGAGGTGTGTTAGTTGGGCATGAGGTAAGCGGGATGAGAGATGGAAAGGGTAGGTGACCTGGGCAATTTGATTAGGTTCTGAAAGACTCGAGTTGCACTGCAGAGGTGATATACATGAGCGTAGTTATAAGCTATAGAAGTTAATAATGTACAAGGTGTTACTATTGATACTTTTTCCCATTCAGTGACTCTGTGACTTCTTTCTGTGTTTTATGAAATGATAGAACTCCCGGATCTTCAATATCCAATCTCTTCTAGGCCTAAGATAGGCATGCGATTGAACGTACTTGCTCCCCGAATCGTATCTATTAACTTTAAGAATCAAACTCTAATACTTGGCTCTGTTGCCAAGAAGAGTGTTTACTTCCAAACTGCAAACTGAGTATGCCTTTGGAATAACTTTCAGTAAAGATCAACTTTGCTAGATGCTCTACTGCCGTTGGCCTTGCTCATCGTTAATGCTTTTGCTTGGCTGCCTTAAGAGCTGTATTTAACCAATGACGTGGAGAACTTGAGTGTTAGAGCGTTAACCCCGGAGATAGTTCATCTTGTCTTCATTTATTAAGGTTGTGAGATGAGGAAGCAACCTGTAATTTTCTCGTGCATCCTAATTAAAAGTGAAGAATGAAAATAACGTGTGCTCTCATCAGAGGCTCTTAGACGGATTGAGCACTTGCTTTCTGTTCAATGTAAAATTATCACAAATATTTTCATATATCTAAAGTGGGGATCACAAAAGAAAATGCAGTAAATTCCCAGGCACCAGCATTACTGTTACTTAACTGAAAACTGCTCCACCGTGTTCTGCTTATTGTAATTATTTATGTTGCTACCGAGTGACTTTGCACAGTATCTTCTGTAGCAAGGTGTGTGAGTTCAAAATGTTGGTACCAGTCCTTCCCACAAAGTGGTCCAAAATAAGCATTGCCTAATTAACTCTAAATATCTTAGGCAGTTCTATACCCCGTTCAAGGCAGGCAGAGTTCATGTATGTGTCTGTGGATGGCATGCCTGTCTCGGGTTAACTTTAAGCAGATCACATGGAGTTCCACAGCTGACACTCCTGGGGTTACCATCCCCTGCTCCAGAGTAAGTCTGAACCTTGACACCAGTTTTTCTCCACACACATGTGCATCCAAACTGGTCAACATAAAGGACTCATTCCCAAGTTAGCCAGCTCCAAATCCCTTGCCAAACGAAGACATCAGCAGCTAGATGAGGTTGATGTGGTATGTCAAGTGATGCCATAATTTCAGGTTAATAAACCATAACTTGATGAGGAGCAAAGATCAGACACTTAAGACGGTTGATCTGGTCCAGAAGCAACATGCGCGAAAGCCTGTATGGGCACTGAGGGTTTGCTCTTGAGTTGAGGACTCTGAGAATTGGAATGAAGGGCTCTCAAACAAGGAGCCAGGTCTGTCAGATGTAAACTTTGAATCCATGCTGTTTAGCAGATCAGAAGCCAGACACTAGGGAGTAAGACAAAGCCCTTGAAAACTGAAACACTGAGCCCCGGGGCTGAGTCGGGATGGGAAGAGGGGGCCTTCATCCCTACTTCCTACATGAGCCGCCACTGGGTTTCATACATTTCTGGATATCTCCATCATGGGTAGAAATGAAACTGTGAAGGGTTCAGGTTGTTGGGGTTTCCCAGGGGTATTATCTGGTTTCCTCTAAGAAACCATTTAAACAAGACCATTAAGAAATTCTCTGGGGCATTTAAGAAAGTTGACTGCATTTCTCATTGCAGTCTTAGGTGCATTGCTATCCCGCGTCCTCTGCCCTCACATACTCGAACCTCTCTCACCGCTGGCACCCCACATCAGGGTGGCACCTTTACCAGAGCCGAGGAGCCTGTGTTGAGATCCCGTTAGCACCCAAAGCCCACGGCTAGTATCAGGACATCCTCTGCGTATGGTACACTTGGACAAATCTATAACGACAAGTTTCCATCCACTGCTGTGTCAACGTGAATTCTTTCCCTGCTTCAGTAATTCTCTTTCTTCTGCTTAGTCGTCCCTCCTACCTCTTCCTCAATCTCTTGGGATCTTGAAATTGCATATGAAGAAAACTAGGAGTAACGTTTAGAAGTACAGAACAATATGGACGAATCAGGCGTCTGGCCAGTCTGATTTTGCACCGGGCCCTAGCGGGTGCCGGTCACAGGAGACTGCCTTCAAGCCTTTTTCTGTTTTCCATCATGTTGGAACTCCTCAATTACAGGTGAATGGTTCAAAATGATACAGGAAAATAATGGCCTATCTCAGTCTCTCATTGCTCCTGTTCCTTCCAGGTATGGATGGGATTTTAGGGGGTCTGCGTGTGAAACTGGAAGGCGAGTGGCTTGGGTATGAACCTCACAGTGCTTTGCGTGACCCATGTCTTCAGAGGCCCCTGTACACATTCCTTTCCAAAGGAATCCCTTCTGAGCCGGCAGGCAGAGCAGGCAGGGCAGGCAGGCAAAATAACTTCCTGTTTAATCAACTCCACCAAATCAGAGATGCCCTCCACTGAAATTTGCACAGGCTCTACCCACCCAGGCTCCATCTATAACTACTGGCCATCTTTACATCCGTCCAGGAATCTCTGGTCCCACTGAGCATCCAGAGGATCCATCACTAAACTCTTGGTAAGGCAGTCATGACAAGGACAAAGACTCCTTTGTCCTTTATTTCTAGATGTTGGAATGTACTTTATTAACAATGCTTGACAAACCCCTGCCTGTCTGGCTAAAGTTTCTTGGAAGGATGCCCCATTGATAACCTGTCTTCAATGAACTTGCTACTACACATAATCTCAAGTTGGTTTATCATTATTATTATCATTATTATTATTATTATCATAAGTTAGAAAACCAGAAGGAAATGAGCACATGTCAAATGAGCACCTATGTCAAGCCATATACTAGAAAATGACAAGTCAGTGCCCATATATAAGATTCAAGGTTCTGTGTAGGCTGATAAGCAGGCAAAGGTATCCTGAGTCTCCTGATCTCAAAAAAGAAAGTAATTTGAGGCGCTAAAACGTGACGGGAAGTGTAACTGTGAGGAAAGCAATGCGTGCTTACCAGGGCACATAGCGTGCGGCACAGAAGGATGCGCTGCTGCACTGGGATGGCGCTGATGCTCCCAAGAGGCGATGGTAGGCAGTGCTTGACAATGGCAGGGACAGATGAGTCTCTTCTCAGCACACTGGGCCCACTGGACTTCTGCTTTGCCAAGAAACTTCCCAAGAGTGGGACCACAGCTAGTGTTCCAGGACAAGAAAGCTACAATCGACTACTGCTCCCAGTACCCACGTTTCATGCCATCCCCTGGGCATAGTCTTTCTGGCCAATGAACAAATGTTTCTAAAGGATATTTAAAGATGGCTAACTTGGACAGACAACAACCTGCTCAGCTCATGATTGAATCTCTTCAGGTCGCGCCAAGTTTACCCTGTGTTGTCTATGCCAGTTCTCAAATTTAACATTTTTTTTCTTGAATACTAAGTATTGAACTTATGGCTTTATACATATTATCCAAGCTCTGTACCAATGAGATATACCCCCAACACTTTTTTTTCTTTAATTTCAAGATGTGGTCTTGTAGTCTCAGCTAGTTGCCTGGGCTGCCCTTGAATTTACACTGTAGCCCAGCTTGACCTTGAACTTGAAATGCCCCAGCTTTGCTACCTCCATGTAGCTCAGACAAGGCCTAAATCCAGCTCAGCTTTGCATTATTATCACCTGAATAACTTTTTAGTGTGCACAGAGAGAGGCAGAGAGACAGAGTCAGAGAGGAATACATGTCTATATTCCCTACTCCTGAGCTTTACTCCAGACCTACTGTATCTGCTGTGTCTGTCTCTGGAGGTGAAGCGCACCTATCCACATGTTTAAGCTTTGCTGTGATCTCACATGTACTCACATTTTCAAGCTTTCTCATGACTTCATGATCCATCCAACTGGAGCAGAGAGCAAGGGCACATACTGATGTGGTACGGGGTCAGACATGGGACACACTGTACACTTCCTCCTTAGCTCTGTCTGGAGGCTCAGCTCCGAAAACGACGCTCTGGCCATCGCAGGCATGTACATGCAGCGAGATAAAGGAGAGATCCAAGGCTCACTCCCTTCGCTCCCCTCTTCCTTTGCCTGCTGAAAGCCAGGTTAAGCACACAGAGCAACAGAAGGGAAAGTAATTCAATGTCAGTCCTCCGAACGAACAGTTAATAGTAAGCCATCTCAAGCCCTCTATCGACCACTAATAATCTAAATGAGGAACTGGAGTTGGTGAGCTTTGCTGACGGCATAATCAGCATCAGTCAATAAGAGGCGCCGAGGAATGAGGGCATTGCACACAGCCTAGAAAGTTGGGAAATCTAATGAAAGAACTCCTGGGGATATTGGATTTGTGAACCTTTCAGTCATTCTGCAGGAAAGCACTAAGTGTTAGTGTCACAGGTTCAAGAAAACAATGGGTGGAAATCATTCCGAGACTCCGTTTTATACGCTCACACTGCCCGCCGTGCCTGTGATAAACAGTGCACTCGGAAGTCTTTTTTATTCCTCTTCCTCATCGTTACCTGAACACAGCTAATGACTTTGGATCTGCTTTTCTGTAAAATACGAGGCCATATGATAATCTTGCCCTTGTATGTATAGCGTGTAACATAGAAATGTCACTGTTAATAATCTGACTCTCAAAACCATGCACAGTCCAACTTAAGAATGCTTCAGCCTCTGCTCAGGCTCTGTCAGACCAATTGTCTTACCGATGAAGGTCAGAGACGTATCGACACAAGAAATCAATAATATTCAATTTGCCTCACACATCCTTCACTTACTTCTCACCACCAGTCTGCTCTCGTCCGTCTCTCCCCTCCCGAAGGGACTCCTCCATCTCTGTACCTGTAGGCCAGACTGTTACAAGCCACCTGCACATCCTGGAGCCTGATTCACTAGGGGTAAATGTGGGTCCACAGAGGAAAACCATCTCAGAGGTGTGTGACCAGCCCAAACACAGGACATCGACTGTTCCAAGAGGAACATGACTCCTGTGTTCCTCTCACCTGTGCCATGAATTCTCGAGCAGACAGCTGTGGGAGCAGATGCAGAATGACAAGCCCAGGGGACGGGCAGAGGTGACCCGATACAGTAGGTGCAGCTCCTCCCTCTGATGACCTCTTCAGGTTCCCGAGACTGAGGTAGTAAAATCGGACCGGGAAGACCATGATGGTTAACACCGACCGTCCACTAGACAGGTTCTAGGTTCACCTTAGGAGATAAGCCCCTGGGCATGCCTCTGAGGAATTATTTAGATCAGGTTAATCTCCAATCCTGTCTGTAAGGAATGGTCTAGGCAGTTTTGATGAGGCGGGAATGCACCTTGCACGTGGATGGCACCACCCCGTGGGCTGTGGCCGAATAGGCGACAGCTAGCAGAACGGGAGCAGTCCGCAGCCTCTGCCTCCTGACTGTGACCTTGTGCCTCAAGCTTGCGACACCATGCCTGCCCCGCCATGCTGAACGGCACCTGAGCTGTCAGTCAAAGCGAAGTCTTCCCTTCTCAAGATGCTTTTGTCAGAATTCTTTTTTCCAGCAATGTGTAAAGTAAGTAGCACAGAGGCCTTGGCTTATCTTGAGTAAACATGAATCACAGTGAGGATGGAGGGCAGGCAGCCCCTGGACTCCACTGTTTGGCAAATGTCATGCAGTAGCTACTGAGCGCCAGGCACGTCTCTACCGCCAACCTCACCTCACGAAGAGTAGCAGGTTGACAGGTTGACAGTGGATTCCAGGAAATTATGCTTCCGCAAGCTAACTGAGAGACAGCGGTTGGGGCAAAATTTTGGTCATAGTTTAATGATGAGGAAGTTAATGTATGTAGATAAATTCTTCATGAAGAGTAGTTCTGGTGTCATAGAAAATTCTGGATTGGGAGGCAGGTTCACCTCCTCTTCCTTGTGAAATGATGTCTAAGTTAACTGCCCTCCCCTTTCAAGAAGAAACAGGATTCAGCCAGTTGGACTGAGTACTCACATGGTTATTGGTACAGTACTTTCCTCTGGTATATACCACTCCTTCTCTGACTTGATTGATCCCAAGTCTTTCATTTCTAGACCCGATGTATACACAACTAACTGCCTGATCAAAAATGATATGGGGACGTCCTGTCCTTGATCAGTGTTCATGTCACATTAGCCCTTTAACTGCACTGGGCAGGAACCTCAGCAGTGAGGCTCTGTCTCTCCCCAGTTGACCACCTCTCTGCCTCGGACCCCTAACTGACACAGCCTGACATATGCCAGAGCCTGGACAGCGTAGCACCCAGAAGTCAAATAATTATACAGTAAAAATAAAATATCCAGGCATTCTAGTGGCACATAACTCCTAGCCCCCTACATGTACAGATAATTTAGCAATGCGGTAATAAAAATAATGAGAAAAAACATTTTAACATTTACATGAATCGTCTTGTGGGGGAAACCTTGAATGCATTAGTAGTGCTCTTTGTAGGACGTTTGTGAGCAGCTTTGGCAAGATGGTTGGCGCCCTTGCTTCTCTCGGTTCCTTTTGGCTTTTGTGGCCTTCTGTGAATTCCTTGGTTTCTAATCTGGATGTGTATGCGTTTTTTTCTCCTCCCTTCTGAGCGTGTCTCCTCATTAAGCCAGCATGCGAAGCGCCAATTAAGCACCTGCATGTCCACAGAACTTTTCCAGGGGCTGTCTCCCCACACACTCCCGACTTATGTCATCACGGCTCATTCCAGACTCCGTGTGTTTCCCGGTGTATTTGCTGTCATCATCTCTCTGTGGGTTCCTTCTTTATTTGAGGACTCGTGGTGTGAACTGATAATGCGTGTTCCATCAGCCTCAACTGTGTTCCCATTTCTGGCGTGTTATATGTAAAGAATCCCAACAACAACAACTGCAGTAGATTGGGTCGATTGGTTCTGACTCCATCCGAAAGTGGGATCTACAGCTATGGGAGGCATGAGTTGCATACGGTCCCAGTTTTCTGTGATACAGGTGGCCAATTCGAATGCCGTGTATTTGTACGGTGATAAGAAAACCAAATAGTCTAATTTCATTTTTTACGTGTTTCATGAGGTATTTCCTCCCTCGTTTTCCTTCGTAACCAATAGACTGCAGACTGTGTAATACCACCTACATTTGCGGGAAATGGTTGAACACAACTGAGGGAGATGGCGAAGAAAATCGTACAGAGATGTAAGAGATCAACACTGATGTCAGAGGTTTGGAACCAACTTTCTTGGCATTGGTATTTCCGTTGATGTCTTCTGCGAGGATTCGGGATGCTGGGATAAAGGGTTCAACCAATGTGTGTGAGGTCACGGAATGGCTTTGGAGGTTCTGTAGTTCCATTTGGTGAACTCAAAGAGATAGAAGGCTCATCTGAAACCAAACCATGGAGTCTATTTTCATAGGCTCTGAGTTGAAGGTCACATAGTGCATCCCAACAGCGAGACAGTGGACCAGTCGTCAGGATTGTCCCTCAGGCTTTTGGGAGTATCAAAAGCTGTTTTATTTTTCAGAGTAAGAAGATGGCTTAACACTGACATCAATCAAGGTGACCCCATCCATATTGATGGGCAACTGTAGGGTGGCTTCCAGAGAGCTTGCTCAGGATCCTGGCACAACAGCCAGTCCAGGTTTTCCAAGAATTTGATGCAAATGCTGGAACCATGGCTTCCTCCCCACACGGGCAGAGGGCAGTTAGAGGCCTCAGTGGGTGTGGAGGGTCCTTTCATTCAAACAAAGCAAGGGGAGTATAAGTATCTGTAAAGGGAGACAGAACATGGATAGGAAGCGGAGCCTCACAAGCTGTGTCAAGTGGGATTTAAAGACAGCGATGCTTTATTGCGTGTGTTCAGAAGAAATTGTCCTCCAAGCGACTCCTACTGAGCAACATAAAATGAAGATCCGTTTGCGGATGGAAAAGGGAGGTACCAGCTTTTCCTGTGTGGTACCACGATTTACTTCTATGAAGAGTTATCTTTTTCCTGTGCTAGATTTTGCTGGCCTTTCTTTCGTGCGATGCTAATGGGAGATTTTCAGAATTTCACATCTGTCCCAAGCTACCCAGAAGCATTTAGAACCACAGCATGTAGGGCTGCTTGTTATAGGAGTTTTAAATATGGACCCTAAATATCCTACATCTTTCAAAAACATTGATTGTCATTGATCAAACAGAAGTAAACTGCCTTTGAGTCTCTTTGGATCCCATGCATAAATACATATTGAGGGGCTGTTTTAAATGTCCATTAGATCTTAATATTTCTCTTTGGAGCCATTACCATTTATCATGCGACTGTAAATATAGATTCAGGGTTGTTTAAAATGCACATTATTTACCTGGCAGGGCGCAGTGGCTCCAGAAGATGCATTAAAAGCCATTCTCAACTCCTCTCCGAGAATAGAACCTGAAAACCCACCCCTCCCCCCAGTGAACTTTATTTTCTACAAGGGAGATTATGCTACTAAGTAATTTCCCCAATGTTTAAAATAAAATATATCGTGCATGGCATTGGTGCTCAACAGCCCCGTGACTCTTTCGAAAAGAAACTAACTTAAAGAAAAAGAACCCTCACAGAGAAATGAAAATTTCTCAGCCGTTAAAGTAAAAGGAAATGTTAGGTTTCTCATTCCTACTAATATTTATTTTTAAAATTAATATACACCTATAGCTAAAGTAAATATTCAAAAGATCTGATTATAAAATTTATATGTAACTACACCTTGCACACATCTGAAAGCGTGGTCATGTGTTGGTGGCCCGCAGAGCCGTAAGGAAGGTGAACTCTTTGGCATATGATGCTGAATAACTGGTTATCCACAGAGTAAAATTTGACTGCTAGGAAAATAAAGTTTTTAGGAAGAAAACTCTTAAAGACTAATTTATGGCCTCGGATAGAGAGACTACACCCCCCCCACACACACACACATGCACCCTCTCTCTCTCTGTGCACTCAGGATTAAATTAGAACCTGTGCATGCCAGGCAAGCGTCATACAGTTGAGCGATGTCACCACCCTATTCTTTAAATCTTTCTTCATTTTGAGATGGGGTCTCACTATGTTGCCTAAGTAGGCCACAAACTGGCAATCTTCTGCCTCAGCCTTTGGAGTAGCTAGTATTACAGCTGCGCCACCAGGGTCCCAGAAAGAGTTTCATTAAGGGAGAAACCATAAACATTAACAAACAGATAAATCTGAGTAAGAGCTACAGCGTAAGCAAACTGGAAAGACATCCTAGAAGGCGACATTTGCGATGCCTTCTGAAGCAGGAGTCTAGTACTGCGTGGACAGCTCTGCACATTAACGAGGAACAACCCGCACTACTGAGGAACAGGCGTTGAGTCAGAAAAAACGGTGGGGCAGAGGGAGCGTTCCCCCCATGGCGACTGGAATTTGATTGGCTTGAGAGACTCACCAGGCAGAGCCCGCACATTGGAAGGCTTGTGCTGGCACCTCACCTCTACCACAGCAGGGAGAGCGAAGCCTCTCTCCCTGGAGGTCTCAACCCTACGTGGGCTGTGTGACTGAATGGGTTGGGAAAGATTTGTCAACAGTTTTCTGAATGTGCAGTAACCGAAGCTTATTTAAAACTGAAACATAATTGCATCACGCAGCTTCCCTGTGGCTCTGGATTTGAACAGACACCCCGGGTCCTTAGTACTGCAAATATTGTCACCACACACTGTGAAAACTGCCCGGTCGCTTCAGCTCAGGTTGCAGGCATTATGTACTATGAACTGCAGTGCTTCTACGTGAGACATGTCTCCGCCCTTAAAGAAATAACAGTGGTTTAGTTATAGGAAATGAAGACTTTCAGTATTTTCCTACTGTCATCGCCCAGCCCGTGTCAGGTTGCTGTGTCTTTGGGTTGTATTGTGAGGGGAAAACAAACATATCTACTTCATTAGATGGAAATCCGCTCCCATCTTAATAAATGATAAATTTACCTTGGTAACAACCAACTATTTAAAAATAGAATTATTATTGATGACTTATCGTCAGCAAGTGATTTGCCCACCTATTTTATAGACTTGGTATTTTTTTTTTTTTTGGTGAATCTGATAGCTTATCCAGTCATATACCTGTGAGCACCACTAGTGTGCACTAGTGTGCATGTGTGTGTGCGCGCACGCGCACGCTTGAGAGCGTGTAGTGGAAGAGGAGTTGGAGGTGGAAGAGGTGATAGAAAACATGTGAATGTATTTGTATATAGAGTTCTCAAAAGAATAAAAATCTTTACAAAGAATGCTTTCTGGAAATATGCATGCATCTCCACTAAGATTCATCTGCCAAAGTGTCTCTCTTTGAGAGGTAACAGTTGCTCGTGTTATGGGGTACACAGGGTATTTCACATATCTGTCACCTTACGTTTTAATCATTTCTTTCTTGAGTAAATTCAGAATTCTTTTTCTATTAATTTCAAACTCACAATAACTGCTGCTAACCGTGCTCGTTGCACTGCTTCATAAGCACCAGACTTCGTTTGTTCTTCCCATTGCAATATCTGTCGCCCCTGCGAACTGCACACAATCCTCCAGGCCCAGAACTCCCTGCTCTACTTCCAACTTCTATGACATGGACATGTTTAGATTGCATGTCTGAGCAAGGTAACACGCCATTGGCCTCATATGCTTAACTTGCTAGTATAATGTATTTATTGCAGGCCCATCCATGGGCTGAACACGGCAGGCTCTCGTCTTCTCACAGCTGGGTAGTATTTCCTTGTGGGTATATATCCGTTTCCTTTATCGACTTACGAAGATTAGTATTGAGGATTATTCTCCCATCCATATCACTGTTGTGATTAATGATGCAATAAACACTCATGTCTTGGTTTTAAAAAGGTCAGCGAACAAGGGAAGAAAGTTTAAGACCTAGCAGAGAACACTGTCACATGCGTCTCAGCGTGGACACGTGTGTCAGGACATCGGATATAGGATATGACTGCTTAGAATAGAAGCGGTGGAGTCAACCCAACTGTCCACTAGTGGATGGATCAATACGTACGCTGATCCCAAAACTGCTGTGCTAAATAGCAAAAACACGCAAACAAACAAAATCTAGAATGATCTTTAGCTACATATATTAAGATGGTTAAATATTAAATAATGATAAAGCAGTAGGCGGTCATGTTGACTATTCAAACACGAAAGGCATGGAATTATGATTCATATACTCATGAAAGGAAGAATTTAAGGGAATGAACAAAACATGAAGGGAGTTATTACTCCATGGGGTGAGGGCCTAGGATGGACTAGTGTCATATATTGTCTTTGTCAGTTGTATTTAACCTTTTCTTAGCTGGAAAGATTCGGGGCTGAGGACATAGCTTAGCTGGTAGAGTGCTAGCCAATTAGGCGTGAAGCCCCAGGTTCCATCCTGTCACCACTTAAACCTGTGTGTGTCCATAATCCCAGATTCTATCCCAGAGCAACAGAGGCAGGCGACCCAGGAATTGGAAGTTTCCCTTATGGACTGGAGAGGGAGGCCAGCCCGAGAAGCACTTACTGTGCAGTTGTGAGGATTTGCATTTGACCTACAGAACCTGTGTGAAAAAGCCAGGCCTGGAGTCTTGTACTTGTAAACCCCAGGACTGGGAAGTAAAGGCAGGCAGATCCTAGAAACCTTGACTTCAAACCCAATGTGAACACGCCAAGAATGACACGCAAGGGCTTCTCCAGACACACGTGCAGTGGATGCTGCACACGCACACCCACACACACACACCCACATACATGCAAGCACATGTGTACAAATATACACAGATACAGCAATCTGAGGAAAATGCTTTTAATTAAGAAAGTTGAATAAAATATGGCAAAGTTCTTTTGGTTTGTTTGTTTTTCAGGACAGGATTTCTCTGGGTCACTCTGGCTATCCTGGAACTCACTCTGTAGACCAGGCTGGCCTTAAACTCTCAGAGACTCACCTGTCTCTGCCTCCTGAGTGCTGGGATGAAAGGCGTGTGCCACCACCATCCGGCTGGCAAAACTCTTAATTTGAGACATCAGAGTATATTTCAATATCTTAGACAATTATCTCAATTGTAAAATTATTTCTAATATTTCTACCTTAGAAGCCAACGAGTTTTCCCATTCCTTCCACGTCCTGGAGCATCCGCTGTGGATCACCGCCAGCCGCTTCCTCCCCAAGCATCTCCGCTCTGTCTGTGGTGGCGGTGGATGTCACACTAATGGGAGCATTCTCATCTCTCAGGATGAAGGTTGAGAGTTGTGCTCGCTCCTACCACTTCTGCCCTCCCTCAGCAGTTTTAAACAGATAAGAATATAGAGTATTTCTTTAGAGTCTCTCTCGATTTATACTGAGTTTTAAGAAACATTTGTCCTGAAATCTTAATTTCCGGCATTATCAATTATAGATGGATTCCTTGCTGCTTTCGTTTCTAATTCAGGGCACATGGCTACTTCCTTTCCCATTTACGTCTGAGGTTCCTGTGCCTTTATGTTATTCAAATTGATAACGTGCGCACCATGTTCAGTAATAATAATGGAGTCTGTGCTTTATCTCTGAGGTGCTGGTGCTAAATGATCAAAGTCAGTAAGGAAGATTTGTAGTTTTGTGATTCTTTGGTGTCGTTTTAAACAAATCCGAGGAGGAGATTTTGTTTTATTGTATTTCTCATGCCACGTTTTTTCTACAAATTTTAATTCTTTATTTCTTGAATTGCATACATTGTTACTTTCTCACATTTTTCACATTTCCCATAGTACGAAGCATTCTAGTTTGAAATGGTAGTGATTTACATGAGCCGATAAAAAGAGCACATTTATAAGAGCAGATAAAAAGTTGTCCCTTAACAAACTGAGGCACAAGGAAAGATGAGCTTCTGGGAATCTAAGGAACACTTACGATGCAGTTCACACTCTGTTTCCGACAACAGCAAGTCGAAGCTCCTAACTCAGACTCGCCATCAAGTGGTGATTCTGTGACGTCACCAGTTCATACTCTTAACTGATGAGAAATGCTAACTGCAATCTCTCATCTGTCTATCTGTCCGTCATCTGCCTGTTTATCTATCATACATCTATCTCTGCCTTCTATCCATCTATTGTTTATATCGTCTATCTATCCGTGTGTCTGTCCGCATCTGTCTCTCTCATCTGTCATGTATCTATCTATAACTTACCTATCTCCGTCATCCGCTCATCTGTACCTACCATCTATTTTTCTCTATCACCTATCTATCATCTATCTATCTATCTATCTATCTATCTATCTATCTATCTATCTATCCATCTATCTATCCATCCTTCAATTCCCTACCTCTCTATCTACATCTACCTATAACTATCTCTGTCATCTATCTACCTACCATCTATCTATCTATCTATCCATCTAGTCTCTAAATTAACAACATCTCTGACTATTTTATTTCTATTCTTGTTCCAGGAAATACACATTGGATTGTTAGACTTTTAATTAGGCACAGAGTGAAAACAGAATGAAAAGGAAGGAAAACACTATTAGCAATAACAAGTGCTCTTGGCGCCGCTCCACTAGAGGAGGCGTGTGGCCTGAGTGTAAGAGCAAGCCTTAACCAAGGGGCCTGGGAACAGGTCCAGCCTGGGACAGAGCACCAATGATACCACAGCTTTCATCAGGGAAGCGACGAACTGGTCCTATAGTGGATAAAAAATCACGGATGCAGGACTGGGCTGGAAAGCTGTGAAGGACACAGCAGCCCAAGGATCCCCAATCCGGGGAGATCTGGGGTGTCAGGGACCATCAGAAGTACTCTGCGAGCACTGCAAGCCACTCCATTTTTAAAGCCATAAATCTGAAAGAGATGGCACCCTAACGAGGTGCTAGCGTGGCCGTGTGCAGCGGGCTCTGGCGGAACGTATGACTGCTGCCAGTTGCATGAAGTGAGTTTTGTACATCAGGTAGGCAAATGGGTAGCACACTGGCTCTTCCGCAATTATGGATTGCTCTCTCAGAGGAGAACTTTCTGGAGAGAATAAATAGCGCTCTGAAGTGGGCGTGAAGTGCTGTACTTCTCCAGTGGGTTCTGGGTGGATTTCTTCCTGGCCCCGTGAGGCCACGCCATACAGTGAGCACTTCCACTGAGATAAGAGCACCTGATCCCCTCGGGGCTGTGCACTTGTGATCCTTACTCCTGCACTGCTTCGGGGCAAAGAAGGGCAAGACGGGGAGATGATGCTGCACAGGGTGCTGTGCCAGATGCCTTTCATGCTTGACTGCACTCATCTCTCACGCACCCAGGAGGTAGGATCATTGCCTTCACCTCATGAGAAAACGACATTCAGGGGTGGTACCCACCTTCCTGGGGCCGGGCTGGGAGTGACAAACCTAAGCTGATGTTGTCCCCTAGATCTCGCATGGGAGGCTGGTGTAGGGTCTCACAAATGCGCTTAGCACTTCCACACATCTGTGGGTAAGGTTCATTTCATGTCTAACACACCCTTTCAGCTATGGTAAAGCTTAATAAAACACTCAGAGATGACCTATTCCAGATGTTAATATGTGGGAGAGCACCGTGCCGGACTCGCTGCCTTTCCAACTGAAGCGGCGATAGCAAATCTGCTACTCAGGTCCTGGCTGTGAGGCCCACAGCCAGGCTCCCGACTCAGCTCTCAGATTTCCCCCCTCCGCCTCCGATCCACCACTCATGGTTCCCAGCCCTGGGCACTGCCCACCACCCCAGTCTAAACCGTCCTCCCAACTGTGTACTCAGAGACATCACCACGATGGTCAGTGTTTACCACGCTCACCATAATTACAGCATGAGTGTAGCTAGCTGTTTCTTGAAACGTTACCACTTAGGGTGACCTAGTAAGTCTATAAGCAATGCCAGGGCGAGCCATTTGTACGCAGCCCTCAGATCAACGCTGTCCTTGTGTCACCGCTCTGTAATTGCCGAGGATCCCGAGACCACGAGGCATGCCAAGGTGCTGGGGAGGAGCGGCCACAAACTGCGCCTCCTTCCCAGGGATAGTCAAGACTTCCTTTCTGTATGGTAGGGCCGGGGGTCGGGGAGGGACAGAGGTCAGAAAATAAATTGTGTGCTGACTTCCGTAACTACCAATTTCAGTTTAGACCGGTCATCTAAGTAGCCGTAGCGTTCAGTGATTGAATCTAAAAAATATATATAAGCATGGACTCCGGACAAATAGCCAGCCTCATAAAATACGTGTTTAGTCCCTCCGATGTGCCGAGATCCCTGTAAGAGTTCATCTGGAAACTAATGACTAGTCTAACTTCCAGATAACGAAAGCAAGGAGGAAGAAACACCAATAAGAGCGTATTAAGTCATAGAATGAGTAAGGGGGGATTCGGTCATGTCTCTGTTAGATCAGCTGCTGGTTTCCATTTTCCCATTCGCTTTCTCTGCCTTCTTCTCTCTCGCCGTCTATTCTCTCCTTTCCTCCCACCTGTAATGTCCTCCCTTAGATAAGGGAGGTTTTGTAAAAGTATAAAATGCTTTAGTAAGCTACTTTAGGAATATTCTAGGCGGATTTCTCTTCCAAGTATTCTCTTAGACATCCACGAGCAAGCTCCCACTTCAAGAAGCCAATAACAGCGGTACCACATGTATTCCCGGCTTAAAGACAACAGGAAAAACAAGACAAGTTGCTTTTTCTTCTCTTTTCATTGTGTTTGTGTTTTGCCTTTTAAAATTATTAGAATTTTCATAAGTATTTGAACCCTTTTTAAATGATCTCATGAACATTCTATTTCCATGTGTATAAAGCCATCACAACCTTGGAAGTGCTATTTTATTGTAACAAAAGGGAGAGCACTGGTGATATGTGGTTTGCGGCTTATTAAAGGCAGCTTGCTTAGACTTTAAAATGAGTAACGGCCGACATAATGACTGTTTTCCATTATGAGACCCACGCTCAGCTTTCCTGGTGACTCGGTCTTCCTACAGGTTTATGTCCTCTTGTTCACAGGACTAAGAAAAATGCAGTTAAATAATTTAGCACCCTGGCGCTCCTATGACTGTGACTCTGCCGTCGACTGAGTTGGTCTGGATTGAGAGCATCCTTGCACCGGAATGCCCTAGGATCTCCAACTTTCTCGGCCACTTATAAACTCCCTGTCCATCTTGTCTTTGCTTCTTTGTCTTCTCTTTGCTCAGGGATTGTTCCAAACTTGTCCCAAGCTTCAGCATCCCCCATGGTGAAGGAGTGCTGTCCAGTGGACATGATGGTGCATGTCATAATCCCAGAGGCTGTAGCAGGAGGGTGGCAAGTGCCAGCCCAGCCTACCAGGGTGCATAAAATCCAGTCTCAAGAAGGAATGAAGGAAGGAAGGAATGAAGACAGGGAGGAAGGGAGGGAGACAGGGATGGAGGAAAGGAGGAAGGGAGGGAGGGAGAAAGGAAGGGAGTGTTTAGCATCTCTTAACCCTTTCTTCCTCCCTCCATCCATCCCCTACCTCCCCCCTCCTTCCCTCCCTCCCTCCCTCCCTGACAAGGTATTAACAGACTTAGGGTGTGGCTTAGAAAGTTCCAGATACCAAAGGATCCAATCCTGCTCACCTTGTGTCCCTGCTTTTCAGCCTTACAGTCACAGGCCGCCTGGGCATTAGAGTCTCCCGGCTCTCTGGGTCTATGGCATGCACAGGTTCTAAGTTTCAGTCATGAATCATCAAGTACCTCAGCCCTCTATAGGTTTTGTTTTTTCAGTGAAAACACATGAGAAGCTGCCCAAGGCCAAGTTTGTCTCTCTCCTTTTTGGTGTGGCTCATAGCAGCATGGATGTAGTACATAGTAATTAAGTGCAGGAAGGAGCCATGAAAACCTTGTAGGTTATTCTGGTTCTGAATCAGCTCCCAAGAGCTCCCAGGAAGACAGATTGTCAAACACAGGAAGCCTGTTTCCCTTGTCCTGATCTCCTTGGAGTGAACACTAGATTTTTTTTTAATTTAGATTTTTAGGTTTTTCACTGATGCAACACTCTATAGAAGTAACAGTTTTCTTCTCTTTACAATCTTCAATCTTGCTTGGCTTCTGGTTCCTGTGCACATGGCATAGATTTGCCCTGCAGAATTTAGACATTAGCATGTCACTTAGAACAGCTGTTCTTAACCTGTGGACTGCAATCCCTTTGGAGTTTGAACAACCCTTTCATGGGGTCGCCTAAGACCATCTGCATATCAGAGATTTACATTGCGATTCATAACAGTAGCAAAATTAGTTATGAAGTAGCAACAAAAATAATTTTATGGTTGGGGGTCACCACAACATGAGGAACTGTATTAAAGTTCCTTTATTTTATTTATATAAGTATTTATATAAAGTTCCTTTATTTATTAAAGAGACAGCATTAGGAAGGTTGAGAACCACTGACTTAGAGTCGTGTTTTCTGCTATTCCCAAATATACCTTCATGACTATCATAGAAGAACAATGTGTGTTAGCACACCTTCCGATTGATCCTAAAGGTAAAGATGGCAGAAACCAAAGAAAATCCACACTGCGGTAGTGAGACTTGTGGCTAGTGGTAGAGGGAGCAGTAGACTACCCAGAAGGCTGCGCTTGGTTTTAAATTCCTCCAGCCCCTCCAGGCTGGTGGCTTCTGTGCTCAGCTAATGATCATTCCTCTGAGGATGGCGCAGAGTTTACGTGTTTGTGCGATGCGTGTCACCTGACTGTGTACATCGATGTATTATCTTATAACAAGGCATGGCTCTTTTATATCTTCATCGACTCAATGGCTTCCCCTCCTTCTCTGCTCTGGTGAGCTGGAGATTCCTCTGGAGTCAGCCTGGTCTCTGAGGGAGATTCTCATTGCTGAATTGAAAGGAGTTCCTTGGAATGGATGCATAAATCACAATATTTACCTAACGATAATTTCTAAACACGTATAGCCAGGGTACATTTAGAGACGTTCTTTTCACAGAAAGAAAACCCTGTTTCTACGTCGGCTTCTGAGATAAAGACAAATGGGTCGGTTTGGCCATGGACTAATAGTTCTTTGCTCTATATTCCAATTTCTCGGGATTTCTCCACACTTTGCTAGAGACATGAGCTTATCTGACTAGCAATAGCAGAAGAATTTGTATATAGTCTGTGTTAACTCATCTGAAATGTTCGGGGTGGGTATACATCGTAGGCAAAATTCTCAGAATTTTAAAGACAATAGTGAGATCCTGTGTCCTTTCCATAAACCCCTGGGGCTGTGTGACATCTCGGTGGTGGAGTTCATTAATCCCACTGCACTACAATTTATGGTTAGTAACATAAAATATCTTAAATAATAAATATAGTCTCACCTCGATTAAAATCATGTTTTGCCAATAAATGATTTAAGAAAAAGTTCTGGTTCTCAGATCTTAGGGACCCTGCATGCCAGCCAGGGAGCTGTTGCTCTATATAAAATAAATGTTAAAGGGCTGTGTGTTCCGCAGCAGAAATTAAACTGTCCCACGGACACTGTGTCTCCGTTTCTCATTGAGAACACAACCTCACACGGTTATCAGCTCTTTTAGCTCTTCTTCATGAAGTATTCTGCTTGGGCCTCTTTTGACATTCATATCTCTGCTTTCCTTAAGAAAATGTCTCCCTCAGGGCCTTGACTCTTATTATTTCTTATTTGGGGCAGTGAAGAGGACTCAGGTTTTGGGTCCAGGCAGATCTCGGTTTTATTCCTGCTGTGACTTTCAATAATTTATATGAATTCTTAGGAACTCATTTTTTCACACCCTGTAATAGGAATTAGCCTGTCGATCTGCGGGGTATGCACGAAGTTTGGAATATAATGTGCCCACAAAGGTGCTTAGCCAAAAGGAATTTGTTGCAATGAATGCGAATTGATTTCCCAGCATCCTTCTTGCTCCTCACACATGTCCGCGTGTGCTGAAGAAACAGTGGGCATGAGTCCTCTGCTCTTCCTTTCTGCTTCTTTGTCTCCCCTGGGTCCCTTGCAGCTCTCCTGCAGACACTCACGTACACAGGCATGAGGAGTGTGTGGAGGGGTTCTCCCTGAGGGAATGACAGGTGAGCAAGTGTGGAAAGCCAGGGAGGACTCTGTGGACCCCCTCCCCGCACCAGCCCCCCCAGCCTGTGCCTGGGTTTACTTGCGTGGAAGAGTTACCAGAAGTCCATCTTGCTAAGCCGGTGTTGTTATGCATTTTGGGGTGTCTTCATCTGTACCTAATTCTAAGTGATGAAGCTTTCTATTAATGTCGGTCCTCTTACTCTCCACCTCACGGTCTGCGTTGTGTTGGCACATGTAAACTCTCTGATGGTCCTCTGAGTCTCCTAATTTGCTTTTCAGATTAAATACCCTGCGCATCCACAGCCCAGCCTGCTCCCTCCCTTGCATCTCCTTGCAGATGCCCTCTCTCTCCTCACCCTTCAGCACCCTCGCGGTTTAGCCAGTGACTGGGTATAGACGGCATTTTACATGACATTTCTGCTTTATCCCGCTTTCATTGCCTGTACCGCTTCAAGATCATTTTAATGGTCTCATCCTAAATTCCTTTAATTCCTATTTTATGATTAAAGAACTTTTTTGATGAAATAAAAAAAAAATCATTGCAAAATACTTACTAAGCTTCTTACAGCTCCCTTCAGATCTTCCCTCCCCTCCCCCTCCCTAGACTCCTCTCAAGTTCCTCCCCTCCCTTCCCTTCCCTTTCCTTCCCCTCCCTTCACTCCACCTCCCCACCCCCCACCCCCTTTGTTTCATCCTCTTCACTTTAGAGACTGTTTTTCTCTATTGCTTTATTTCCCTCTGGAGATCATTGGCTCTCCCCAGCTGACTCCTCCACTCCAAACAGGAAGCTCATGCCTGCTTCATGACACTCCAGAGAGTTTCTATACAAGTCGGTGTGTGTCTTACAGTAACGTTTATGAACACTTAAAACACAGAGAGTAGCATATAATACACGGACAGCTTAAAGCATACCTAAAGTTTTCAAGTTTCAAGGAGCAAACACACTGGTTTTAGTAACACAGAAATGTGCAGGTGCCGGGAGGGAAAGATCAAGTAAGACGTCTCTGGTTCATCGGTAAGCTTTCTCGACGTGCCGTGCCCTCGCCTTGCTAAGCATTTGAAGTGTGCCATTTGGTGGATTTGACAAGTGTGTGTGTGAGTGAGGAAGCCGTCACAATATGGACACGGTCGTCCTCACAGTTGCTGGACAACACATCCGTTGTCCCCAAATTCTCCTGTGGGCGTTCATAATTTCTCCCATTTGTTTTCACCCTGCCACCCTCGTCCAGGCAGACTCCTATTTCCTTTTCTCATTATAGGCTGGTTTCAATTTGGAAGAGTATTATATGAGTACAATCGTAAAATGTATATCCATAGGGCTCTTCTTCTGTCTGGACCCTATGGCTCAGTATTATGATTTGGTGGCTTGTCCATATTTTGAGGGGATACATAGTTTGTTTATTGCCTAGTAGTATTTTACTCTACAGTTAAGTCATGACTATCCACTCCCTTTTGGTAGACAATCCAGCTATTTCCAGTTTGTGTGCCTTACAATAAAACCGCTGTAAATATTGATGTACAGATCATGCATGCGTGTACAACTACGACTTTATTCTTCCCGAGGAGGTGCTTTGGAATATGCTAGATTGTACCATTAAGGTAGCTCCTGAAATGTCTGTACTGCTTGCTGTCTGTCCCGGTGCATCGGAAATCTTTCTGCTAGGGACCGTTCTCCGTACTTGATATTGGATTCTACAGCTTCTCCCAGATTTGCGGCAGCATCTGCCTACTTTAATTTCCTTTCCCAGAGGACAAGTAAGGTTCAGTGTCTTTTCAAATGTGTATTTCCTAGTAACTTAGAAAAGTTCATTTGTAACATTTCTCTTCAAAGTTTTTTATCTGTATTTTAGTGAGAATTTTAGTATTACTGAGGTTTGAGAATTAAAAAAAAAAATCACCTGGTTACAAATCCTTTTCTTAAGTTTGTATTTGTTTAAGTTAAATAAATGTAGACATTTATTTAGTGTTTTTTGTTATTTTTTTTTATATAGGAATAAGTAAACTTTTTGTGTTCTTTGGAAGACAGTTACCCACTGATTGTCTTTCTTTGTGTGTGTGTGTGTGTGTGTGTGTGTGTACATAAAATGTGGAAAGAGAGAGAGAAACTATTCTTGCTCTTTAAATGTATTTCTCTACTCTTATGCTGAGATCTATTTTGCTGGTTGGATTATTAAATTTTTGTATTTAATTCAGGTAATGATAATTTTTCATTATCTGATAATTTTAGGTGAGATTTGTTTGGCTGTTCTAAGTCTATTAAATTTCTACATAAAACTTAGAAGTGCATTAGAATTCCTTCAGAAATCTAGGTGACTTGGCGAACATTTAAGTTGTAAGAAGTCTCTTCCTACCACTAGTATATCCTAGACTCCATTTGATTTCTCTCAGATGTCCTGCAGTTTTCAGTGTATAGGTCTTGCATTGACTTGCTAAGATTTATGTACATGTATTGCATAATTTTGACATTGCAGATAGTTTTAGTTTCAATTTCAAATCCACGTGTTTATTACTAATATGTGGGTTGTAAGGGATTTTTGAGTATGTGCTTTTGATTATGTAGCTCCACCAAACTCAATTATTCTCATATTTCTTGTTGGAGAATCTGCTGGATTAAGTGCATAATGATGTCATCTGTGAGTAAAACTCATTTTTCTTCCCTGTGTATTGAGCACTGTTTTCTGATAGAGCATGCCTTCTTTTAACTTTTCCTGAAGTGAAATCTGGCTGTTGATGGATCATTTTACCTTGAGTTGGCTTAGTTTTACAGATGTTTTTACGGGTTTAACTGTATTTAAATATTTATGACTACTACTCATCTGTTCATCTATGTAGCTGCAATGCCAGGTGTAGATGTGAATTCAGGGCAAACGCTTTGCATTCTTTGTCTATTTCAACCCCTGTTCTTAGTCCTATAGCCCTAGATGGCCTCCATAGGATCTAGAACTTTTAAACCTCTGTACAATCTAATCAGCCTCTGAGACTTAACTGCTGACTGAGCCGCTCTGACTGGCTCCTTCTGGACTCTGACTCTTCTCGTTCAACTTAATTCACTGTTCTGGCTCAAACTCCTCTCCAAGCTGACTGGTTTAAACTAATCTTTTAAGCTGGCTTACTGTTTCTGACCGAATTCTTCTGACTCTGGCAGATTCTGGCTGATTCTCTGACTGCCTCAGATGAACCGCTCTGCTAGGCCTCAAACTGACTCTTTCTGTGTGACACCAACTTCTGCTGAACAGCCTGTGTCACAGCCTCAGACTCCTCAAACTGCTTCTGTAACTCTGTGAGCTCTCGCTGCCACATGCTGCCTCAGTCAGCCTCTCTGCTTCTCTACCTTATCCTCTGTCTCCTTGAGCTGAGAGCCTGCTCTTCTGTATTGGGCATGGCTTCACTCTGACTCTGTTAACTCTTCCTATGATTCATCACTTTGCCTGCTCTTCACTCTGACTCATCTCTGATGTCACTTCCTGTCTAACATTGACTCCTTCTGAGCTCTGCTTCCTATCTCCCAAGGATTGGAATTAAAGGCATGCACCAACACTGCTTTCTGAATACTGGGATTAAAGGTGTGTACCAACATTCTTTCTACCCTAGAGCAGCCATGCTAACAGATTAGACGATTAAATATTCCTCTACACATTTACACTGTACAAACTGAAAAACTCTCCATTCTTTTTGTCACCCCTCCCCCTGTTGTCACATGTCACATGATATTCCATATGCTTCTATTGCTCGGGACTGTATTTTAAGGTTAAGATGTAAGATAGATGTATCTATACTCAACTGTTTGTTTTAGTTACTATTCCATGTAATTCTAGGCAAGCTACCTCAGTCCTCTTAGGTCCATTTTTCTGTAATCTTATTGTGCCTGCATTTTCTACATAGCATTGCTGTTGCTTGGCCTTTTAAATAATATTTTGTGTCTAATATTTGTTGATCTCATAGATGTACCAAATATATATGTTTATGTCCATGGTTTATCAAGTCTGTTCTCTAACAATTGCACAAATGTGCATAGCAGTACTGACCACCCTCACAGCTTTCCCATGTTCCTGTGACTCCATCTATGTGAGTTTTAAAACTCACTGTTTTGGTTAAAGACTCCCATCATCTGAGTGTTTTCATCTGCAAACTGGACGTAAATGTTCCTGTTTTAAGAGTTCAGTGTGAATAATTCAGAAGAGTAGAGATAATATTTATCACAGCACCAGCACATAGGAAATCTTCAGTGCACATCACTCTGATGACGATCACATGCGTGGGTCAACAGCGGAACTCAGAACTCCCACCGTGCTAGACAAAGTCACAGTTGCCTTTAACCTGGTTATTACAATGGCTTTGAGTGTTCTTTCTCCATTCTGCCTCTAGACAAAGCTAAAGTGTTCATCGTAAAAATCACAGTTTTATTTTATTTGATTACTATTTCTTAGATGCCTGTTTAGGTGCTTGTTTTTTTTAAGGAGAGACAAAAAGTGTTTAGATCGGGACTAGGGGGAAGGTGGGGAACAATTGGGACAAGCTGGGGAAGGGGAACCATAATCAGAACATATGGTATGAAAAAAATATATGTTCAGTAATAGAAAAAAGCACAAATTGTGAACATTTCATTTTCAGTTTGTCCCCCTTTTAACAACCATTAGGGAAACCTTAGAAACAGCTCTCAGAAAAGGGCCCCTATCACCAGCTTAGCTTGGAAAGCTACAGGGAAGTCGTCCCTTTGCCTCTCCACAGAACTCATAGCTAGGTCACTTCTCACTCAGATCCCAGCCAGTCTTTGTAGGTTCACCCTCCTTCTTGTTGCCTCAAAGCCGCACCCCCCACCCCCGTCTCCACGTCTTTCGGGCAGCTTTATCCTGGACAGTCTGCACCATTCATTACACTCACCTGACTCTTTCCTACACGTATTTCAACTCTCAGATCAGCTGTTACTCCCCAGGAGACTCTCCGACTGCTTGTGCTCAGAGTAGAATCCCCTGATGCATTTCCTACAACCCTTTTGAATTATCTTCTGAATTCTAACGGGGCTGGCTGTAATTTTCCACTTCTTCATCTGTCCACAGGCTCCAAGCATTTGGACAGCAGCGACACTGTCCACCCAACGTGCTGCTTGGCAAAATGTTTCTACTCAATGCAAATTTATTAAGTAATAGCATAAAATAATGTTGAAAGTATCGCATATAAATATCAAAAACACGGGATAGTTAAGTGAGGTACACCTTTATTATTATATAAATTTAGAGAAGCGAGTGATTACTTCTAGTTGGTGTTCAATAAATATTTGCTGAATGATCAGAGGAGCCTAATATTTTCCTGATTAGTGTCACATGCATGTCTAGAATTGGGGTCTTCTACATTAAGGTGTTTCTTTATGGCTTCATTCTGACTTCTAAAAATATAATGGACAGCTACGGCATTAAACATAGTCCAGGGAATGCTTTAAATATTTATAAAGGAAAGCTGTTTATTAAAATTTGCATTGTCTACTGATTGGTGTGTTCTAGCAAACAGCTACCTGAGTCATTTTCTGGATGTTATACTCATCAAAATATTAACTTAATAGGCAGATCTTTTGAGAGATAGACAGTGTTTATATCATCTTCCTCTTTGTCACCATTCTCAAAATATGACCTTATCAAACATTTGAAGTGTTATCAGAGAACCCAGTGAATGTCCGGCACCTTCACAATCATGATTTTAATCAGCCTTCCATCTCTCGGTTCACGCATGTAAAATACTCTTATTCTGGGAAGAGTCACCATTCTTCCCGGGTCTGTTGAAGAAAATTCTTTTTCCGTTTGACTTCTAACCAAACTATTAAACAGAATTACCATGGTGATAGCAGTTCTGTTTCCTCTGCTTGGTAGAGGCGGGGAAGGGGAGAGAGCCGTAAGTCCGTAAGGGCGCCGATTAGCAAACCGTGTTTTCACCTTTTGATGAGTAATATGGATGTACCTTACAGGATGAGTCAGCTCCCCGAGAAGCAGAGCGTGATTTGGGAGCAAATCCCAAGGCAGCCTGCGTTTGTTATCTCTTCCTAGGGCAAGGCTGGATAAGAAAAGGATTCTTCCGAGTGAAAGCAAAGGGACCGTTCCTAGCTGTGGTGGCTAGTGGCTAGGGTGGCTTCAGTCGCGCTAGCCTCGAGGAGTCCCGTCTCTTCTGGGAGCAAGAACCATCATTAGCTAGTGTTAGCCTCATGTCTGCTCAGTCTTGATCTGGATATAAAAGGAAGCTCTGTCTTCAAAGGATCAGAGAGAAACGTGGACCATCTTACGTACACCCCAATTAAAGCAGGGTGGCGGGCGGCGGAACAGGACCTCGATGGTTTAAGATCACCACATTCAGCGTACTCTTTCCATCTTGACTGGTGTTCCACTCCGTGTCTGAGGTTTATAAAAATGCTTTACACTCAAAGCATTGCGAAGTGTTTGTCCATTTTAGTAACAATAAGGCTTCCAAGTTCTTGATTACTTTTATATATGTGATACATATATTAATATTTTATCAGTTTTTCTCTGGTGTATACTCAACTCGGTTAGCATTCATTTGTTCCTGAGTCTTTATTCTTAATGTGGAGTACATTGATTTTTAAGTATGGAATTTAATGAAATTGTATCTTTTGTGTATGTGACCTTTGCTCGCTGCTGTTCCCGCGCTTGCTCCTGACACTGTCAGCCTTGTTGTTCCTGGCCATCTTAACAATTCCCTGTCGAGAACTATCTGGAGATTTCACTAATGTAATTCTTCTTCTGGATCACCAATGCAGCAGTGGCTCAGAACAAGTCTGACGTCCATTCCCCAGCTCCTCCCTGGCCAGCTCAACTCCCTGTCCTTTACTTCCATGTTCTGTAGGATTTACCGTGCCCTGCTCAATCTCCCAAAGTGTCTCATATCCAGTCATTTAAAATTAACAGTATAAATGGGTTTTTAGGGCCAGAAAAGTATCCTGTGCTTAATAAGCATTAGATTTTAAAAAATCACTGGAATTAAATCAGTTCACCAGGTCAAAAATTAGCTTTAGAAGTTGTGATTGGTTCTCCTCACTAAAATAAATGAACACACTTTTGGGAGTAGACTTCTAATTTTTATTATTGCTATGCATGTATGTGTGTGGGTGTGTGTGGGTGTGTGGTGTGTGTTGTATGGAGATATCATGTTATGGTGCCCATTTTTGAGTCAGAAGATAACTTTATGGACTTGGCTCCTGCCTTCCACCTTTATGGTGTTTGTAACATCAAACTCGTGTAAGTCTGAGTGACAAGTTCTTTATGCACTGAGACATCTCACCAGCCCCGGAGAATAGACTTACAAGGAGGCTAGCCATTTTATCTAGCTCTGGTAAATACAGATGTTGCCTACATTACAGTTGGGTTTCATCTCACTACTCGAGATAGAAGGCAGAAGTGTAGCCAAGCCCATCTACACACTCCCGCTTAGCAGTAGAGTATCATGCAATGTGTCCCCTGTGGACTCTCGTCGTGGAGAGTTTTCTGGGGTCTGGGCTTCGCTGCTCTTGTGCAGCACCATGAGAGACAGTATCATACACATTGCTACTTTAGAAAAATGCTAAAGTTCCAGATTTGAAGGACAGATTCTAAAGAACGCACAGTGCTTTGCCCCCATGGAAGATAGGGAAAACATAAGTTGGACTATATAGATTGGAGACTGTCTGCACTTAGATTCTCCCATTCATCTTACAGTTTAGAGTTCATCTAAATCCAGATGCTGCTATATAATAAAATAAACCAGTACATTTACATACATATGTATTTTCTAGTAACCTTAGTATGAATCAATGTTGAAGGATGCTTTGATTACCCTACCAAATTCATAGGATTTCTTCAGTGATGAAATTAGCATGGCTTTGTAACCACATGAGGTACAGGGATGCCGTAGATAATATGAGGATCTGGGTATCCTCTTGACGTACCACAATTACTGCTACATTTCCTTGGTCACAAGACGTGGTTCTCTCTGTGCCTTTGCTCCAGAAATATAGGAGAGACATTCGATTGGCTTTGATTTGCATCTGACTCCAAAAATCTATAATGAATCCCACTTCCACTGTATCGATAATATAACTCCAATCAATCAAGTTCCATAATACTATTCTGAGCAACTAATATGGATTTGAAATATCTCTGCTTTAACTCAGCCATCCTCAACGGGGCAACTCAATGCCCACATTAGCAAGGTTTACCCTTGCAAGGTGTGAGTCCAGTCCTGACACTACATTGCCTGTACCTTGTGGTATCATCCGATTGCATTTGAAATAAAATCCAGACCATCTGTTTACTTGTGACCTGTCCTCTGTGCCACAATCCACAAGAGCATGGACCAGATCTGCTGTCTCCATACACACCCCACAGTCTGTGGCCCTTTGACTGACACATGGGTAGCAATTGAAGATATTTGGTGGGAGTGCTGTAAAATTTTAGGAGATGCTGTACAACCATTGCTACAAGGAGAAATGAAAGATCATTTCCTCCAAGCTTCTCCTCAGCCTTCCTTCCTAGGGCCAGCGTTTTAAGGCCTCTGGCAGTGAGAAATGATGAAATTGCCATTGCTTTTACATGGTCCCACCTTCATTACCCAGGCTGTGACATTTAATAATCATTGAGTATTCAAGAACGCAGTTCTTATAGATTAAAGTAACCGTTTGTTAAAGTGGAAGGAGCTGAAATTAAAATGGAGAATCCTTTGATGAACATTACATCCAAATCATTAGAATTTCATATAGATGTAATTGCTCCCCCAGAAATAGATTAAATATACACAGCATTTCAAATGACATTTTTACATTGTTAAAGCACAGTTGATTATAAATTATGAGTGTTTTAAACCAGACATGCTTCCTCTCCATCAATCAGCATTATCGTGGCCATCTTTTTAATAAGATTATTTGCTAATGCAAAACTAAAATGAGCAATGCCTGGAGCAGACTTAGCACAAAGTGATCAAGCGGCAGAACACCCACCATGTGATGCTCTCGCCAGGACATGGTGTCGGAAGAAATTTGTTTCCTTTCATTCACACACCCAGGCGCAGCTTCTGCTAATGGGTGTTTTCTTCAGATGAGGAGTCACTAGTGCCTTTAAGCGTTAAGGTGCTAATCATTAGCAGTTTAGAAGCATCCTGTAGAACAAACTCTGTCACTCCCCCCAAAAGCTGAAAGGTTGGGAAGCTGCAGGGCTATTTTGGATACCGGGGTTGACATTTATATTCATTCCAATTAGGAACATAGTATATTAAGCTGTCAGAGGAATTTAAGTCATCAGGCTTTCCGCAGTGCTGTATGGCGGTCCATTCATCGGACTGTGTTTGCCATAAGGTTCCAATGTGCTGTTTCTTCGCATGATGATATATGGTGAAAGTCACCCCCAGGAAAGATCACGGAAACATCTGAGAAGAGCCAGTGTGTTTGCGATGAGGAGAGGAGAAGGGAAGTGTACGTTTTCAGAAATCACGCTGGAGAGTTGTCAGGCAGATATGTCAACAACTCCAATCACCGCTGCTGCCCATCTAACGGTGATTATAATGTTCGCAGTTCAGGAGGCTTTGCACATATGCATGATGTGAAATGTAAAAACTCATTCCAAAATAAAATGGGTGTTGCGATGATGGGTCAGAAAATGGCTGTATGTCCCGGGGCACAGGCACAGGAAGAGCCCAGATCCTCACTCTCGCCAAGTAAGAGGGCACCCTTCCACCTTCAAATCCCTGGCTGCTCGGCATCCGCCGGGGGAAAGTGTGTGCCTACATCCTGAATGATCACAGAGGAAGAAAGACTAAAATTAGCAGAAGAGGAACAAAGACAGGATATTTCAATCATATAAACAAATAGATTTGAACTGTTTGGGCTCATCTAAGAGAAAGGCTCTCAGGCCACACAGATGCCTCCTGAAATACTACAGAAAAACAAATAGTCTTATTAAATCAGGTGGACAGCAAAGAGAAGTCACAAAACACTTCCCTGCGGATATAAAGTGAGTCTCCGGAGCCAGGGCGGATACAGACCGGGAACGGTGGTGGGTGAGGAAATAGTGTAGCTTTTAGAATGACATTCTAACCAGGAAGATTGTCTGGCACCAAGAGATTCATTGTAAAAATTGCCAGACATAGAAGGCATAATAAGAGAGTCTAATATATTATTATAGCTTTCAATGGAACAAATTAACGAAAAATCGAAAACAGAGTGAATGGAGAAGCCGAGAAAGAAGATGCACTTATTTACACAAGAGCAGCAGACCCTCTGCCCTCACACCAGGTCCTCGAAACGTCTAAAAACGTGGGATGTCAGCTATAAACTCAGACTCAGTCCACTTGCCAAAGCAGAAACAGTCAGAACAAGTTCGGCTTAAGTCTGTCGAAAAGATACATTTCAAAGTTTATAAAAGCAACAGAAAATGCGGCTGTAAGGAAAGCTGAGAGCTGTTTCTTGGCTCATTAGATGATAGGTCAGGAACGGAAGTAGAGACTTCCAGATGATGTCTGAGCACTAAACGATTCACAGGCAAACAAGAAAAATTATTTAAACTTCCAAGGGCAAAAAGCAAAATAATGTTTAAAAGAATAATAGATTTTTATTAACTGGCAAATGGAAAAATTGGAGAACTAATGAGAGGTAAGTCTACAGTCCCTTGGCGGCGGGGCGGGGGCGGGGGGAGACGATACATTGTTAACTAATTGAATCAGGAAGATACAAGCAAAATAATCTCTTAATTGACAAAGCATGCGTGCAGTAGAAATTGAAGACCACAGTTGTTCTGCTCTGTACAAACGTACACACTACATGTCTGAAGAGGATGGAGTGTGTAAAGAAACACAGGCTACAGAAAATTATAGAGATTTCTGTAAAAGACATTGTTTCAAAAAACAATTCTGCTAAAATGTTAGATACCCGCTGTGTTAGTTAGAATGTCTCCGAGTATGAGAAAATGAAGAAAACGTGTGTTCTATAATAAATCCATTGTGCCCAAGGGGACAGTCTGCTTCTGTCTTTCTGGATAGTAGCCAGCACTTTGGCTAGTGAGCCTCTCCCAACTTCAGACCCGCTATCCAACCATCCTGACTAGTCGTTCTGGCGTCTCACAACATCCTGTTTCTTCCTTCTTGTCGAAGAACCCTTGTGATTATATTGGGCCCATCCATCCTATCCAGGGAAGTCTCCCCAGTTAAAATCCTTTAATCTCGGGAGATGGGGAGCTGGGAGGTAGAGCGAAGGGAAGAGGGGGATCTGGATATATTGTATAAATTATATGAGAGAAGAAAAATTAAAAAATTAAAAAATAATAAAAACAAGAGATTTCTCCCTATTTACATGCCAGAGTCCCTCCCCCTAAAACAAACAAACAAACAACAACAACAAAAAATCATAGAATTCTTGCCAGGAAAGGTAACGGAGTCCCAGGAAGTGTGAATTAGGATGTACAGCCCTTTAGGAACCATGGCTGCTTCCTCTTCCATATTATATTACGTTTGATCAGTTTCATGTGGAGGGAAAGAAAATAGGCTCCCATATTCTCAGACACTGCTAAAGACTAGTCCTAGCTTCATGCAGAACCACTGCGAATAGTCCTAAGGTTTCGCTTACACTTCCAGAAACTTATCTCACAAATCCATCCATGGTAAGATGATTGTGTATGCATGGGTGTGTATTGCAGTGTTTTGTAGAACAGATGAAATAATTGCAAATAAGCAGATCATCATTAAAAGAGAAATGACTACACAGCTACGACAGTATTGATGAACTCTAGCCCTTCAAGACTGATCTTGTACATGCCAGGATGGAAACATCACCTCCAAGATAGGGGTCACTTTTAATTCTTTATGTGAGGCACTTTAGAAAACAATTAAGCATTTTAACATTTCTGAAACCAGGAAATGTCTTTCAAATAATAGCCTTCCATGCTTTAAGTGACAGACGTGCTTTTTGTTTCTAGTCGTGAGTTAAAATGGTCTGTCCTATAGTCACTGAAAACATAAATTTGAAGAAATGCTCCAGTTAGGTGAAGAAAAATAAAAGTTTAAATGTGTAACTGTGTGTCACATAAACCACATATATATCCAGAGCTTCCCTTTTTGTTAGGTGCTTATGGGTAGTGTTCCCACAAGCTTTGTTATCTCTCTCATTGTTGTTAATGTACCTCTTTCGTGTGTCCCGTCTAGTGTGTGCGCCTCCTCCTGGCTCTATTTTCAGCAGAACTCAATGCCGTTGCGGATTTTCTCTTCTCTTCTTTCTCCTCAATCAATTCTAATTCATTTTTGTTCCACAAAAGCTCTTCCCATCAATGTTACTATTGACCTGGATCTTGAATAAATCTTTTAGCAGTGTTAGTCACAATTACCAGGCCTCTTGCAGGAGGTGTTTTTCACCAGGACACTGCCTGCTGGGTTTCCTCCTCCCTCTCGCTGCAACTTCTCAGTCAGTTTGCTCTCCCTGCTCTCCTTCCTTCTCCCAGGGCTAAAGGATCCTCATTCCCTTGCTTCCCTTACAGAAGACACCGTGTGTCTGTGTGTGTGTGTGTGTGTGTGTGTGTGTGTGTGTATGTGTGTGTGTGTGTATGTGTGTGTGTGTATGTGTGTGTGTGTGTGTATATGTGTGTGTGTGTGTGTGTGTGTGTGTGTGTGTGTATGTTCTGGAGGCTCTTTGGAATTCCCCTCTAACCTCATAGCTTCAATTGTCACTCACCACTAACTCTGATATTGCTACCTCCAGTTCAAATCCATGCCCAGATTTCATACTAATATAGCCGACTGGCCAGTCTGCATCCCCAGTTGGATGTCTATAAACATCTCTAGCTCAAGATATCTAATATAGGGGGAAATAGTTCTTGTCACACCTTTCCACCTGTAGTGATGTCGCTCCATCCTTTCCCTCATTCTGATTCAAATCCCTGAAAGCTCTTGATTTCACACTTCCTTTTGAAGACCACATGAAAGCTCCAGTCTCTTCTTGCTGACTCTGACTTCAAAGTACGTGAAGAATCTGACCTTCTCTTGACACCTGTGACATTTCCTTCCAAGTCACCGTTCCGCCTGTGACTAATTCTCTTCTAGGTTTGTCTTTTGGTCTTGGAACTTTAGGCTGTTCTTAACACAGCTCTAGCGTGTCCTACCAAACTGTGACTCATTTACAAAAGGTCTTGGCTTTGGGATTCGAGGTAGATACTAAGACTGATTGCTCTTTTGGGTATGGGATTTAATGAAAGAGTTAACACCATGGCCACACAAAAAGGCAGCAGGATGGTGAGGGCTCTGTCTCAGCTAATTATCTATTGTTGGGAAAAAGACACCATAACCAAGACAACTCTTAAAGAAGAGCGTATATAACTGGAGCCTTGCTTACAGTTTGAGAGTTATTAGTCCGTATAATCATGGCAGAAGCAGACAGACTTGGTGTTAGAGCAATAGCTAAGAGCTTTACATCCTGACACATATGCAGCAGGCAGAGAGAGAGGCAGAGACACACACACAGAGACAGAGAGACAGACACAGAGACAGAGGCCCTGGGCCTGACATGGGATTTTGAAACCTCAAAGCCCACCCCCAGTGACGCACCTCCTCCAACAGGGCCACACCTCCCAATCCTTCCCAAACAATTCCACTAACTGGGGACCAAGCACTCAGACATATGCAGCTATGAGGCCCATTCTCATTCAAAAAACTCAAGGCTCTGAACAACAAAGAGACAGACTTACAACAGGGCCTCTGAGAGTTTGGGCCAACAGGGAGAGCAGAGGCCCTTTCTTAAAGGTCTCAGAGAAAGAGGGAGTCAGGTTTCATGAAGTCAGGTTGTCTCTGAGAGCCCAGCTAGCACTTGGGGAGAGGCCAAGGTTCTTTAGCTGCCAGGAAGGAATATGTAACACCAAGGATTCAGGGCAAGTGAGCAAGAAAAGCACATCTAGCTGTGTCACAGCATTACACAGATGGAGAAATGTGTTGCCACCAGGAGCCATCTGAGGCCCTGGCATCTCACAACCCAAAGTCTAGAGAGCTCCTTAGCAGAGTGAACAAGGCACCTATAATTCTCCAGGAATCCAGTCACCTGAGGAGTCTATTAGGAGCTGAGAGGTTTACAGAGAAGCTCTGGATAGGTAGTTTACCATTTTCTTACAGCAGATAGGGGTTGCTCCTGGTGAGCTTGGCCTGAGCAGCAGACTGACCTGGATTCTTCAATAGAGGTCTTTCCTTTAGCACAGATACTCTTCGACTCTCATTTCTGTTGCTGGGACCAACACTCTTACCAAAAGAAACTTAGGAAAAAAAGGGTTTATTTGGCTCAAAATCTTAGGTTACTGCCTATCTACCATTAGTAGAAAGTCAAGGAGAGATTTCAAGCAAATTATTCACATAATGTCCACAGTAAGGAGTGAAGAATAGAGCATACACATGCTGCATCCTCACTCAATCAATTAGCTTTCTTCATACTTACACCAGTCAGGATTCAGCCTAGAGGATGATGCTGCCCACAGTGGGCTGGGTCAATTCACAATCAAGACAGTCTCTCACAAACATGACCATAGGCCAAACCCAGTGTAGACCATCTCTCAGTGATACTTCCCAGGTGATTCTATGTGGTATCAACTTGATACTTAAAGCTAACCATCATGCATACCATATCAAATCCCCTATGCTGAATTACTGACTGTTGACCTTGACACCATTCTCCACTTCTGTTCCCAAGCTCATTCTTTCCTGGATGCTTTTCCCTGGCAGCCACGTAGCTCACTCTCCTAAAACCCTGCTTCACTATCTTTTTCTGCATATATTTTTTTTCTCACCACTCTTAAACTTCCCACCAATTTCTACACCTTTCCTGGGCTCTTTTCACTCTGACTCCCACTTGATTCTTCTCCATATTAACAACCACCTTTTAATAAACTCTATAATTAACATACTTATTTATTATCTGTCTCTACACATTAAGGCGTACACTCCTTGAAAGAGTAGACCATTGACTTCTTTGTTCTTTCATGTATGCATTATATTTAATGCCTGACAGAAAATATTTTGGAAAAGTTATCAATTATTCACATGCTTATTGAATTGTTCTGGAAAGAAACATAATAAAATGATTTTTAAAAGGCTCCTCTTTGGAGGAACTGTGGTTCCAAGAGACAATGAAGAGAGGAAGCTTACTGTTGACCCCATATGGTTCCCATCATCGGGTTCTAAGAGTGTGTTCCACATTGAGGCAGCCAGCTGTGATTATTAACAAATAATTATTCAATGTCGGATGGGGGCTGTGATGTCAACACCAAGAATCTGATGAACATTTGGAGTCACAATTACCTGGATGCATCTGTATCTCCTCTAGCTATATGGTAATTCAACATAAATGAGGCCTTGTTTCTTACCTCATTGACCCACCTATGTTTAAAGGAAATACGTAGTGTTCATAAAGGTAGGCTTCCTGAGGTTAAAGTCAAACTCACACTGAGCCCCAGCGAGCAGATTTCGTCTTCTCTAAGTTAATATAGAGTCTGGCTTGAGATCCACTGAGATGCTAACTGCTCACAGAATGGACCAGCTCACTCCCGGCAGCAAGGCTGGGGGTGAATCAACACTTGATTAACAGGTGCCAGGTGCCAGCCAGCACACAGCCCTGGGAGGTTAGATGGGCAGCTGTGACACTGCTAAGCAGAGACTCTTTAAGCAATAAGCATCTTCTTTTCCATGAAAATATAAATCCTCAAGGGGAAACAATCAATTCTTATTTTTAAAGGAACTTTCTGTCTGGAAAACAATTCACTGCCATCAGGGATGTGTCTTTTCTTAGAAAAGTGTGTAATTGGCTGCCATTTGACATTATGTGGCATTATTAAAGTCTTGGAGTTCCATTAATGTGCTTTCCTTTATGCTTGCCTCTTAACAACATTTTCAGTCTCCAAGAATCCCGTGTTCTTTTCCCTAGCCTGGTCTATTCTGAACTTCTCAACCAGAGATACTTTCAAAGACTTAAGGGTTTGGTACAACTTTATGGGATTAAGTGATTCAGACTTAATATACAGGTAAAATGGGACTATATGTGATGGCTAATCTCCGTTGTCAGTTTCACCAGATTTAAAATCACTTAAAAGGCAAACCTCTGGATGTATCTCAGGGGATGTTTTCAGAGAGGTTTGGCTGATGAGAAAATATCCACCTTTAATCTGTACAGCACTATTTGATGCGTTCAGTTTCTGGGCTGAACAAAAATGGGGAAAGCAAGCTGAGAACTAGCATCCACCCCCAGCCTCCTTCCTCACTGTGGGTGGAATGTGACCAGCTACTTCTCAGAGCTGCTACCCCAGTTCCCCACCAGGATGGCCTATGGTTCCAATACCCAACCAACTAACCCTTCCTTCTATAAGTTGCTTTTGGCAGATTCTTTCACTCACTAACCAGAAAATATCCAATGAACCATGGTTATTATTACTTTTAATTAACCTTAATTGCTAGGTAGCATACCATCAAAACTTTGTCAACTAAAATCTGAGCTATAGATGTGAAGCTTCTTTGTAAATTCCTCTATATTCTTAACCTGATATGACCACCTTCTTCCTCACCCTGACAGCATTAATGAATTACCAGTGGGTGCAGACTTAACACAACAACTGAGAGGGGGTGCTTTTTTAAAATTCAGATCCCAGGTTTCTCTGCTGACCCATGACACGTGCACTGTGAGTCTGGTGCCACAGAGGTTTGAGACCTGCAGAGGGAGGCGATGGAAACTGAAGAGGATGTGTTTGTTCCTCTGAAATGTATAATGTAGTCAGTGAAGACAAACTCCCTCCCAAAGAAGCCACTTGATTTTACTAGCAAGTGATACATCAACAGGACATCGGGCACTCCACAGAGATCTGTTCATTGAATTCACGGGTGGATAGATGGATGAGTTTGGCATAGAATGGATATACGATGGCCACTTTTCATCTCTTTCTCTCCTGTCTCATGCTGTTCTGTTTTCTGTGTGATACTTCACTTTCTCGAGGTTAATGGCATGTTCCTTGTCTCTACCAACACGGCTTGGTTTTACCGTCTCTGGAGTCACACCGCCACCCTCTTGATAGAGGATATGTAGCGATAGGATTGTAGCTCCATCTATAGAGAGTTTACCAAACATACATGAGACCCCAAAACTTCAGAAGCTCAAAGAACACAAAAGGACAAAGAGGAGGCTATAGAAAGGCAGTAATTCTGATGATGGTAAAACAGGTACAAAATGCTTCATTTGTTTTGATTGAAGCTTAGTTAATATAAGTAGCTCCTAAAGATTTTGAATCTCAGAAATAGAGTGTGTCACATTCCAATCACTGGCAAAAAGAGGAGTATAACTTACAAATTTAAATTTTTAGGGAGGGGAAACATCAACGAAGACAAAAGCAGTATCAATGAGAATAATAGTATAAGATGATTAAAATCATCCCGTGTACTCCAGTGCTGTCAGTCGATACGATGGGACCAAGTGCTCTAGCCTGAGTACAGAGGCCTTTGGGATAAAAGAAAATCAAACTGCGGCTACGTAGCGTTTGCTAGTGGCACACCTGAAATACAAGACCGTGGAAAGGCCGGGTGTAAGGGAAGCTGTTCCAGGCGGAGGGGAACTGTGAATGCGCTCGTGGTGCGGCTGGGAGAGACAGTTATAATTTCACCTGTAGCTGCAGGAGTTCTAACTCAGAAGCATTTCAGAGCAACAGGAGCCTGTAATTAAATACCAAAGTTTCAATACCCAGGGTGATTTCAGCTGAGTCTCCAGACTCATTTAAACTCTGAGGTCTTTCTTTTTTTCTGGAGGGACACTGATTCCTGAGTTTACTTCCATTAAATAATTTTCCCTATGCGCTATTTCATCTTCTTGCTAAAGTGCTATAAGTGAGCAGACATTGTATTTGAAATAAGCTTCTGCAGGGAATGTTTTTCTGCTGTAGCTCATGAACCTGAGAGAACACCACGATGCTGCAGCCCAAGTCCGGCAAAATCTTAATCAAGGAAACTCAGAGAAGCGGCAGCGTCCCCCATAAATGGAGGTTCTCCCTGGATGGATGGGTTAAAGGCCCTGGAAGAAAGCTTACGACTGCCGATGTGCTAAAGGGACATAGTGGCGTACCACCTCTTCTGTGCTTAGCCTTCTACCTGCAGATCAGGGCAGGCCTCAACTCACCAGAGAAGCTTCTTTCTGCAGTGAATACTAACTAACACAGAGACCCGCAGCTGGTCAATGTGCAGATGATAAGAACGGGACGTCTGTCTCACACCCCTTCCCTTAATGGCTCAGGAATCACTGAAGAAGAGGGAGTGGAAGATGATAAAACACAGGAGTAGTGAACGAGTACAACAAAACAGTGTTTTCTGGCCCACGCGGGGTCATTGCACACAGGAACTCACAGCACAGGACCAACCCAGCCACAATCCCAGCATGGGTGGCTAGGGAGTCCTACCCCTAACTTGGGTGTCTTGGCAACTGATGGCTCCTGAGAAAAGAATTGTTTTGCTTCAGGGATGTGGTTCCTGAAAAGCTACCCATGTTCCAGGAGATGGCCCGCCCCTTGCATGCATGTGTAGCACTACATGCACTTAGAGAGATTTAAACATAAACATGAAATCAGAAGAGAGTATTTGTGGGGAGGCAGATGGTAGAGAAACTGGAAGAAAGAGAATGGGGGTGTGATAAAAAAATGCTTTATAAGCATGTATGGAGTTTTCAAACAATAAATAAAAAGAAAATGATTAAACCCAGCTTCAGACTTGCAGAGCTGAAGTAGAGAGAAATCTTGTTTGGGAATAGAAGATATAGCCTGTACCTTTTTATTTCTCCTCAAAGATTTGCAGAGAAACAAGACTGACATTTTAAAAGGACTCTGCTCTTCCCAGTAGGACATAGTTACAGGGGTAGGCCTGTCACCAGCTTTGAATGTGAGTCTGGCTGTATTAATACAAGGGCAGGTGTCAGTCTCCTCCTGGCCAGCCAGTGATTTTTCCCCATTGTCTCGAGTCATTCTTTGGTACGAGTTACTATTAGGAGTTGTTCCACAAAATCCATGGGAAAATGACTCTGTAAACTATTTGAGAATTTCAAAACCATGCTGCATATACAGGAAGGAGATGGAGCCCACTCGGAAGATCCTGCCACTGCCTTGCTCGGGTCTGATTGGCAGTCAGACCCTGCACACAGCATCTGTCTTGGACAGGAAAATGTGTAAGACGACCCAGCTTCAGTGGAGGACATGGCCATTAAGCAGCTCCTGTTCTTCTGTTGCCAGGACACCACACTGTGAGTGAAATCCTGCTTAGTGAATAACTGGTCTATTATTTTTCTTTTGAAGTGGGGAAATGGGAGCATGTTTCTTTATAGTTTTTCTGGTGTTCTCAGTTCATGTACTGCATGAAATGAAACCAAAACACAGCTTGTGGTCCTGCCTTTGTGAGCCAGACCACCGGTGAGCGGGCCGTGAGTCAGGAGACTGCCCGATGCCTCTATGTTGTAATATACATTGTGGTGTGGCCTAATTTTTGAAGATCTATCAGTCAGGGGCCCGAAAAGGCACATTGCAGGAAGTGCTTTGTGCTTACAACGCTCTTCTCCAGTTAAGATTTACTGGAGCGTGGCCCTGTAGCTCATGCGCTTTGACTCCCACGTCTTCTTGGAAATGCGTGCGTCACTCTGTGGCGCTGGGTGTGCTCACGCCCTTTTCTTCTTTATAAGAGTTTCACTGAAACCCTGGTTTGAATCCGACCCAGTCCCGGACATGTTCTTCGTATTAATTATTATGCAAAGGATATTTTTGTAAGTTGTACATTGTGCAGAAAATGCGAAAAGTAAAATGACATTGAATATTTGAATTGCTCATAAAATTGAGATATTTTAACGTAATAAGGCATTGTGGTGCTTAAGAATACGGTGCCGGTGATATTCGGCCTCATTTTGATACTTTTCCCTTTTCTATTAATATAATTTTCACTGAGCTTAGAAATATGAATTCAAATTACAAGTCAGGTTACAATTGATGTTATTTTCAATAAATTTTATTAGCATATATTAATAATACATAATGATATCAGCATTCACTTTTTAAGCCACAATTCTAGAAAACTAGAGAGAAAATAATCATATCTTTATGACACTGCAGGTAAACAATGATCAGATTTAGAAACTAAAAGATTTTAAAGCGAACAACTGGGTAAATCAATAACTCCCACATGGAGGAAAAAGATGATTTTCTAGTCAGGATATCAAAAAAAGCTAACATATTAATGGCTGTGGGAACAGACTTCCCATTTGCACTTTCACGAGGGGGAGGTTAAGGATTGGCAGTTGCTCATATAAATCACGTCTGCTAAGAGCCATATGAATAAGTGTTTGACATTTTCAGTTGGAAAGGAGCAGCTTGTCTTCGGTTCTGAGAACCCCTCCTCTGTGACTGTCTCTCTGTTTTTCCCTCTTTTGGCGAACCAGAATTTTAATATCAACTTAGCATGTGCAAATGGAGCAGGGGCAGAGCTGTCCAGGGTAGCGGTGTGGCCAAGACAAAAGGGTGAAACGTGACCACACGGTCCGTCAACGCCGAGTCTGCTGCCATTGTATTTGCTACGATGTTTTATTTTAGGCTTTCCAGTTACTTGTGCTAAGTCCTGTAATTCTCAGATCTGAAGGAGCTGGAAGAACATGGTGACATATAAATCAGCTTGTTGTCTACTGTATGTCAGTTTCACAGACAGGTCTGCTTCCTGACTGATTCAGCTCCTTGCATAGAAATTATTTATAAAACAATAAATAACCCAACATCATTTTTGAAGACCTATTATGTATCCATATATTTGAGATCTAGATCTATGACAATATCTGCTTCCTCCTAAGTACAAAAGATCTCTTTCTACATCTGAATTCAACTACCTCCACCAGTTTCATGATCGATGTGAGCCACCCGATATCTTATTTAAATAAGGAAATTTAGGGAAGTATTTTCCAATATACTTTCTTTTAGATCAAATATTATGGCTTTAATAATCAAAAAGTTGTTAAATAAATGCAGATAAAAATAAATTTAAATAAACAAAATAATCATGAAATAAATATAATTAAAATAAATATAAATATTCAAGCATTATTCTCCCCACCCTGAACTTTCCAGCCTACCAAGGAGGAAACAGGCATATATCAAAAGACCAAAAGAGAACAAATTAAAGTTCAGAAGAATAGTAGCTACAAAATGTGGGAAGGGGCGAGGGGCTTAATGATCACGTCATTGTAAAAGCATTGACTCCGCTTTCTCTTGACGTATCCAAGTCCATGTCCGTTCAAAAGAGACGAGTCAGCTCTCCCAACGCTAGGTACCAGATAAACATGATTGAAGTTACCTTGAAAACACCAACACGTATGCTTGGGTCTGAAGAAGAGGAAGGTGGCTAGGGTAGATGTAAGGAGAGCAGAGATTTCTAGTACGGTCTAAGGTCTAAGATACGGTCTCAGATCCAGTACGGTCAGCTAAGATCAGCCTGACACTGACACGTGTCTGAATGTGTCACTAAGTGTCCAGCTTGCCGCTCTGGAGAAGCTAGTCACCCCTGAAACGCTCTGCTGTGTCTCTGTGATCACTCCAGAGGCCCCTGGCAGCTTCCTCCCGAAACCTTCTCAGTGGTGGTGCTCACTGTATGTGTTCATCTTTGGATTCTTTTACAGTTGCAGAAAGATGAAATGCATGAACCATGGTGTATTGTCTTTCACACAGTAGCACCTGTGTTATGGGCAAGATGTGTCTGGTTAAAAAAAAAAATTATGAAGTAAGTAATTCTCTAGAAATGTCAGGACTCCATGTGCCTACGACTCACTGAGGTACAAAACCCACTTGAAAATTACTCATCTCCACTCTCACCGCAAGCAGGGAAGATCTGTTCTTTCCAGGACCCGGGAAAGCCAGCGGCGATGAGCCAGGCACCTTCGTGCAATTATACATGCAAGCTCCAGTTTTTCACATTTAAATTAACTTACTAAATCATACACAGAAATTACACATAATTATAGGGCACCACATAATATCCCCAAACAGTGCTAGAATTGGGATGAACATACTATCTACGCAAACATTTCACTCTTTCTGGGGACAATATACACATTCATTTCTTCTAGATTATTTTCAAAATATGCAGTGCATATAATCACTGCGTTGTGCAACAGACTGTGAGGAGATTCTTCTAACTTACTCCAGCCACCGCGACCCTTCCCCCTTCCTTCCGCTTCCTCACGGTCAGTTGACCCCTTGTCTAACTCGACTTCTGTACTGTGTCTTTTATACCCCAGACACGTGGTCCCTACGTCTTTTTATGTGGTCCTAACTTTGCGTTATGGAATTGTTAAGCTTAAAGAAAAGCTACCTGGGGGCTGCGGAGACATCCCAGCAGCCGAAAACAGGCTCTGTTCTTGCAGAGGACCAGAGTTCAGTGCACAGCACCCATGCTGGACGGGTCACAACCACTTGTAACTCCGACTGCAGGGCACCCATGCGACGGCCTCTTCTGCGCTCTGTAGGCGTCTGCAGCCATGTGAACATACACATACGGAAATATACACATGGATAGAATTTAAATGTTTAAAAATCTTTTTAAATAAAGGCTGAATGATGTTTAATATTTGGAGCTTTTCTGTAAGCTTGACGTCAGAGTTTAATAAGAACAAAGAGAATAGTGAACCTGCACAATGCATACCGACTGCAGCAAACCTATTGAACAGACCAAACTTCTTCTGGTTCCCAGTGCTTTAGTAGAATAAAGCTGTAGGTCTTCCCACCAGGACATTGACCTTCTGTTGTTTCACATCTAAGAGTAACGTCATTTGAGTTTCCATATTAACCTCATAGGAAATCATGAAGTACGATTGGAAATTAAAGATGTAGCATTCGAGTACTTGTCTCTGTGAGCTGCTGTTATTTTGGAAATCCTGTTTTCAGGTGGAGATGTCTTCAGGACTTTAGTCTTACGAATGGAGTCATGTCACTTAGTTTACCAAGTGGCAGCAGGAATGTACTCACACAGGACTCAATATTCCTGCTGGATCTAACCTCCCCGCTCAACAGCGCGCAGATTGTGAGCATCACGGAGGGCTGGAGGGCTCTTGTGCCGCTGATTCTCGCCATGCTTACGGATGGATGTTTTTGGTTTGATGTCAGTTGTTTGTCGAGGAATTATAATAATATTTTTCAGAAAGCTTTGGTTTGACTTCCATTACACTGCGAGACTATTTTTTCCCAACCTCCCTACCATCTGTCTTGATTCTGTTTTGGAAAGTCTCCCTGGAATCCCATCCAGAAGGGCTAAGTAAAACCAATATGGCAGGAGCAGATTGCTGATGCCTTCCAGCTTCTAAGTGGGATGCTGTGATTAACCACGGCCCAGCTCTTTACCTCTCTATTGCCCCCGTGCCATCTCAGGACGTTTCAGGAGCTCCTCAGATTCAATTACTCCTATATGCATCCTAAAAATCCACCGTACTGCCAGAACGCAAAGGAAAGGGAAGAAACAATTGTATTTTGCTTTTGGTGGGACTGTGGTAATATGGGTTTTCCTTTTTATCTTATTCTGGGTTTCGAATGGGCAATATATAAGACTATCTTGTATTTTAAAATGTGTCTAATAAAAATGATCTAAAGCTCTATTCTTTTATGTGCCACATAATTAGCTAGAGAATACACAGAAAATTTGACAACCTCAAATAAGAATCTTAAGAAAAAACTTTTTAATAAAATTTATGTAATTCAGGTTATGTTCCTTACAGTTCTACAGTGTATGGCACAGCTATTCTGTGTGACACATTGCTATTGATTTTTTTTACAGCTCAGCCACCAATAGTGTGTATCCCTCTAATTAACATAAATCGGCTTTGAAGAGCAAAATTTCCTAATGGAGCACTTGTGGGGAATGAGGGGCTGTTATTGTGGCTTCAAGAATTGGTAACTAAGGCTAAAGTGAACTGAATCCTGTATGATCAGAATGGATGAAACAGGCCATCGAGTGGGGAAAGGCGGATGGAAGAGGACTTCTGTGGATGCGATGCCCCTCGCTGTCACAGTGAGCTCCGTTATCCACAGACATCTATAAAATTTAAACACGAAACATTGGCGAGGCTAAAAGTGTTACATGGCAGTCTCTGAGGAGCAGGGCAGGTTTTAGAGCGATAGGAGACATTCGATTAGAAGCCTTGCAGGTTTTAATGAACTGACAAAATGAAGATGACTGGCTCCTCTGAGTGGCTAGAGGTGAGTCCACTTCATCCGTGATGCGGGCCACTTTTCTTGATCCACCTGTAATGTGGGCTCATCCTCCTTTTTCCTTGTGTGTACCCAGCTCCCTTATTGCACACGAGTGCCTTCTGTGAGGCTGGAGAGGTAGCTGGAGCCTCTTGACGTTTTCAACCTCCTCATTTAGCAGAGGATGAGCAGATCTCGTGTCTCACACAGCCCTCATGTAACCTCCAGGACTGAGTAGCTTCGCTTGGATCCCGTCCCCAGCCATTACTGTAATGGAGAAGTGAGGGTCATATGCCTGCTTACCTCCTCAGGCTTGCGTACGCCATGTGTGCAGACAGAGGAGTTGTCTTAGAAAAGGGCTATTTGGGTGGGTACCTCTAAGACCATAGAGGCGAGGAATACAAGCCATGAGCTAGGTTCTCCATTGAACGATCTCCATGAAACGATCTCCTGGCCCTAGCTCAGGAGATAACCATGGATACTCCTACATAAAGCCAATCAATACAAACTTGCTGTTATGTTTAGCTACCCAGGGCTAAACCGGTGTGCAAATGTCTCAAGTTCAGTCTTTGAACACACCCTCCTGTGTGTGTCCTTTCCACAAAGCTTTTCCCGGCCTTGTTCATGACACAGTGAATTTTCAAGCTTCATTAAGCGGCCACATCTTGCCTACTGTTCTTACTCATTAGTAAAATACTACATGCCCCAGAGCATTGCAGGTCCTTGCCGTTTTAACCGTTTAACCTCGTTTGTGTTCCTCATGCTGTGGTGGTGGTGACCCCCAACCATAAAATTATTTCATTGCTACTTCATAACTGTGATTTTGCCACAGTTATGAATCGCAATGTAAATATCTGATACGCAGATGGTCTTAGGCGACCCCCGTGAAAGGGTCATTTGACCCTCACAGGGGTCACAAAACACAGATTGAGAAGTGCTACCACGTCCATCCGTCCATCCGTGGACATGAAATCAACCACATTTGTAATTATCGACTCTGGGTAATTAAATTGAAGAAGAAATTATTTTGTGTTGCTTTTTTTTTTTTTTTTTTTTGAAGAACAAAGAACTTCTGGGAGTGATTTGCCAAAAATAATTGCCATTGACTCATTGTACCAGGCAGATGAGTGAAGCAATGCAGATTTTCTCGCTTGCTCATTTGCATATGTAAATTACCCAATGCCATGAAAGAGACCTGGAACAGTTATCACTGGCTGCCAGGCTGGCACCTGGGAGGAGAGTCAGAGTTCCAGGGAAACTCTTAGATATGCTGCCCAGGGCTGCAAACTGAGAGCAAAACCAAGCCCTGTAGAGAACTTGTGTCCCAGCCCACAGCATCCAGTGAATAGTTACCATGGCTGCGTTGTTTGTAGCATCCCTGGGCCTACCCTCAGGGGTAGGCTTGCTTATGCCATGTCTCGGCTTCACCAACCTGAATGTCTGAAGTGAGGAGGAAGGCACATGTTATATGTCACCTGTCATTCCACAGACAAAAACCTTATCATTAATAAGGTAATTACCTAAAGTGTTTCTTGGACTTTATCAACAAAATCTATTTTAATAGTGCAAATGTTCCACAGTCCTTATGCTCAGGCGTGTCTGATCACTGTGCCTTGTGTTGAAAGAAGAGGTCCACAGTGCAGAAGTGCAATAAGTAACAGGTGCTTTGCCACCAAGCAGGACCATGCAGAGCAGAAGAACAAGCTATGAACGCTCCTTAGACTCTCTCTGAAATTGCCACCGAGGTTGAAATGCAAGCGGACATTACAAAGTAGGCTAAAAGCCTAGTCACTATCTCCTTAATTCTAACATAATGAGAACTTAATGTCTTAATGCGTGTCTGCTCAAACAAAAATTTAAAGCACCATGGAAACATTTTCAAATAATATGGAAAAAAATCTAAACCTCAAATTCCTTATTTTCTTCCTCAAAGCAAAATCCTGGTCAATTTCATGTCCTTTTTGACATCTATCTCTGGTTTCTTATCCGTATATTTGCGTATATTCACGTGTTCTGAATATTTCCTCAGGTTTTGAAACAACATTTTAAAACAAAATCACTATAACTATTGGACAGGGGTCATCTGCCAGCAATTATCCACATGGAACCTATGGCTTTATTTGGAAATCTAGGTGTATGTAGATGTAACTAAATTTAAAATATCTGAGTGGGCCATACATTCGATTTTGTCATTATGAGTAAGGCAAAGGAAATTAGAGAAACAGAGGGCAAAGGGAGGAAAGACAGAGGCAGTGTTTGGGTGTGGGGTGGGGTGGGGGCAGCCGTAAGACCGCTAGGGAAAGTCACCAGAAGGCAGAGGCTAGGCCAGATTCTCACAGACAGAGCACTGACCCAGCACCAACTGAATAAACAATAAATCCATCCTTTTTTTAAGCTGCTGTGTTTGCAGTGATTCGTTGTGAGAGCCGCAGGAATCTAGTACCCTTGTGTGTTCATCTGACATTAGAGAAAGCGTTGTTAAGGGATCCTCAGTGCCGTGACATGGCTCTAAAAAGTAGAAAAGGCATGTAGCTAATCACAACCCATCCATCATTTTCCTTAATAGTATGCTTAAAAGCAAAAATTATACTTTCATTGTGTGCACACCTGTGCTCATAATGTGTATATAGATATGCTCATCTATACATGAAAGATACACACATGAACAGATGTGGTTGTCTTGTTTCTAGCTTTAAAGTAATCATTTCTGACATATTACTGTTAAAAATAGTTTTGAGGGCCAGTATCTCCTCAGTTTCCATGAGGAAATAAGGTACTTGTGGCCAAATCTGAGCTCAGCACCCAAGATTACATAGTTGGAGACAACCAACTCTTGAAAATTGTTTTCTGACTATACACACATACATACACATGCACACACACACACACATATACACATACGTGCACACATACACACACATGAGCACATATACACACATACACACACCCATGCACATACACACATACACATACATGCACACATACACACACATGAGCACATACACACACATATATACACACACATGCACACATACACATACACACTCACACGCACATACACACTCACATGCACACACACACACCCATGCACACGCACACGCACATGCACACACACATGCACATGCACACACACATATGTGCGCACACACATGCACACCTACACACACACATGCACACATACATGTGCATACAGATACACACACATGCACACACACATACACACATGTGCACACACGTACACTTACACATGCACACATACACACATGCACACACGTGCGCGCACACACACACACACACACACAAATGTAGAAGGAAAGCATCATTTTATTCTATTTTGGAAATGTCCCTTTTCTAGATTATCAACAACAGTTTTCATGAGTTGTGAACTGAATGAAAATGGCTCCCACTGGCTCATCGGGAGTGGCACTATTAGGAGGTGTGGCCTCCTTGGAGGAAGTGTGTCACTGGGGGTGGGCTCTGAGGCTTCTGAGGCTCAAGCCAGACCCAGTGGCACTCTCAAGCACAAGCATTGCCTGCCAATCCAGGTGTAGGACTCTCGGCTCCTCCCCAGCCCTGTGTCCGCTGCTTGCTGCCAGGCTTCCTGCTGTGATGACAGTGGACTAACCTCTGAACTGTAAGGCAGCCCCAATTGAACATTTTCCTTCATAAGTGTTGGGTGGTCCAGGATGTCCGTTCATAGCACTGGAGCCCTGACTAAGACAAAGCCAACGTGATGCTGTGGAAGAGCCTTCAATTAGCTGACAGCCGTGCTTCTGAAAGGCAACTATCTTCCCTTCTAAGAGCAAAAGCCTTCAGCTTTTGCTTTCATTAAAGTAGTACATTTCCATGGGAAATTGTTACTTTTTAAATTGTAGGAATCTAAAAATAGGAGGGAAACCTGCCTTTCATCCTTCAGATGTGAGATCTTACACTGCGATTTCTCTGCTATGCTCACATTGGTGGGGTTACTTGTGTTCTCTTGTCTCTGGTCCCTTATTTACTGACTTTATGTAGAATTACTGACTCATTGCAAAGAAAGCTGAAGGATTTAATAGCCCCTGCCTCCCAGTTTGGCTTCTGACTACCAAGTTACATGACTGTGTTTGTACTGCTGAGATTTATTCTAAAGAAAAATGCGTAGATACTTTATGCTCTGCCCCAAGGGTGGTTTTTAGAAGTTTAAAACTTATATTTAAATCTGCATTACAGTGTTAGGATTCCATACAGAAATACAGATCCAAGAAGAGGGATTGAAGTTAACTGTGAAAATAATTTAATCATATTCCTTTAAACCATGGAGTCATATATCACAAATTATTACATTGCTAGTGAGATTCTTCCATGTATTTTCAATCTAATGAGCCTGCTTTTTAAATTTGGATTTCATATCACTTAATTATCATCTGCAGTATTTTAATCTTTGAAATCCTTCTCAAGAGAGCTTTCTGTTCTCTCCTTCTCCTCTTCCTCCCCCTCCTCCTCTTCCTCCTTTGCCTCTTCCCTTTCCTTCCTCCTCCTCTTTCTCCTCTTTCTTCCCCTCTCCTCCTCACATTCCCTCTCCCCCTCCTCCTTTCTTGGCAACTGAAAATTTCCAAATGAAATTGCTGAATACTGTTTCTGAAAATGTGCTCTCTCTTTCTCCCATTCTCCATTCACGGGTAGGGCAGGTGGAAGATGCATATTGAAAATTATTTTCCCCTCTCTTTTAAGGCGTTAGTACCCTTCAGCATCCAGAGTTCCTGCTGAGATGGCTGATATCGATCCCCTACTTTGCCTTTGTAAGCTACCTAATTTAATTTCTTTCTGGAAACTTCTAGAGTTTCACTGAACATATAAAATGCTGAAATATTTTTTATCAAGAAGCAAGGTTAGTATCCAAATGCTCCGTAAGCAGTTGTGCTGTTAATTGCTTTGGCGGTTTTATTTTCCTCCCCACCCATGGCCTTTGTTTCCCTGTGTCATTCCCTATTTCCATTAGCTCCATCGACTCCTGGAGTAAGGCAGGCATCAGGGAAGTTCTCTACTCTCGGGTTGAGTTACTTGTACCCCACTGCCATTTTCTACGTGCGTTCTGCTCCATATTAGTTTTAAGTAGAGATAAGTACAGTCATTTACACATCTTCCTTCCAGAAAAACCTCAGATAATCGCTGCTCTGGGGAGAAACAGATGAAGTTGAAGGCACCGTGGTGCCCCTGCGTCTTACATTCGTGGCAGTCAGAGGCAGTCAGTCAGGAAAGTGTGATGTCACTCATGTTCCTATGTTCGTCTTCTAGTTCATATGTTGCCACGAATAGCGTATACTTATTGTTTGGAAAATTGCCATTTATATAAATGTTACATTGTATATTGAAAACACACGATCTTAAAATGCTTGGTTTTGATTTATTCAATTCCATGTTTTTAAGATCTAGGCATGCTGGTGCACATACACATGTATGTTCACACACACACGCACACACACACACACACACACACACACACACACACACACACACTTTTGTTGTCTGTCATTTTCTTTGTGACCATGGGAGAAAAGAAATGTAAACAGTTTGCTCAGCCCTCTACTGGAATTCTGAACCCAGGAACACCTTTAAAACTAACAACCAGGTTGGTGAGTTAGCTCAGCAGGTAAAGTTCGTGCTAAAGCTGGTGGCCTACAGTCCTGACGGTTTGATTTCATCCCCCCATGCCACCCACATGATGGAAGGAGAAAACAAACTTCTTCAAGTTGTCCTCTGCCATCCGAGTGTCAGAGCACACGCATCTACCCACTGCATACACACGTGCACACAGCCACAAATAAACATATATACGCATATATGTATATACACATGTAAGATCAATAGATGAGTGTAAAAACTTCAGCTAAAGACCAATAAGCCAGGAAATATCATTATGACACATATATGAATGACATTAAAAATTGGGCTGCTGACAGTCAAGATCTACAGGTATTTGAATGAGCACTTTCATCTAAAGCTGTGCTGTCCATGGATAGCGTCAGGATGAGACCCTGAACCTCTCTTCTGCCTCCCCTCAGAATAGAAGGAGGTGTGTTGAACTGTGTTCTCCCCTTGTAGGCTGGCTCTGTGTCAACTCCAGCTGGAGATTTATCCTCTGTTCATCTCTGCCCTTGCACCCTGTGGATAAAATTAACAAAAGATTATTCATGGGCTCAATGGCCTTATTCAAGACTGTTTCTTTTTGGCAGAACAAGGTATATTTATTTGAACAGTCCAACCTGTTCTTTAACCACTCAAGTCACTGACTCTAAATAATTAGCAGTTACTAAATTTACCCTGTGGGAACTGAACTCCTCAGGAGGCTTTGCAAGGCTGACAGCTCTTTCCCATACCTCCCGACTCCCAGCACTGTCCTTTCTCCCTTCCCTTCTCTCTAACTCCTTTTCTTTTATCCTGTCTTCTCTCCATTTATCTCCCTTGTATTTCAAGAAATTAAAAACTGGAACCAACTTTGTGTCCCACTGAATGCCTTATTCAAAGGGTAACATGGCTCTTCCTGAGAAAAAGAGTCCCAGATATGGGATAGTGCATGGTGCCTGCTTGGGATTTTTTTTCCAGACAAGGTCTAAGCAGGGAGGGAGGGTATGGAAAAGGATTTCTGAGGGAAAAAATGACTAACTGAAAAGATTTCAAGCCAGTTAGTTTTGTAAAACTGATTTCACATTCACATACACACAAGGCAATATGAAGCAGCCTGTTAGGGCAGACTCTTGGCTGCTGTCCTCTCCTGGCTCCAGCACTGAGAAGTCCGTGGCTTGGAGAAGACTCTTAACTCTCTTTTGTTTCAGTTTCTTTGCAGATGCACTGAAGCTCCTAAAGGTACCTGTACTGTACTGTTGTTGATTGAATGAGTTAATACATTTAGAATAGTGTTGGACATCTCATAGTACTTGGTAAAGTTTCCTGACTAGATTGCAGGTGTGTGCATGTGTGTGAATATACACCTGCATGTATATGTGTGCATATACATAGATCATACATATATATGAGGGAGATAAATTTGGACAAGAAGGTAAGATACAAGTCATATTGTTGGAAGCATAGCAGAAAGGCCTTATATCCACAGATCTCCAGACAACCCAGGAATGTTAAGCACACAGCATTGTCTGTCCAACTGGAAAGATGTAAGAAAAACATGCCCTTCTATCTAGAAAGCTGAGAGTTGGAGGTGATTAATAGCCTGGCTATCTGCGTTAACTGTTGAGCCAGGTCATATCAAGCTCCTACAACCAGGACAGAGATCCCTAATAGTCTGAATGACCCTTGTAACCAGAGGCTCCACAAGCTCCCGCAACCAGAAGTGGATCATAGCCCAAATGACCTCTACACTGTCTGTATGATGAGACCAGGCCAGACCCTTCCTGAGGGCCTCAGGCTAGAGCAGGTAGCCTGTCTCTAGAACCCATCTTCTTGGAGGAAATGACATCTACCCTGAGTTCAGTTTCAATGTGATTGCACATCCTTGTATACCTGGTATTGTATTACACCAGGAAACTTTTCCCCAAAGTGTCCCAAGCTCAAATATGTTGGGAATAGACTGACTAGTATCAGACTCTCTGAAGTCAGATAGATCCAGGCTGATGAAGTCAATCTGAAACATTTTTGTAAAGTGGCTTGCTTCTCAACCTGAGACCTGCAGAGGGGGTCCTCAGTATGTTACACCAATATGTATTTTAAAGATAGTTATTCTGAAGTAACTTTGAGTTTATAAAAATCAGGCTTAAAAAATGGTGTGATAATAGTTGTCACTGCCAAGGGGGTGGTTCTGCGTGCGTGTGTGCCTGTGGAGAGCGACTGTGATGGCCGTAAGTTTGCAGGACGTCCTGCCTGCGGTGGGTGGCACCACTCCCCGGCTGGGACCCTTGGATATAGAGAAGGGATCTGAGCAGCAGTGTGTCTCGACCCTGCGATGCGACCAGCTGTTCCGAGCTCCTGCTTGCTTGACCTCCCGACCTTGATGGACTCCACCCTCAACCTGAAATCCAGAACCAACCTTCGAGTTGCTTTTGTCAGAGTACTTTATCACAGTTACAAGAAAAGAAAGACAAATGATGAAGGAAAAAACAAAAAGAACAGGAGAAATGAAAAACTGAGAATGTCTTACAACCGTACTGACAGAATCATGCGCTTGTCCTTTGACTGAGAGCGCTTCGTAGTATTCAGAGTTTCCTCTACCGCTGCTCCGGATGCTAAGGGCTTCCTCACACACCGCTTCCCACAAAGCGTTTCAAAGCCTGTTCCGTGGAGTCAGGGAATAACACTAATTTTAGCTCCAATTGTTATACTTCCACAGAAGCTTTTTTAAAAGTGTTGAGTTGGACTGTTTTCAAAGAAAAATTGTTTAACAGAAAGTAGACTGGTTTGAAAGCGATTGGTCTTATTAACTGGAGAGCTCGGCAGGGCCCGACGGAGAAGAGGAAGGAGTGATGATTATATCTTAGGCTCTCGTCGGAGGCTCCCCAAAGCACCTGAAACCAACTCTCATTATCATTTCTTTAAATAGACGAAGCCGCGGAGATCGTGAGTTACCTGTGCTTCCCAAGGTCACACTCCAGCTTGCTAACATAGCGATAAAAATCCAATATACCTGATAAGTGCCCGCTGCCCGTTCACCCGCTCTGCATCGATTGGGTGTGAGGTGCATAAAACAGACAGGAAGATCTCAGGAGTATCTCTAACCCTGCCATCTTGCTCCGTGCCCTCCCTCCTCTCAAACCCCGATTGCATCTAGACAAACCTTCCGTCATCAGCCTCTGTTCCCGCAGAATCCTTGCTAGTCGAGAGGTCAGGATGACACGCATGTTCCCTGTCTGCTCTTTCATTCTACTTTGGCTTTCGTAGAAGAAATCAGGTCCCGACCTGTGCTTTTGGTTTCCGCTTGTTCTTTGTTTCATTGATTACTTTCCCTCCGATGCCTGACCTGTGTGTGGTTGCTTTCAGAAGTCTCTGCTGAATTTCGGTACTGCAAAGTGACTTTTTCTTCTTAATTCTCTTGTGTTTTTGCCATGGGCCACGTTCTTAAGAAGAAACACAGATAAAGAAATAGATTCTGTGCAGTCCAACAGGGTGGTCATTAACAGTAGGAGCCTGGTGCAATTGAAACCAAAAGTCATGACAACAGCACTGACCATGTTTGAAGCCCTTGGTAACTCACATGATGTCATCAGTCGCCTCCTCCTCCTCTCTAGAGAGGGAGAGCTGAAATTCTCCCAGCACTCACAGTCTACCATCTGGGGCTTGGACTGGGACATTGCATTCGCTGCTTGAGAGCTTCTTGGAGCAGAAATGCTTCTCCCCACTGCGCCTGTTCTGTGTGCCTCCCATGCTGGAACCAAGCACTCGACAAAGAATACGATAATGTATTCAACAAAGGCTTTGTGTACCAAATATAGACTTGGAGTCTTAAAGAGTAATTTTTCCCTTTTATGAGCGGTGGCAGGTGTTTCCCTCTGAAACAGGCTTCAGAGAGTGATGAGGACAACCCTGCTTTAAGATGAGAGATTATCTGATGTGTAGCAATGCGCTGTAATAAATGTGTTGCTTTTAGTGAAATCTGAGTAGCACTTGACTTTCACATAATCAGAGGAGGCAAAGGCTTCCAAAGTCTCACATACAATCGGAGCACACGCAGGCGGGAGAAGCCATTGCCAGTCAACCAGAACCTTGGTTTGGTCCCTGATCCTCTGTGTGTGTGTGTGTGTGTGTGTGTGTGTGTGTGTGTGTGTGTGTGGTGAGTGTGTGTGTGTGTGTGTGTGTGTGTGTGTTTCTAGACTTTTGAGTTCGGATTTCTTTGCTTCCTTGCTGCCTACTTGAAAGAGTAACAATTAATTATCCCGTGAGAAGCCCTGAGAAGCCTTAGTTCACAAAGGAAAACAAATGACTAGAGAGAAGTCTTATAACGCAGCATCTCCGCCGATGCTCCTTGGAAAGTGAACGTGACAACATGGTGTTCGTCATCTTAAAAAGAGAAAGAGCAGAACCCTGAGTAGGGCAAGTTTCCAAGGCTCTCATTATACGTGCTGATTGTCTTTTACTCGTTATTTCAATCCCTTAGCTAGGATGAGTTTTAGCATATGTCTATCTTCCTCCCTTTCTCTAGGCAGGAATCCCCTGGGGGAGGGGGTGCCCGACAAAACCATTAAGTAAGCAGTTCATGAGCCTCGGTGGGATCATGGATCGCAGCTAACTGTTTGTGGGACTTGGAAAGTCTCTGACATCTTTAAGGGGGATCTTTTCACTTGCAATCCATCAGAAGAGCTGCGTTTTTCTCCAAGGACCATCTTCCTTTGGGGTGTCACAGAGAAATATTTCTGAGATGACCTTGTCCAGCTTCTCTTTCTCCTTTTTTGATGAAAACCATCCCCCTTTGTCACCCAAATTTAATTTATAGTCATCAGGCCATCTCTAGCCGGGATGCTTGCCTTCAACAAGATTACCTGACACTTCTTCTTGTTGCATGCAAGAAATCATGTCCTCGCTTTGTCGCATTTGAACCCTGCTGATCTGAAAGGGTCAGTATACTTAGCCAATAGGCACGGCTCATCCCCAGGGTCGCTTACTTTCGAACAGAGCTAATTTGTGAGTAAGTTTTCTTAAGCACATTCAGCATCAGCATATCTCTGTGCGGAGGATAATTATTGTTCTCTATTTTTGGCAGCTCTAATCAAGAGCTCTCAGATGGATACCATAAAAGTTACAGTTAACAGATAACCAGCAACCGCTGGATAACACTGATTGTTGGGAATACGGTGCAGCCACATATCCGATCCTATCCAGCGGGCTTCTTGCTTCTTGTCTACAAAAGAATAATTCTAGTTTTGTAACAGGTAGTCAGAAACAAGTTTCAATAGTTAATTCAACGGAGTTTTAACAGCTATTTCCTGTGTGTTTCACAGAGTGACCACCTAGTGACCATGGAGACTGTCTCAGTGCATTCGTCAGCAGCTGCAGTTGCTTCATGTTACAAATGATTTGGGGAAAAAAAAAATGTATGACCATTGCCAGCACAAAACTATGGCTTTGTTGTAAGAAATGAGAATTGCCAAAATATAAAACTAACCTAGTCTACATCCTGTTTCCCACCTCCAAGTTGATCTGATGAACTCTCAAGCTATAAACGTGAAATAAGCTGGCTATTGTAGACATTGGGAAGAATGGACTTTGTTGTGATCTTTGCTCGCGGATGATCTGGCTGTTGGTGGACAGTGTGTGGCACGGATCAGGGTGAAGACATTAGGCCAGAATCTGAGGAATGCGCGCGATGGCACGTGGCCACCCAGGTTCACATTATAGCCCAAACCTCAGTGAACCCAGAAGTAAGAAAGTGGGCAACAAATTGTACAGGCAGCTGGGGGTGAGAACGGAGAACTCTGGCCAGTAGATCCTGTCTACTGGGCCTGGGCTAAGACCCCGCGTCACTGAAGGAAGCTAATTCTGAAATCAGGTCACTTCCTTGTTCTCTCATTCCCACTGGGAGTCATAATCATTTGGTTTTCCCTTGTAGCCGTATGGGGCTGGACACTGGAGAGTAAACTCCCCTGCGGTCCTACCACCTTGTCTCCTGTTCTCGCTTCTCAGACACAGTAGATCTTAGATGCACGCTCTCTGCCATAATGAAGAACGCTTTCATTATTTTCCCAATCACTAACCCCAGCCTCATTCTCCTGTTTACCTCGCCCATGCTGGAAGGTAGGGTGTACTTGCTCCGCATGCTGATACTATTCCTAACAGCCTTTGAAGCAACAGATTCCGGGAAGGGGAAATGAATCCCGTGAATGCAAATGGGAGAATGCTTACTGTCATTCCCTCAGCTAGTTGACCATGCAGAAAAGTAATTGCCAGCAGTGATTTGGGGCCAGCACTTTGCAGGCAGTCCATTTAAGTACATGCATAAGCCTTTCTTAGCGGATGATTACAAACTCCATGACAGATCTAGCATTCTCTTCATTTTGCCTCGGACACGGTTGTTAAGGTACAGAATTCTATCACAAACACTCAAACGCCATTTCTCGTATCCTCACTGCAGTGTGTTTGAACTTAGGATGGAATGATTCCTTTCTGACGAAGTCAGTCACAATGCATGACAGGGGACAGCTGCTTCATACCACTTCCCTCTTTAGATACCAGGAGCACATCCTTTATGAGAAGCAGTCCCCAGCCTCACCAGTTACCATGCTAACCATGGCAGGGATTGTATGAGTCACATAGGAACCCAAAGTGCCAGCCTTCATGCTACTTAGGACATGACACCTGGCTCGCTCATACTCACTTATGGACACCCACAGCGCAGTGCTGAGCTACCCTTTTAGTCACATAAAGCTCTGGACCTTTACCTCAATATTAGTGAACAGAAAGCAAAAACTGGGAAGCCGCACCCCTGGAATACAGTAGATTACAAGGTAAAAGCTCTGAGATGCTTCTGCGTCTGCTCTTCTTGACTACACCATGGCTAAGGGCTGTGAGGACAACCCCAACTTCCAGGTGTCCAAACCAACACAACATACACACACATACACACATACATACACATACACAAACATACACATGCACATACACACATACGTGCACATACATGCACACACACACATACATACACACACACATGCACATATACACACTCACACTCACATGCACATACATGCACACACTCACATTCACATATATACACACATACACATATGCAAATACACACACACTCACACTCACACACATGCACATACATACACACTCACATGCACATACACACACACACTCACATGCACATACATACACACTCACATGCACATACACACACACACTCACATGCACATACATACACACACATACACACATGCAAATACACACACACTCACACACATGCACATATATACACACTCACATACACATACATACACACACATACATGCACACACTCACATGCACATACATACACATACACACATGCACATACACACACACTCACACACATGCACATACATGTACACTCACATGCACACACATACACACATGCACATACATGCACACACATGCACACATGCAAATACACACACACTCACACTCGCACACATGCACATATATACACACTCACATACACATACATACACACACATACATGCACACACTCACATGCACATACATACACACACATACACACATGCACATACACACACACTCACACACATGCACATACATGTACACTCACATGCACACACATACACACATGCACACACATGCACACACACACTCACATGCACACATGCGCACACACGCACATTGCTTTTATTTAAGGCATGGGACTTGGGAGGATCATTTCAACATAAGATGGTAACACTTATTTTCTTTACAAGACAACTTAGCTGCCTTCACGGAAATAGCAGAGAGAGTTAGAGGGCCATTAGAGAGACCATTGAGCACCTCCCTGGCTTAAAATCCCCAAACAAAAGAGAAGCCTTTAATGCACACATCCATTCTGTTCACACCAGGACCCGAGGACCGCTGATGCGCTGTTTTAGAAGGGCCGTTTAAGACCTCTAATCAATTGGCCATTATTAATATTTATTACTGTTCTGATGAAATCCCCAGCATATATTTACTTTCTAAAGGTTGGTGATAAAAGCAGATATACACATGGACAATTAGGCTTTGGGGGCTTTCCTCTGTTTAATTTGTGTCTCACTCCAGGCCGTGTGTGTGTGTGTGTGTGTGTGTGTATGTGTGTGTGAACATGCACATGCGTATCCTAGTTTTCCCTAGAAAGAAGTAAATTGCTACTCCACCCCAGCCCTTTCTTATTTGGAGCAGCACAATAACTTCATTAAGTTAATTGTGCCAGCAATTAAAAAGGATCTAGTTATTTGAGAACAGTTATTGAGAATGAATTGTTCCTTAATGCTTCTACACATGGGTTGGTTTAATGGGAGAGAAAGAAGTCTGTAGGTCAGTGCAATATTTCTTGTTGCAGTTGGCTGTCAGTGGCTTTCACTCCTGCCCTTGAAAGGCTCAGCAGTACTGGATAAACCACATTATACCAGTCCTTATCTTTCTTGTGGGTATTAGGGACAGATATTCTCATTAACTTTCAGCCTGTGAGTTATGGGCTGGCCATTTACTGTACAGAATAATAAACTGTGCAGAACACGTGTGTACAGCTATTGGCTCTTGATGTTGGCTTTCCTGCCCAGTGCCACCTACTTATTTGTGGAAGCCAGACTGGAATTCCTGTGGATGAACTTACTAATTGAAAATGGATCCTGATTGTGTGTTTTGCCATTTACCAATCCGCAAACAATTTCTTTTGAGCTTATTTTTAATACTTCTATGTTCTCATTTTAAAAATGGCCATAAACTTAGAATAAATCAGACCTCACACTTTCAGGTTTTACTTACATGTCTGCCTTCTGGAACCAAGTGATTTTTAACTGGATATCATATTTACCTGACATGAATGGCAGTTGTATAAGACACAATTTTGCCTGTAGCAATATGTAGAAAACTATAATTCAAAGTGTTTGTTTGCTTGGAAGGAATTAACAGAAGGAGATACTGGAGGGGAGAGCTAGTGTATTCTGTGGCATACTCAACAATCAGTAAGTAGATGCTGATTAATTACTGAATAATAATTATCAAAAGTTAGTCTGAATTTGTAACGGGTTGGAATCTGAGATCTGTGGCGATCTATATGAGGCTCTTCCAAATGTTTCCCATTGCTAGTGAAGCAGGAACTTAAAAGCTGATTTTGCTCAAATGCGTTGGATTTATTTCTTGGGCAGTACTGAAGCAGAAAGGAAACTCAGAGTCTCTGCCCCTTCATTTGCTATGTGTCTCTTTTACTTTGGTTGCAGGCACAAAGAAAGGTTATTGCCTTTAACATTTCCTCTTGAGTCACCTTAAATTTCAAGACAACGTCACAAAATAACACTGCCACACACAGATGAAGATAATTGCTCATGAGGGCAAGGCTGCACTCCAGAACAGGAGTCATCTCATAGGAACCAGAACGTCCCCGCAGCAACAATATATGGCACATATGTACCTGGAATTTTATTCAACTGTAAAGGAAAATGAAATTCTTTAATTTTTAGACAAATGGGGAGAACTGGGAAAAGCTACAATTAAATGAATTAACCCTGACTCAGAAGAATTGATACTATTTGTTATTTCTTGTTTGAAACAACAAGATCCTAGGTTCAAATATTTAAGTTTCTGTACTTATGTTGGAGTAAAGATCTGGAAAGACAATGAAGTTAAAAATGGATCCATATGGTGAAAATGGCATTGTTTGTATTTGGTGGGCAGTAGCAGAGCCCCTGACATATAACACAGAATGGGGAGATATTGGAAGTAGACTAATTTAAATGGAGCAGGGTCAGGGGTGGAGCAGAGTGGGAGGAGAAGGAAATTAATCAAAAATAAGAATGTCTGAAAAGCTACTTTGTAAGCCAATGTAAAAATATATAACTGAAGAGAAGAATTTGGAGGTCCCCTGTGTGGGAGGGTAATGCTTATTCAAGATGGGGTGACCATGAAACAAAAATTGGGGTCCCAGTGATGGAATATTTTTCAAGGAGTCAGAGAGTATCGTGAGGCCCCTAAAACCACATAAGCTACTACTATTGCTCTAGATTGCCTTCCAGAACTGGATACTAGATAGTAAGACTCATTCCTGAAGACACCACATATATTGGTTGCAGAGAGAAATCAAGCTGGAAACTTCTTTTCTGATGGCTAGCTCTTATGGTTCCAGATGTAGCATGGTGCCTTGTAGCTAGCTTTTAAGGATAGACTGTAGTATCCAACCTGCTGAGGAGGGAAAGCCATCAACATTCTCACCCAGTTGTGTATGTATGTGCTAGAGGCATGTCTGTTATGGACGTAACAACTTTCAGATTGTGTGTGAGGTCCACTACTTCACAGGAAGGAATTCAGGCCTGGAACTAGAAACCTGGTCAAAAGCCAATGGATAGAAAATCTATAGGTTCTAGGAGTAAAGCTAGAAAATCAGCTATTGTTTTGCTATAAGGATATGTTTTCTCCATCAAACTGCATACTAAATATTTTTATTTATGCCCAAAGAGTGGTACCACTTTTAGACTTAGTCAGAGAATCTTATTTTTACAGTGCATGGTAGTAATGGTATCTGTGATCAATTACACAAAACTTGCTCAAGATTGGACTTCTCAAAATTCCAGTATTTCAGTGCTATGGAGTTCAGGAACTCGCAGAAGTCATGAGAGCATGCACAGAACCTGCCCAAGACCAAGCCACACAGATACCAGCAGAGACAGAAGAGGGGCTCATGAAATTTCACCCTTCCCTGAGAATCTGTTGGCTATTGATGACTGCTGGGACGGGGAGGGCCAGTTTTCTTCAGGAATTCATCTACTCCAGCTCCAGCAGATGTTCCCAGCCCTGTGAACATACAGGCAGCATTAAATTGACTCAATGGGTTAAAATTAATAAAGGGCACATGAAGCTGAGAAGGACTCACAGTGGGGACACAGGGAGAGATTGCAGGAGAGGTCAATGAGCAATGAATTTGATCAAAAGATTTTATATGCACATATGGGATTTCCAAACAATAATAATAAAAAAATACTAAATAATAAAATAATAAAAATACATCATGGGGAGATGTTCATGAACTGCTGTTCTTCTCTGAGGAGTTTTTGGAAACTAGTGGTTGCTGGTGTGGCCACTGCTTTAGTAATTAGTTCCCAACCGTGTTCATATAAGGAACCCAAATCAAACTCAATAAAATTCCTTCTTCCCTCTCCCTCTCCCTCTCTCTCTCTCTCTCTCTCTCTCTCTCTCTCTCTCTCTCTCTCTCTCTCAATCTTTCACACTCACACACACACACACAAATACACACACACACATATACACACATATAACACATACACATGTACACAAACATACATACACACTACACAGAGATACACACATACATACACAAACACATGCACACATACATGTGCACACAGACACACATACACACACACACGCACACACCATGAAAGGATAAAGAAGACTACTTGGGAATAAGAAGACGCTCAGTGGGAAGACCAGAGGGACAAAGATAATATGATCAACATGTACGATTGTATAAAATTGTCAGGAAGATAAAAATACCAAAATAGAATAAAACAATTTATGGGACCAGCTTGTAGGATGAGAGCTGAGAAGATAATTGGCCAGTGGTGGGCATGCTAGATCATGAGGGTGATGACGTAAAAACCCCATATCTCCTCTGAAAGGGAATAAGAGATGCTTTATTCTGCAGTTCTTGTGAGTGACCACAGCCCAGGAATACATATTTAGGTTTCCCAAAATTCCATGTTCCAATGCAAAAGGAGCCTTAGCTTTGGATGGTAGAAGCTAGTGGTCTGCTAAATTACTAGATTCCAAAAGGTTTCTACCTACTAGTCATAAGATGTTACTTCAGACATAGAAATGGGTAAGGAACAGTTATTCTGGGGGCTCCACAAGTCTAGATAAGGTGACTAGCCTCTGGATCTGCAACATTCCAATCTCTCCAGGGGATTGAAATTCTAATCAGCTTCTTTTCAGGAGGTCTCCTTCACACCTGGGGTTGTTGTGGTGTGCATACCTCTTGCCCCCTAGCTTACCTAACCATCCTGACAATACCCTGAAGACAGACTTGGGTGGCTGGCCCACTGTATTCATCCCTTTTCTCAATTGAAGCCGGGTTGAATAAATTTCAGCTTTCTGTGTTCACCATTACTCATCCGGTTAGCTGTATTAGGACGGGCAGCCCAAGCTACCTTTCGGACTGCTAAAGCCGGGCTTCATGGAAAACACTCAGGTAATGAGGGTAAGCTGAAGGTTGGCGCAAGTGTTTACTTGGTGACTGTTTGGAAGAGAGTCATCCTAGAAACTACTTAACCCACTGGCCCAAGTAAGATGGTGCGCGGAAAGCAGGAGGCAGCTTTCGAAAGATCTCAGGAAACTGAGATAAGGTTCTCATGATGTAATCTTTCTACTGTTTGTAGCGGTGTAAAATAAGCAGACCAAAAGTGATGTCGTGATGGAGGAGGTATGGAATGGCTGAGGGGGTATGGGAGGAGAAGCCCGATGATCCCAGCTCTGAATCGAGGAGCATATGTACGCTCTAGGAGTGTTGTAATAAACAATGTGCGTTGTTGCCTCTTCCAAGGCACCAAGCGTTCGAGATTTTGGCAGCTCTGTCCTGTCACAGAGCAGGCTTTCCGTCCCCGCCCGAGCAGTCAGAGCAGAGCCTGACAGAGCTGCTTTAGATACTCAGAATCACAATTTAATGGGAAAAAAATCCAGACTAGATTAGACATCCACCAAAAGGAAGATTAGAATCGATGAGCCCAATTCTCACATACCCACGCACGCACGCGCGTGCGCACACACAGACACTAGCCACCACCAGCGCGCAGTCTTTCTCACTACCTTTACCTTGTAGCCATAACCAGGGTCTTCGAGGTCTATGAAATACTATGCTTTAGATGTGAAGCATGAGAAGCAGATGGCTTAATCAGGTTTCATTTGAGCTTTTTGTACTGTCTGGTTGGAAATTTTGTTCTCTTGTGTTTGGTCCGGTCTTTGTTCTCCTTTGCCCATGTTTCAGCCTTGCCAAGAGAAAGCAGGGAAGGTACACTGGCTCACGCATAGGATAGATTTTCACATACTAGACAGAAACCTCTGGTCACCCAACCTAGTAGTGTAGGCCCTTGAAAATAAAACGAGAGACACACCCAGGAGGGGTGTGAAACTGTAGGGCCTCAGAATTGGTGCTACTTAAACCATCTGCCTCCCCCTCATGCCCGCAGATTCTGGATATTTGCTTTCCAGAAGCAAACCCTTCCTATAGTTGGGATTGAGGTTTGCCTCATTTCAGCGCTTCCCAGGACCCTGGCAGGGAGGTTACCTGGGCAGAGGTAGACTATGAGTTCCAGGAGAATAAAAGATAAAAGCCATCATCATTCAATACGTAGACTATTGAAGTACAAACGTAGTTATAATACATATAGATAGAAATAAATCAAAGGTTGCATTGTTGGAAATATATATTTAATGAATTTTAAATTGCTGTACATTTATTATACATAGTATATGGATTCATAAGGATGTTTTCATACCAATATATAATATACTTTGAGCATATGCCTCACATACCTCATGCTCTCTCCTTTCTCCTGCTTTGTCCCTCCCTGTAGAACTCTAGCTTCATAATAGATATAGATATATAGATGTATGCATGCACATACATATATGTATATAGCATGAAGATATATGTGTATATATATATATATACACACACACATATATACATATACATATACACATATATATGCATACAACTGTAAAGATTCCCAAATGAGAGGAAACAACTGATATTTATGTATTTTTAAAAGATTTGTTTAAATTTTGTGTTTATGGTAGTATTTGCACATGGTCTCTGGAAGCCAGAGGAAACTGTGGGATCCCCAGATGCTAGAGCTACTGGTAGTTGGGAGCCATCTAATTTGAGTGGGTGCTTGGAACCAACCTGAGTCCCCTATAAAAGTAACATGCTTTTAATTTCTGAGCCACCCCTCCAGCCTCAGTATCTGTCCTTTTGAAACCGACTTAATTCATTTGGTGTGGATTTCTCTATGATACATTATTCTTTTTAAGGGTATATTTTATTATGTGTGTTATGTTCGTGCATCTTTATCTATGTGTGGGTGTGGGAACATAAGTACAGGGACCCTCAGAGGCCAGAGGTGCTCAAGCTGGGTGCTGGGAATCTAATTCAGATCCTCTGCAGGGAAGCTTTGATCTGGCTCTCCTCATAACTGTATTTTTATGGCTGAAATAGTTCAATCCTGTGTATAAACCACGTAATTTATCTAGTTCTCTGCTGATGGACACCTGTGTCGATTCTATAACTAAGCTCTTGTTGGTAGTGCAACAGTAAACTGTGAAGTGCCTACATCTCTGTGATGTTTGCTTTTGTTCACTGAGCAGATAAGAACGGTGTAGGTGAGTCGGATGATAGATCTGGTTTTAACTTTCTGAGGGACAAACATTCTGATTTCCACAATGACTGAACAGAGTCACATTCCAGCTGGTGATAAAGAGCGGTTCGTTTGTCTACACCATCAGGGCTGCTTGTTCTCTTTACGACACTCACTCTCGCAGAGGGGAGTTACAGTCTGTTTCTTTTCATTTACTGTGTGACAATTTCACACATGCATACAGTGGGATATGACCTGTTACCCTTCTCTAGCGAAGTTTAGACTTGTTCATGTTCTTGACCACGTGTTTCATTTTTGAGAGTTGCTGTTCATTTCTCCGTCCCCTTTATTTTGCTGTTTGATTTCTTTTTGTTGATTATTTTGAGTTCTTTGCATATTCTAGATATTAGTCATCTGCCAGATGTATAACAAGCACAGATTTTCTCTCATTGTACGGGCTGCCTCTTGACCTGTTGGATCTGTTGCTGTTGAAGAGCTTTTTAATCTTGAAAAATCTCGTTTGTTGATCAACAGTTTGTTTTTGAGCAACGAGAGTCCCGTTCCAAAGCCCTTCTCTACGTCTTTGAGTATTTTCCCTATGATTTCCTCTGAAAGTTTCAGCATCCCAAGTCCTAGATGGAAGCCTCAGGTCCATTAGGCCCTGTACAGAATAAACTGAGGCTCTGGTGTCGCTGTTTGGCATGAGGATATGCAGTTTTCCCAGCGCCATTTGCTAAAGAAGCTTGCTTCTTCTCTAATGATTCTTCTTTGACGTCTTTGTCAAAAATCAAGGGAATGTAGATGCGTGTTTCCATCTGGCTCCGTGTTCTCCTCCATTCATCTGGTTCTGTGTGGGGACCACACTTGTCTGTCACCGTGGCTCCACGGTATACCTTAAGTTCAGGTACAGTGATACCTCCAGCATCAATCCTTCCGTCAGATGTGTTTAGACAGTGCGGGCTTCTTGTGCTTCTGAATGAATTTTAAGATTGTATTTTCCATTTCTTTGAAGAATGACGTTTGATAGAGATTCCATTGAACCTGCACATTTTAGTATGACAGCCGTTTTCATAATGCTAATTATTTCCATTCGTAAATACCGGAGGGCTTGCAGTCTTCAGATGACTTCTCCAGTGATTGTAAACAGTCACTGTAAAGGTCTTTCCTTTCTGGTCTATGTTAATTCCAGGGTATTTTTAGACATTTTTAAAGTAGAATTTGTTTTACTGATTTCTTTCTCCGTACACTTGCTTCACGCATATAGAAAGAATACTGACTTTTGTTAATTTTGTATTCTGCCACTTTGCAGGAAGTATTTATCTGAGTTCTGAATTTTCTGTTTGAGACTTTTAGAGAATAAAATTTCATGATCTACAAATAAATATATTTTGACTTCTTCCTTTCCCGTTTGTATCCCTTTACATGTTCTCTATCTAATATTTGGGGAGCTATATTAAATAAGACTGGAAAAGATGGGCATCCCTGTTGTGTTGCTGACTTAATGAAAATGCTCTGTGATATGTTATCGCTGGGTATGTGCTGTTAAGGATTTGCTGTGTGGAGCCTTTGTTATGTTTAGATATAATTCTTATAATTCTTCATAGTTTCTTCAGGACTGTTTTTCAGAAAGGGATGTTGGACTTTGCCAACAGCCATTCTGTCATTGGTCTGTTCATGTGATGTATTATATCTACTGGCTTACATAGGTTGGATTAAATTTACATATCTGAAATGAAGACAACTTGATCATGATGAATGATATTTTGTATGTCCCTGAATTCAGCTTTCAAACATTGTATCCAGAAGTCTTAGATCAGTATTCATTCAAGATGTTAGCATATGAGTGTGTGTGCGTATGAGTGTGTGTGTCTGTGCATATGTGTGTATGTGTGTGTGTGAGTGTGTGTGAGTGTGTGTCTGTGTGTAAGTGTGTATGTGTGAGTGTGTGTGTCTGTGTATGTGTATGTGTGTGTGTGTGAGTGTGTGTGTCTGTGTGTGTGTGAGTGTGTGTGTCTGAGTGTGTGTGTGTGTGTATGTGTGTGTGTGAGTGTGTGTGTGTGTGTGTGTTTGGCTTTAGAATCAAGGTGATACTAGCTTCATTATAACAGTTTGTTAAAATTTCTTCCTTATTTTATGGGATAGTTTTCATATTGGAGTTAGCTCTTCTTTGAAGACCTGGTAAAATTAAGCAGTAAACCCATCTTGGCCTGGACTTTTCTAGTTGGTATATATTTTTACTATTGTTTAAACCTTATTATCTGTTATAGAACTGTAGAGGAAATTTATGTTACCTGTTTTAATTTGTTAGGCCATAATGTCTATAAATTCATCATTTATTTCAGATTTTCCAGCCTCTTAGGATGCATATTTCTAAGGAATAGACTTAGACTTTCTACATTTCATTGATATTCCCTGTAATGTCTCCCTTTCCATTTCAAATTTTATTAATTTTGAATCTTCTCCATATTTTGGTTAGTTTGGCTAGAGGTTTGAACATTTTTAAAAAACATTTTCAAGCAACCAACCCTGTTCCATTAACTATCTGTATTGTTTTTCATTTCTATTTCATTAATTTCCTCCTTAATCTTAATTATCTCTTTCTATACACTGATTTGCGGCTGAAGTGTTTAGTTTTTTCAAGGCCTGAAGATGCCTCATTGGGTTATTTGTGATCACTCTTATTTTTAGTGCGTGCCCTGATAGCTATAGGCTTTTGGGAATGTTTATTTTAAAAGTTCTCCAAGGAAATCAGTGAGAGGAAGGAAATGAAGGGATAGTTCCTAAGCCTTCTCTTTGAGGCAGAAGTCCTGCAAGCATCATATGAACAGGGAGTAGGAGATGTTCAAATAATCCTTCAAAACCTACACGCACACCACAGATTATGAACGAATGTAAAAATAACAACAGGTATGAAAACACTTTGCTGGGTGTTATTATAACATGGTTCCTCTCCCTCGCATAGATCACACTATCAAATGCCATCTTGAGAGGTCTAGAATTTGTTCTAAGGTAAAGAAGAACATGTGAAATTCATTTGGGAGACTTCCTGTACAGGAACAGAGCTAGCATTCACTGTCTAATGGAGGGGAGTCTTGTTGAAGCCTTCTGAGTTCAGCAACACCTATGTGAGAGTGTCCTGTTAGAAAGAGAGCCCTGATTATAAAGAACAAATGCAGCTTAGCTGGAGGTCACCTGGGATGGGGACAATGAATTGGGTACCCCTTGACTGCAAGAGCTGACGCAGTGCCTGTGCCAGGATGGCTGTCATAGTGGAGACCGTGCAGGAAGGAAGGACAGACACGGAAAAGTGACTTGAGACAGCAACATGAGCTATGCAAGGGCAAGCATGAGGCCGGCTCAGTCAACATCAGTGATTCAGTCCTGGCTGCGTGACTTTGGGGTCTACTCCGAGGTTAATCCTGTGTATTTCCTTATTTTCAAAACTGCACTCTTATATGTTGCCTTAATGAGCACTTAAATCTTTATTGTCATACTTACCAAGACCATGACTCAAATTGAGAGTTGAAAAGAAGCCATGATAGATTGTAAACTCAGACCTGTGTCCAATCCCAGACATAAGATGCTATTAGAATATTTGACTAAGTGATGGATTACTTTGAAGCTTGCACCTGATCTAATCATGATAAATACAAAAGGATGTTTGCATGGAGAAATAGGAGCAGGGGATCAGGGTAAAGTGAACAAATGGCACTGTGCGATGAATTAGTCTCAGCCGCAGGCGTGGTACACGTTTCTTAATATCAGCCCAGAACGGAAGCTACAGCATTTAGACTGGAGAGACGGTGAGTTACTAGGAGAGATACTGTGCTAAGTGTCTGCCCCAGTTCTTGTCGGGAGTGATTTCCTCCAAACGCTGGCAGCCTTCCTTGGCCAGCCCAACTGTTGTGAGAAGAGATAAACAGGAGGCACAGAACTGGGCAAGGCAGTTCTTGACACGTTCATTCCAGATAAGAAGTCCATTTCCTGGGGCCAACGTGGAATCATCCCCTTGAAACCCGTTTCCTGCTCTCCGCAGCACGCAGCAGGAGCTCTTGACCTTGGAGTAGAGCACTTTGAGAACAGAGTGAGTGCTACAGGGTCTCTCAGCAGAGAATTGCACAGTCCGCATCTGCTGCGATGCTTTCCATAACCACCGGAGTCCGCTGACTTCTCTGACCGCTGGCTGGCAACACTAGCTCAGGATGAGAACAGTTTGGTTCTGCTGCAGCTCAAGACAGTTGCTCTGGGAACAGGTCAAGGCTACACTCCCCTCTTCCACGTGTGCAGCAGGCGGCAGGCCATGTGCCTGTGAGCTGGCCTCCCGCGTAGTCATAGCTGTCCATGCATATGTGGCTGCACTGGTTCTGGCAGACTCGCACTTTACTGGGAAGGACTGGAAGGAAGAGATCATTGCATGCAAAGTTGGCTGCCACAGCCTAGTAAGTGGCAGCTGCCACCTTATGCGATTTCCTTCTCTGTAAACATGACTGCACCCAACTTATTGGTGGGCAAGCTGAGTTTGGGGAGAGGTGACCTTGGTTGTTTTGAATCAATGAGCTGTGCTTGTGTGGCCATGAAGAAGTTCGTCATTTCATCCTTCCCATACTCACTACGGAGACGTGTCTCTTTTCCCCCCCTTACAAAAGTTAACCTTAACATGGTTTTCCTACTCCAGATTACGTGCCAAGGTGAGCAGGACTGCCACCGCTCTGTATAGTGTCTGTGTGTGAATTAGAAAAGGCACATCTCCTCCCAGGCGGATGTCCCCCTGGGCCAGGACACGTGGCTGGCGAGCAGAGCGTGGGCTGGATTTCAGCCCCCTTCCCTTTGGCCAGATATGATTACGAGGTGAACAACCTGGCCAAACTCACACGGCAGTCCTGAGCAAAATTCTCCAAAAGCTATTGGCTTTGCAGAGCCGAGGGCTGAGCCTTGTTGTCGAGGAAGACCGCAACGGAATCATGCCAGCTCTGCACCTATTTCGATATTCACTAGCTGTGCCTTCTTAAACAAATTGCTCTGAAAGTTTTCTCTTTTGAAGAGAATGCACTATAAAAATGGAAAGATAAGACTCCCGGCAGAAAACCGGGGCAGATCGTAACTTGGAGGCAGTTCAGCAAATGAAAATATATCAATAATGAGGCAAAACTCAATTCAAAACAACTTATGTTGTCTTTGGGCCTCAAAAATAATCTCCTTTCCATTATTAGGGGAAATGCGAGTCCTTTTTTCATTTCTAGTAAATTCAAATCTTGTTTTCAAGAGATGATCATGTCTAGCTAAAATTGCTTCCACTTAGCTATTATGGCTCAATGACAAGCCCGCTATTGTTGGTCTTTGTTGGCGTTATTATTAGTCATTGTCAAACCTTGAAGGAAAATCATGGACTGAAACCCTGAAAAAAGTAATCTTATTTTCATAAATATGTTGCCAAATAATTATGTCTAATATCCACTTCGCCTTAGCGTAAACTTCTCATGAGAAACAGAAACGGCTGGAGATGACTGAGAAATCTGCCAGGAAATCCCATGCGATGATAAGGCATATTTTGTGATATGCCGGCATCCATATTGATCGTGAACTTGAGAGCTTGTCTAAGCTTCACTTTTTGTTCTTTTTTTTCCCCAAACACTGATGGTTTTCTTCAGAGAACGTAATCAATTTACCAATGGAGCCCTGAGGCCGCCCCCAATTTCCTCTGGTAATATATGTTAGTGATCAAGGCAAAGGTGGCTTCTGAATTATTTACGAAATGGGGGGGAATGGAAATTATCCCAGAGTTAAGGGTTGCCACTTTCCTCCGTCCTCCACAATGGCGGCCGTATCTGCAATCACGCCAACTTTGTTCCTTCGAGTCTTTTGTAGTACATTGATGTGAAGCAGCAAGCCTCTGGGTGGGCACCACCAGCTCTGAGGGTGAGAGTGCACTGCCGGGTACTTGGGATTTGGAAGGCCTTTGAAATAAGGATTTGGACTTGAAATGGGGAGCAGATCACTGTCCTGGGTGTGCGGGTGTGCCCATGAGGTCCTGACACATGGCTTTCCCTTCACAAGTCTTTGCCCTGGGTAAGCTTATCTATAACGAGTCATGAATGTCACTTGCTGATACAAGGAAAAGTTTTCAGACAGATGTTTAGCTCTGCTAGTGAGCGCAGAGAGAAGGTGCATGGGAAGAGCCCCCCTGTCCGCCCATAGCATCTGGAGGAAGGCTTGTCTGATGTTCATCCCAAATGAGAGAGAAAAGGCCCTCCGAACGCCTCACGTGGGCAATTTTTTATCTCTTAGCAAAGGAAAAAGAAGGAAATGAGTAGTTATTAACCGTGGCAGGAAAGACAAACTCTGAGAAGCCAGAACTTGTCATCTGTACGAACAGGCAGAGGCACCAGACCTGAAGTAATGTAGAAATAGTTTAGTAAATTATTTTGAGCCACGTGATCAACTGAGTGCAAAATGGATTTTATTATTTACTGAAGGAAAAGGGTTTTAGAAACTTAGCATCAGTCAGAATCACAGATAGGATGCAGATGTTTAAGATTAGATACAGGGTGTGGACTTCTCACTTTCTGTGTGCCAGGAGCCATGCTGGGGACCACCCCTCCCCCCAGGAATCCAGATGTGGTGCCCAGTCTACTCCTGGTCCAGCTGCTTTGCCCCTGTGTAATGTGATTTCTTCTTATTCCATGGGTTTATCTGAAACCATAGAAAAATGACTGATTTTTTTATTATCAGTCCAATATTTTAATGTCACATAGGCATGTGGGGACCTCTGTACTCTTTCCACCTTGTCTTAACTTCTATTGTTGTCTTTGATTTTCAAATTTGAAATGGTTTGTATTTTTCTATTGAGAAATTATAAGTCTTTCAAATGATTATCACTGCTGTCTCCTTCCATCATGGAATATTAGAGAAATAAAGACATTTATTCTGTCTTGTGAAGGAGCCACGAGAGTCTTCCCGTGGCTGGCCGTTAATACTCTCGTCTATAGACAGAAGGGACTGAATGTACTTTGTGGCTCAATTTGAGACGAGGCGAAGCAATGTGTTTTACTCGGAGATGAGCAAATGGTTTCTAGAAAGGAAGGACCCCAAAAAGAAAGACAGGAGAGGCTTTAAAAGTAGCCTGGTGGGTGAGAAATTTGCATCAGAGGACTCCATGAAAGCAACTATTGATTAGCTTGAGAAGAGTGTGCCTTAAAACCATCATACTCGGTGTGCATTGATCTTCAGAATGTCTCACCGGGCTACAGCTCAGCGCTTATCAAGGAGTTTAACAATACCCCGAAGGAAGAAGCCCTCGGTGGGAAGAGCCGAGGACAGCCAGGCCCGGAGGCCTCTCTTGACTTTAATGTTTTCAAGCTCTCCCAGCATCCTGGTGCTTTGAATCATCACTGCTGGGAGGATGGAGGCTGAGGCTAGAACTCACGTGTCCCTGAGGAAAAACGCACTTTGGTATGAATAAATAAGTAGCATGTTTATCCGTATCGATATCTGCCGTACCTTCTTATGGGGCTCTGGGGAGACAGTTAGCGGCGGTCATGGAAACTCTCCAGGTGTGACACAGCCCACCTGACTAACCCGTCTGGCTCAAAGTTGGTGCTTTTAAGACACGATGAGCAGATGTAGCAACGAGGAGGAAAGAGGAAAGGAATGACCATCTGCTCTTCAGGGGACGGGCATGGAGATACATAAGGTTTTTGGTTTTTTGGGTTTTTTGCTTATTTTTGCCAGTAGTGAGAGATGGATAGAATACCATATGCCAACATGTGTTACCACGCGCACGCATGCGCTCATGTGGCACGGTGAGATTCTTTCAGGCTCCTGTTCGGCGAGCATGATCATGACATTAATCTCTGATTGCAGACAGATGCAATGACCCAGCTTTGCTTAGAGAGCATTGGAGAAATGGATTTCAAATCTGAAGCAACTAATTACTCAGCTAAAAATATTGTTCAGAATGCATTTTGTGAATGGTACATATTATCCTCAAGAAACCGTAAATGAGCTGCCACACAGGAGCAGTGTCAGCTGACCCAGGAGCTAGGCTGGACTTCCTAATTCCGGGCACCTTCCAGCAAGCTGATATTCAGAAAAGCAAGAGAAATTGTGTTCCATACGTTGAAAGAATAGATTTTTTCCCTAATAACAACATAAGAGAGCATAATAAGTACTTTAACTATAGAATTCAGCACTCAGCAAAGCTATATTTTTCTGTTGATGCTTTTTGTTCTGTTTGGTTTTTATTTATTTTTGAGATTATAATTACAACATCTCTCTCTTCCATTCCCACCATCCAAAGACCCCCGCATAATCCCAATATTAAAATCTTGTATTTGAATATTGGTGCTGTAATTTTTCCAAAAGTCTTCAAGGAATTTATTGGTGACAGAAGCTGTGTGCAAGAGATGTGCACTCACTTGCACTAGTGTGAAAGAGAGGGCGGGTTGTTGGTGGACACCAGTGTGATTGATATCACAGGACGAAGAATTGTAATGGCCCCAAATAACCTAACTGTCATTTACCAGGCAAAGAAACAAGTCAGAGGAGTCAAGGGCAAACTTCCGTATTCTTCCAGGTGGAACCACACGAAGCTGGTTCGATATAATTCTTCTGGTTGTGAACTCCAAAAATAATCATTTGTGGAGGTACAACCAAATCCATCACGGGCTGCTTTCCTCCTGGCGCACTAGCGGAAGTGGGTACTGGCAGCTAATATTGAGGTCCAGATGAAGTAAAAGCCAGGCTGTAAGAAGAGACAACAGGACTGAGAAACCTGCACAAATAGAAATGTAGCAGACATACAGAGAGAGGTATACAAGGGAGAATAGAAGCACACATGTACTGGAACACATATGTAGCCTGCATGACTTTAGACATTAATGCACATATATGCATATGTGTGTAGAACACCTGCATGTGTATATATGCATTATGTACATATGCATATGTGTACATAACTCCTCGCTCTGGGGTGAGTTAGGAGTGTCCGTTGTGTATCCATGGATGACCCCTGCCGTCTCTGATGGATAAGTCCAACTCAGGTACAAAAATGGCCCCAGTTAAACTTCGGAGAATACAAAACAAAACAAAACTAATGGTTACGGGAAGAAGAGGGAGAGAGGCCAGGGCAAGAGATAAAAGGAGACGAGGGAGAACACCAGAACACAGCGCATACGTGTGAGCAATTGTCAGAGGACAAAATGTGTTAATAGATGTGTGTTTTAATGTGTTCTGTAAGGATCGTCCCTAACATGGCACACACAGAAACAGCCTTAATATAGCTTACCAGACTAGAGGGAGGTTCACTTTATAAAGCACTTGATCTGCAAGGTGGGCACCGGAGTTTGGATTCCACAGGGCACACATGAAAGCCTGGCGGGCGTGGCAGCCACCATGACTCCAGCGCTTCAGAGGCAGAGAGAGGGACCCTGGGCAAGCGGGCTAGCTAGACCATGAGTCGGTGAGCTCCGGGTTCCTCGGGAGACTCTGTTTTATTAAAGTGGAAAATGACTTTAAAAGATACAGGGAGTCCACTGCAGACACACACACACACGTTTCCATGAACATACATGCACCCATACATATGTATGCTTTCACACACAAAGATGCATGCACACATACACATACATACCTATGCACATGAAAATGAAAACTACATCTCATTGTCAACATAGACCTTTACTTTGCATTAAAAACACAATGACTTCCCATTGCTTTTAAATCAACCAGACCTTATACACCGGAAGATGAAGCTGTGTGTATAACATGCAAAGGAGAACTGTGTGAACCCATCGAGTCAGGTGGACTTGACTCTCTAATTCCACTGCCTCTCTGTCAAGCTCTCCTGGCCTCGCCTTCTGCTTCAAGCACCCCAGGCCTTCTTACTCTGCTGTCTTTCACTTGCTATTTTCTGAAATAGGCATGCGTTCTTTTGTAGCTCTGTGCAGAAGCAGTTCATTGCTTCCTTCAACTCCTGAGTATTGTTTCCCCCAACCCCGCCAGCACGCCCCCTGGTGGTCACATTTATGATTTCGATTCTTCAGGGCTTGTCTCCCAGTGTCTCTTTTTCTGAGATTGCAGGTTCCTTAATGTCAAATAAAATATATTTTTCATTTATCCTGCCTTCCCCAGAGCCTAGCAGGGCATGCGGTTGGCACTATATGGATCTCCTATGGTTGGTTAAAGAGACAGGTGGAGAGTTACACACAGTAATCTCACACACACACACACACACACACACACACTACATGAAGTCCTTACAAGGATAAAATTACAAAATTAGGATAATTTTGAATGGTGGCAGTAGACTTTATTTTTTTATTTTTCAAACTTGCACACAGTGACACAGACTTTTCGGGGGTAATCAATTCACTTAACTGTTTGCACAGGTGGAGAGTCTTGTAGCAACTTCCACAATCAGAAAAAGGAACACGTTTCATAACTCTGAAGTCTCCCTCGTGCTGATCCGAAACACTCATTCCAAGCCCTGGAACACACTGAGATGGGCATTTTGGAGCATCATAAAATTGGAAGGATGCAATCTATGTCCTTACCAACCTCTCCTCTTAGCTTAGTTCCTCTGAAATCCGTCCAGTTTGCTGCACAATAGATAAAGCAATGTCGGTTGCTTCCTGTTACAAATGAGTGGCCTCGGTGCAGGGACATGGTGTTCGTTTCCTCAGTCATTCACGGACACTTGGGTAGTTCTAAATTTTTAACCATTGCTATAAGCAGTATAGCTTATAACCAGTAGCTGTAAGCATCTGTGGACAAATTTCTACATGAACCCAAGTTCTCATTTCTCTGAAGTAAATACCCAGGAATAGGAAGGCTGCATCAGGCCAAGAAATAGCAAATGCAGTTTTGCATTTAGCATTAAAAAACTGCCAACGTTTTCTTCAAAAAGAGCTGTGCCAGTTTTCATCGTGCTGGAGCAAAGCGTGAAAGTCACAGTAGTTTGCTAGCACCTGGCTTTGTCTCTCTCATGCGTATGTATGCGTGCATATGTGCTACATATGCAATAGCCTTTATAACAGATGTGTAATGACATCATGATTCTAAATCGCATTTATTTAGTGGTTACTAATTTGGGGACTCTCTATATGCTTACTCTCATCTGTATCTCCTTATAGGTGTCCACTCAAATATCTTGCCTATTATAATTGAGTTGTCTTAAGATCGGATTTTGAGAGCTCATCATTATGTCGCAATCAAAATTTTGAGTGACACGTAATTTTCACATGTTTTCTGTCAGGCTGTAGTTTATCTGTTCATTCTCTTGACAGCATAACTCACAGAACAAATGTTCAATTTTGCTGTTGGATGTTCAATCGCTCGGTGCTTTTCTTACGGGTCATGCTGCAGGTGTAACATCTAAGCACATGATGAGCTGAGCGTGATACATCCTAGACCCACTATCTCCCATAAGTTCTCTAATTTCACATTTTACATTTTGGTCAGGGGTCAGTCTCGGTCATTGCAGGGGAAAGTAGTGTGTTGCTTGGCCTTCTGCTACCGTGAAGAAACACCCCAGGAATCAAGTGAAAGGAGGGCAGGCTAGGACTCACGGTTTCCAGGGTCCACAGCTGCCACCTGGGAGCCTGTCGTGCGGCAGCACATTACGGCAGTAGGAGCTTGTGATAGACAAGGCTATCATCCCCTCGTGGTCCCTAAGGAGCATAGAGAGCAAGGAAGGAGGAGCGTGGGTCCCGGTCTCCATGACCTACCCCTTCTACCAGAACCCCATCTCCGCGGAACAACCACGTCCTGAGAGCAGCGCAGCACGGTGACCAAGCAGCCTTCCTCCCACGATGTCGGGACACACTTAAGAACCCAAACCACCACAAGCAACTTTAGGTCCATGCTTCTCTTTCATGTTTTTTAATGTCTATTGCTCTATTCTTTGGCAATTCCATACGTGATGATGTCTTTTGGTCATAGCTGTGTCTCCCCCATTCTCCTCTCATTACCTATCCCACTCCTTCTGAATCCTTTTTCCTTCCCCGAAAGTCTCCCTCCTGCTTTCACACATGTGCAGGATTTTGCTTTGATTGTTGTTTTTTTTGTGACCCTCTGAGATTAATTAGGATTGCTTGTATGTGAGGACAGCTTACCATCAGCTAGACCGCCAAGCTCTCCGGGGTGCATGAAGCCTTCCGGGGAATCCCCCATGCACGATGCGATGTTAATGATCTCCAAGTTCTTCTTTTTTTTAAAGAATTATTGTCTACTTATTTGGAAGCACGACCCCGTCGTCCATTAAATTGCTTTTCACCTTTATCAGAAATTAGCTGCACTGTGTGGTTCTATCTCTGGAGTCAGTTCTCACGTACTTTCTGCTCCTTTGCCAAAGCCCTGCGGCTGCGGCCACTATACCTTTATAGTAAGCCCTGAGGCACACCCTGAGAGTCTCCTAACATTAATCCTGATCCAAATGGGTTTGGAACACTCCTTTGCCTTTCTGTGTAAATTTAAATGATAGTTTACCTATCACTGAAGATGTCCTATTAGGATATTGCTCGACTCTTGATTCGCTGCCCAGGTCAAGCTAGAGAGAATTAGCGTCGCTACTTTGGGCATCTCCTCGGCAAACGTGAGGCGTCAAGTCAGCGATGAGCCTTCGGTTTCTTTCGTCGGCCGTCCTGGTCTTCCCCAAGCACGGTTACGACTCATTATAAAGCTCTCTGTAAGTGACAGTGAGACCCGTCGGTTGATGGTACTCCGATCCAGATCTTCCCTTCCCTTCCATCTGTGTATTGGGGTGATAAATGGTGCACACATGCTCAATTCGTGCTGCTCATTTCCTCTTCGGTAAGATGAGGGGTGTTTTCTATTGTAAGGTAGCATATATTCAAGATTAGTGCAGATTCTCAATGCACTGACCTCTCTTATGTAATTCCCTGATTTTTACCCTGCGTAGTTTTCTGGTCTGGAAGCCTTTGTCCGAAGTTATTACCATAATTCAAGCTTCCTTGTAATTATTGTTTGAATGGGCATCCTTTTACTTCCAAATTACTGATATCATTATGTTTAAACTGGATTCTCATAAGCAACATGTCATTTCACTCCCTGTTATCACAAGCTCCTCTAATGGACGTGTAGACTGTTCTCACGAACTCCAGTTGACCCGCCTGATTTAGAACCAGCGTTTTTACTTACTCACTTGCTCCTTGTGGGTTTGTTTCATCCTCCTGCTTCCCCATATCTGACTCTTGAAGACTAATTGAGTATTTCTGTTTGTGCATTTCAGTTTGTCCACTTGTTATTAAATTATTACTCATATTGGTTTTAAATTTTGTCTACAGATTAAAATAAACAAGCTGATCTTTTGATAGTATGCCTAGAATTAACAGTATATCATTTCCCCACAGAGAATCCATTTTCCTTTCCTTCTGTACTTATAGTATGTATATGTGTGTGTGTGTGTGTGTGTGTGTGTGTGTGTGTGTGTGTGTGTACATACACTCTATCTCTTTGAAACACTAGTTGTTCAATGCTAGTCACAACTGTTATAACTTTTGCTTTTGCTTTCAACTATCTTTCAAATTTAAAGCATGCTATGAAAAAGCAGCATATTTTATTATCGAGTTATCAGTCAGCTCTTTTGTTCTTCCTGCGTTGCTGGCATTCCAAATTTCATACTGATGCTTTTCTCCCTTAGAAAAACTATATTCCTTGAGAATGGATACATATATGTCTGCCAAGGATGTATATTCTTAGTTTTCCTTCTTCTGAGACAATCTGCATTTCAACTTTATTCCCAAAGTATATATTTCTTTTGCTAGAGTTCTACTTGTAGGTTGACAATGCTTTTCTTTTAGCATTTAAACAATGCTGCTACATTGTGTCCTGCTTTCCATAATTTCTGGTGAGAAAATTATAACCATTTGGATAGTTCTTTCTCTAAATATAAATGAGCGTTGTCCTCTGGTTGTTTCTAAGATTTATTTTCCTTAATTTTTAGCGTTTGGATTACAGCAGAACTCAGTGTATGGTTCTTTGACTATCATCCTGGAGATTCATGAGTTTTTTTTTAATTTTAAGATTATTTCTTTCTTAAATTCATGATATTTTGAGTTGTTTCTTTTCATGTTCATTCATCTTTTATCGTTTTCTTGAGGGATTTTGAGGCATTTCACAGTTCTTTACTAGTTGTAGAATTTACCATTGGGTCCTAGAGATTTTGAATATTATATTATGGGACTCTATAGAGACTGTTGATTTTTTTAAACAGAGTTTAACAGGCAAATTACCTTATCGTGTATAGGATAAATATCGTTATTCACTATTTACACGATGGAATTATAATATCAGATCATTTTCAACATCTGCCATAGATTTGAGTATGTCACATCTGTAAGTTTCCTCATAGCTAGTCTGGGACCTGAGACTTCAATTCTCAAGTTTTTAATATTTTAGTATTCCCTAGATTCAGATATGTTCATATATCGGCGTGAGCCCAGATCTGATACACAGCCTTATTGCATGGCTTTAGCTGGGTCTTTTCTCTCTAGCCCCTCCCTCATTCTTTCCCGCTCACTAGGGTTTTTCTAAATGCTGAACAGATGAGAAACTCAGGTCTAGGTTCACATAGTTCCCATAAGTTCCTCTTCTTTGGATTCAGGAAACAAAGTCAACACAAGAAGCTCACCTGCTCTTAAGATCATAAATCCTTAGATAGAAGAAAGGTTCCTTTCTCAGATGTCTGGCTCTCGTGCAAACCGTAGCATTTTCTGAGTTCTCACGCAGGGAAGACCAACAATTACAACAACACATAAGGCTTCTCTACTCTCTGTACAAAGCCCACCTCTCCCACTGCTCTACTGGATAATCTTTTGTTTGTGTGGGTGCTTGAGGCTTCTGTGAGTTCAGGTAGGAAGACACTGAGATGTGATGGTCTCCTGAGTTAGCTTTTCATTCCCAGATGATCTATTGATCATTCTCCAGGATTGTCATATAGCTTCTCTGTGTATTCCATTAATTTTCTGTGGTTGTACTCAGCCGGAGACTGGAAAGAATCTATTAAGTCTGTCTTAATTAGGAGCAAGACCTTTAGTAAGTCTTACAAAGTTGTGTTATATTTGAAATTAGGTAAACTTTAACAAGATCAGACTGTTCAAATGAGCTCTAGAACCAGTATGAATGATGGTCTGTGCTAATCCCCCCCAAAAAGGAGACATGCAATGGGCTGTGTAAGGAATTCTAAGTTGCAACTCTGAACATTCAGGTTATTTCCTCTTTTTAAAAGTGTCATCCTGCTGGGTGCCTGTGGGAAGCCATGGTGCCTGTGGAAAGCAATGTGCTTGCAGGATGCCTGGATGTCTGTGAGATGCCCAGGTGTTGCATGATGTATGGTGCTCTGTGTGTTTGGGCAATAAAGACTAACTTCAGATTGAACTTTATCATGCTTAATCTCAGGCTAATGTAGACCAGGTAGATCCCCGTGATTGAAGCTGCCTACTGCCACCAAAAACCATGGTCATGTTCCCACCACACAGGCTTGACTTAATTTTGTTTTTTTGAGAAACCTGGGAGGAATGGGAAGAGGGTGTGATCAAGATACATTTATGTCCTTCAGCAATGAGCCCTGCTGTTGATGAGCCACAGAGTGGTCAGTCTTTTAAGGTTCACTGTTGGACAGCCTTGCTGTCTGTACAATATCTTCATAACTAGCTTCTAACTTCTTTAAAGCCACTTGCACACAAACACATGTGCACACCCACATATACACACTCATGCATACACACGCACATGCATGGACACACACACATGTGTACACACATGTGTGCACACACGCGCACACACACACATTCATGCACACACGTGTACACACACATGCGCACAAACACATGCACACACATATGCACACACATGGACACACACATAAGCATACACACATGAACACACACACACACATACACATACATGCACACACATGCACACGCACACATGTACACACACATGCACACATGTGCACACACACAGGCATGCACAAACACATGCACACACTCATGGACATACATGGACACACACATATGCAAACACACATATGCAAACACATACACACACGCACACCCGTGCACACACATATACATGCACACATGCATACACACGCATGCACACACATACATACACACATTCACACACGCACTTTCTTATATATCATGACATCTTAAAATGTTTCCACCCACAACTTGTTTTAACCTGAGACATTTTATTCAACCTTGGGTATGTAGGTATATAAAATAGATTTGCAAACAAAAAGTGGAGCAATAATAAATCATAAAGAAATTGTTTTCAAACAATTCTTTTATATACATCAATTTTTACCACTTATTAAATATGGAAGCAAATTTGCATACAACTGAGATGGCCATGCTTCTTCACTGTTGCATAAAGAACTCACCTGAGCTGAATACTGGACACTAGAGGCTGAAAACCTTCACAGTTTTTCAGAGTTGACCAATATTTTGATTTTAAAATTATCGATTGTAAAAATGCTGCTTCAAATAATTTAGTACAAACCTGTGGAGGTATGTTTAGGGCTGTGTGTCAGAAATTGTTTAAAATTATGTCCAAATCCTAAGCCAAAATTCACTTAATTCTTTTTATGAGACTCGATTAAGTAACTTAGGTGGAAATTTTTTTTTAAATTTCTACACGATACAACCCAAAGGTATACTGGTTGATACTCACTGTCTTGAGAATAACAGTATAAAATATTCAAATCTTGGGGTGACCCACACATTTGGTTATGCAACCCCAAATGGTTGACAGCACACGTTCAAACTCCGTTCAGCCTTGTGCAACACTTGAAATTATTGTTGGAAATGATGAAAACCTTGAAATTAGGAAATCCCAGGAACTGAAAAGTAGAACGTGAAAGAAGAACAGGGATCGACTCAGAAAACCGAGATTACGTCTTGAAGAATGAAGTCAAGATTCCAGTTCAGCTCATTAAACCATATGCTATATGCAACGCTTATACCACTATTGGAAATGAGGAAATGTGCAAATTAGAGCATTAAAGAACAATCTAAGAACCAGATTCAACCAATTTCATCAGTGTCTACTGCATTCAAGAATTATATTCACAAATGCATACTTTTATTTGTTTGCTTAGCTGCTTTTTTATTTATTCCAAAATTTTGCCCTTCTAAACTGAACTTCGGAAGACATTGTCTTAAAACTTTGATACTTAGGGACTGGGTTATGGCTCAGTGATTAAAAGCACCTGTCAGGTGGATGACAAGAACAGGAACATTGCCCGGGCTAAGTGGGTCGTGTAGCCTGGCATATAGGCAAAGTGACCGAAATAAGAGAGAACGGGCTTCAAAACAAGGTAGAAATTAAGAACCATGTATTCACAGGTTTCCATCTAACCACCACAAGCACACTGCAACACACTTACACACACACACGCATTATATGTGCATGTGTGCAGACATATTACAAAAGTAGGAAAAACAGAAAACCTGATCCCTTTCAATATTGTCTACTTGGTAACATGTGAGGACATAATGAAATGGTCTTCCTTTAGCCTTAGGCATGAAGATCTGTGTAATAGGGCTCAGTAGCTGACTCCAGGCCATTTTGGCACCCAGCCTTCATCCACAAGGACTTTGACTGGCTTATGTATTAATTCCTACATAATTATGATTACTGCTCACCCCACTGTCCCTGGAATGCACTTCCCGTATGTGTAAGTAGCTTTACAAGGGAAATTTCTACCAGCTCAACAAGAGGGAAACCATGGCTGGTACTGGAAACCCAACTCACTGTTCAATGCTAGTGAAGTCATCATGGCTACTGAAGGAGAATCTTCCTCTAACCTACTAAACCTGTCTGTAAACATTTGCGCTAATACCCATAGACACATGTAGTCTTTGATCATCATGAAGAAAACTTCTCTTTGCAACAGATGGATGGAGACCACTACAGAAAATCACAACCAGCCATAATACCAAGATGTGGAGCTTCTTCCTTTGGCTCTCCCTAGCAGCAGGTCCTAAGTGTGGCAAAGTGAAGGAGAAAAACAGATTCCACTGAGGCTGAGCAGTGACTCCCTCGTGCAGCAGCGGTAACGTCTTCAAATGACTGGACCTCGCCGAACTCTGTTTCATTACAATGCCTCATTTTGCTGCGCTGGTTTCTACCCTTCTGACCTCTGGTGTGTGGCAGTTCCCTCTCCTTCCTCATCAATAGCACGTATTTAATGATGTCTATTTTGTGCGGGGTAAGGCATGACAAGTACATGCTGTGTAATTACTGCATACCTATCTTTTGTCCGTGACAGCCTTCTTGATTGAATGGCCCTGGTCTCTGTAAACCAATACGAAGCCTTCTGTACACAGGTGGTTGATTCCAAGTCATCAAGCATGACACATGGATGCACTGTGCCAAACTATAAAAAGTAAAAACGTATATAATTTGGGACAATAACACCCTTTCTAAATCGCATGTGAGAAGTATTAATGATTGCAACCAGGTAGAACGAGAAATGCACACCTTTGGCTTGAAGCCCGGTTCAGGCCCTCCTTGGTCTGTCGGTCTCGGTGGTCTGCTTGGACTTCACACTGGCATTCGGCTCCTAATAATTGTTTTAAATTAATGGAGACATATAGGTCTTTTTAGGAGAGCTGTATATTTTCACTGCTCTAAAAACACTACTACTATTACAAAAACACACTTCTAGCACTATTATTTCCTGTATCTTTATTATCTTAATATATAAATAGATTATACAACTGTACTGTGCTGTAGATACAGTAACATATGTTCCATGATATGAATGTAATCTTCCTTTGTGGACAAGGGGATTAGATACAGTTTTCTGGGCACTTTGCAGTCATTGTGAAAAGCGTTTGTTCACAGCTTCACAGCAGCACTTAAAGTTCACATACATAAGCTACAGAAAGGAAACATACTTTGGTCCTGCATTGAAACTTAAACGGGGCTCAGATAGTTCCTTGGGCTTCATGGCTCTAGCCCGCTTTGATATTGCAGAAAATACTAAAATGTAAGTTGGCAGTATGCGACACCCGTGGTCAGCTTCTGGACACTCATTGACACCATGGCTACTTGTAACACTCAGTGTGTGACACCCGTGGTCTACTGCAGGACTCTCAGTGTGTGACACCCGCTCTCCACTGCAGGACTCTCAGTGTGTGACACCCGTGGTCTACTGCAGGACTCTCAGTGTGTGACACCCGCTCTCCACTGCAGGACTCTCAGTGTGTGACACCCGTGGTCTACTGCAGGACTCTCAGTGTGTGACACCCGCTCTCTACTGCAGGACTCTCAGTGTGTGACACCGCTCTCTTCTTCAGGACTCTCCTGATTTGTCACCCCAGTCCAACTTTTCTGCACTTGTCCTTGGCAGTTGCTGATCCCTGTAGTCCCTCAAGCCAATATCCAAGAAAAACTTGTGAAATGCTCTGTCACTTGGCAGCACACAGAACCTGAGAAGCTAGGGCGTTGACTCGGGTCCACATGCGTGCAGATTGCTGGCTGAGGGGAAATTTTACAGCCTGGGCTTTGGCCTGGACAGAGGCCTCTGGTCTGTGTCCGCTTCTCCAGAGAGGAAGGGAACTATTTACCTTGGGTGTAAAGTGTCTCAGGTGCAGCAAAGGTACCTTTTCCTATCCAAACTGGCACGATGCTTTGTTTATCTGGAAACAGTTTGCTCGGTGGCAGCCTGGCAGTTGGACTCGAAAATTTTTGATTCTCCACCATCATGCCTCTTGTAACGTGCAACGTGGTGACATATGCTTATTAATCTTAGTTAAAAGACACCTACCCAGATGGTTTATACCTGGGAACATTCGCAGTCATCAATCCTCCTCTAAGCAGCTACTGTTCGTCCCTCTCGGCAACACACCAATTTGTTGAGCCGACCCGAAGCTGCTTCACCTTGGTTGTGTGTGGTTCGCACCACGGAGGGGAATGGAACCCACGCTTAGCCCTGAGCAGTCACGCACTCATGTCCTGCTAAGACACTGTAGCCCATGACCTTCAGTTGAAAGAATTAGTTACTTGTTGTTCCTCTCATTAGGGTCTCCGAGTCCGGTCCTGAGGTGCCCTCTACATCCTCTGTCCCAGGATGCATTGAGAACAGCTGCACGCAGCAGGATTCTAATCACACCTCCAGGGCTGGGGCTGGCAGTGGAAGGGGTGCCGGGCTGTGATTGCAGAGCCTCTCCTACCACACTGGCGCGTTAGCGTTGCTTCCTGGAAACCCCTGAGTATTTGTTGTTTGCCACAGGGGCTAGACTTCTATAAACAGAAACATTATTCTAGGACGAAATTAGCCAAGGTATTAAATTGATAAATGTGAACTGGAGCAGACTTGGTAGTTGGGAGACAGAGAATAAGCAGCAATCAACTGTGAAATACGAATCAGCCCCGACTGTTAGAGAAGAAGAGGGGCGAGCTGTGAGACTGCCGGCGGTGCCGTGATATTTTCCCACATCCCTTTATGCCAAAGGGGGATTTACTGTATTTTTACCTTCTGCTCCCTTCTGGCTTGTGGGTCTGAGAATCACAGTATGTGCCTTGATAATTTAAACAACCATCGTTAGGCAGAGCACATGTGATGTCTAATTAAGTCTCTCCTACGCCAGGAGCACATGCACACTCCGTCATCCGGGATCTGTAGAGTCTGCTACATAACCAAAAGGCAAAGGTGTATAAATCTGCAATCCGTTCTCAGAAGGCGAGAACACCATGAATATACTTCCACCATGATGCTCTAGGACTTAGAAGCTGGTTTTAAGTGATCCCTCAGGAGGGAAAAGGGGACATGGTTATGGGCCTAAGTATCATCTCTCCCATAAAATCTTGTTTAAAAATAATAAGTTTCTCTTTAGTCTGCTTTGTCCAAATATTTTCTTATTGACTAAATACTGTGACACGCTAAGGAGAGTTAGAATTATTGAGGAAGATTTTAGACATGTGTTTACTTCTGTTTCTGATTTCACATTTATGACAGCTTTCAAGCTCCTGAGAAAATAGCAGCAGGGTCCGGGCTTTCTGTTTGTGAGGAGTCAGACAGATCAGTGTCAGCCTACACGTGTCAGCCTCTCCGTTCCAGTCTCAGAGCCGAGGAAAGATGCAGATTGGGAAAATTCTTATATGAAAAGTAAAATCCCGAATTTCTAGTTAGTCATTCATATCCTATGTGTGTGCAAAAAAACAAAAAGAAAAGAAAAGAAAAAGTGATAGATTAGAATCCCAGGAAACTATGTCACAAAAGCTAGTAGGATCTGACTCAAAAAGTTTAGAGTCTTTAAAAAAACAGACATAATTTAAGAGTGATTCTTCCCAAGGTATAGCTTTCCTGAAGAGTTATGGCAAATTTTCTCAAAGAACGCCTTTTAAAATATCTCCATTACTTCAGTGCTGTGGAAACACCAATGAAGTTTCTATCTGACAAATTACTTTGCCTACAAATAATATCTGTGACCTAGTACGTGAGTTTTGTTTTTCTTCCTTGCTTTGGAGACTGATGATTGGATTTAGATCCTGCAATCTGGTGTTGGCTTCTGATAAGCACTTGAAGGGTGGAGGCAGGATGCTGGGCCGCTCCTCCGTAGGTGCTGATCACTAGCCCACTCTCTACGGCTAGGGAGCGCTGCTCCAGCCCTCCACGCTTGACTTGCCTTGTAAGGTCGTCAGATGGAACAGGAAGTGGAGTTGGGCTTTCAAACCAGCTGTGTACTTTGGTTCCAGCTGACTGGCAGCACAAAGAAAATGTGTCAGTCATGAATATTAAGTGTCTCTCTAACATTTCTCTTCCAGATGGAAGAAACACGCACATTGTAGCGAAGCTTCTTCCGGTGGATGAGTTTTCTTATTTATATTTTGGCAAATCACATTGCCCTTCATCTGCGATTTCAACCTTAGTACCCTGCTGGGAGTTTCTTTGAAAAAGAAAATGTTCACATTCATTTCTTTCAAAATTCTTCACACCTCATCCAAACTGTTTATAACAGCGTCCTGCCCATGCAGACCCCTTTTTTATCCCTCAAGCCCCTCACCCGTCTGGCAACTTTGCAAGTCCAGATCACAGCCCGCACTCTTTACCCGCTGAAGACAAAAGTCCCTGGCCCTATCATAGCAATCTGATAAGACCGATGATCAGTTTAATTTTAAAGTCTATTTGATGTATTTTTAGACACTTTGAATATATTTGCTGTCCACGAAGACTCTTTATTCCTCTACCAGTTCTATGAGCTAAACAAGATTATTTATTTTTAAAAGAATTTTTTGCTTTGTGTGTGTGTGTGTGCATGCGCGCCTGCATGTGCACACAGGCATGCACACGCATATGTAGGTGGGTACCTGCAGAGGCCATAAGAGGCCCTCTGCTCTCCTACAGCTCTGGTCACCAGCAGTTGTGTGCTGCCAGTCATGTATGCTGGAACCAACTTCAGATGTTCTGGACTAGAGCCCCTAAGCCATAGCTCCACCCCTAAACATGTCTGTTCCTATTGTGTTTGTGAAGAAGTTGAAGACACAGGAGGTGAAGTAACATCCCCAAGGCCACAAAGCCTCAAAGTGACAGAAGCTGGATTTGAGAGCTACTCGTACTTAACCCCTAGCTCGTCCTCTTAGCCGCTAAGCTATCAAAATTACATGAACATGGTGAGTTTATTACTCATTCATTAACACTATCCTTGAGTTTTATAAAAATTTTCAACAAAAATGCAACCATAAAGAACGTGTGTATAAGTTGTGCTTGTGTTCATTCAAGTTTCTGGATTTTTTTGAAAATTATTTCAATCTAGTCCCCAGAGAACCTAAATTGAAGCTCATCTAAAGGAAAAGATTTTATGTTGGGAGGCCAGTTTCCATTGAAGAACTTTATCTTTCTACTCTCATCCCCATGGCAACAAGCATCCCCTGTGCAATTTCCACCAAATGCCAAGAAGCTGATTACTCGAGGGGCTGCTTCTCAGTGGAGATGGAGCAGAGTGGCCCCCTGGACATTGGTCGCCACTATCATGCCCAACTGCGGTCTGCTCCCTGGCACATCTGTAGAATCCGGGATCTTTGGAAGGGAAAAGGCAATGTGAAGCCTAATCACCATCAGTGTTATCCTTGAAGTTCCCGCTAACATTGACAGAGCAGCTCCCTCTCATTTCTCGTCTTTCAGGAGCTTTGGGAGTCCATGGAGTTCAAACAGCAGTCAACACACCTGGCTCATCCAGCATTTACGAAGCCTTTCGTTTGTCTAAGTCTATCGCTGAAAATGAAACCTTGACCTTTGATTCATGGCTGGCCCTCATTTGGAAGAGAGAGGCACTTTCTGTTTGAGGTTTTCAGTCCTCAGCATGTCTCCCTTTTCCAAGGGACAATAAACAGATCTTAGCCAAACCTCCGACACGGAAGACATTTTTAAAATGAATCACACTGTCATTTCCTTTGAATGACATGACGATAAACCAGTAATTCACAGGACCCCGAGCACCTAGACATCTGTCTATAGACTGTGGCTTAGGCTACCGCCAGGTAGAAGCTCCATTCGTTCAGTGTGATGACATTTCTAAGTCTGACTTCCTAACAACAACAACAGCAACAAAAAGTGCACTCAACACCAGCGCTGACTAGCTAGGATTCAATTTAATAATTACAGGGAGGTAATTTTGGACTTAATGAGTCTAAGACTTTGAATTGATCAAGTTGTTGGTTTCTTAATGATGAGAAAGATGTCATAATTGTCAACTTGCACAGTGTTCATCAAAAACAGGAGTGACGTACCGAGGAAGGCCGATAGCTGTCTCGCTGTAATTATCCAGGAGGTTGGCTACCCTGGTTTCCTGTTGCTGTGTCCTCCCGAATTATTGCACTGCTACTTGTGCATCAGGAGAGTGGAGTGGACAGGCATTCCTCTGGGAGACAGTAATGCAGTGAAGGGTATCTGTTGACTTCCTACAAATAGAGGTGTGCCCTTCATTGGTTGAGGGCGGAGTATAACTGACCAAACATCAAACTAGGTAAATCAATGGGCTGAAGACATCTGCAACCTTTCACAGACCTCGGGATTTTAAAAATCCATTTATGAGTTGGAGACAATTGGCCCTCTGAGGGAAGAGACTCAGAGGAAGATCCAGTTGGATGAGCCTTTTAATTATATTTATTGACCCTTCTGCTGGAGGCCACCCAGTTCCCTGGCGGAGACGTGCAAGGGAGGTTTTTGGCTCCGCAGTTAACGGAAGGACACTGCTGCAGGGGAAAGCAGGGAGACCAGATGTTTGCCAGTGCCACAGCTGCACTGACACAGCACCCTCTGATGGCCGTGCTGTCCCCGTAAGTGTGGTCCTGTTCCAAGGCTTCAGCTAAGCTCTTTGTAGATGAGAACAAAGACTGTAAGAAAAAACAGTGTGGTTAATTGAGGTTGAAAGGTAGAATTGCAAGAAGGGACTAATGAAAGGCGCAATAAGAGGATCATTTAAAAATCCTAATACACCTCGAAGAGATAGTGGTTTTAGAGCCCGCAAACAATAACAAAATCAACACCAGCAAAGAGCTATGGCGTCATCACGCAGGAGTCAGGAGCCTACTTAAGAACGTGGTTGTGAGGAACAACTTAAACAGCCTTTCGGAAAGTTGTGTTTTCACGGCTTCAATGTTCCCGTATTTAATTAACTTAGAATTACTGTGCGCTTGGTAAGCATTTCCTGGACGTAATGACCCTACGCGACCCTTACTTCCTGGCACCGTGATGTGTGATGTCCTCATTCACTGTAAGATGAAAATTCTAACACCTACCTTGTAAGATCAAGAAAGGATAAGAGCTGTGTGTGTGTGTGTGTGCGTGTGCGTGCGTGTGTGCACATGCACGCATGTTAGCTTGCTTGGGCTGCTGTAACAAGCTATCATAGGAATGAACATATATATATAATTTGTGGAGTCTAAAAGACCAAGAGCAAGATGTCAGTAGTTTGTTTTTTCCTGAGTTTCTCTCCTTACTTTGTAAATGACTACCTCTCACCGTGTCTTCCTGGGATCGTCTCTTCTTGTGCACTTTTCTCTGGTGTCTCTTGTGTGTCCATTTGCTCATCTGATAAGGGTGCACACGAGATTAGATTAGTGACTGTGCTAACAGCAACTCCACATTAATTAAGTCCGATCTTTAAGCATCCCCAAATACAGTAACTTCCTAATGTACTGAGAATTAAACCTCAAAATATAAACTTTTGGAGGACACAGTTGAGTTCATAACATCGTGTGTATGAGGACGAAGGGTGTCTACGTGCACGAGGAGGAAAGATGCACTGTAGTTCAGAACTATTGCTCATAGCAGATAGCAGACAGATAGCAATCTTTTGGCTTTCAGTGGCAGCGTCATTGCTGCTGTTGCCATACAATTTGGTTTTCGTATCAAAAATCTAACATGAAAATTATTATTTTAAGAAAAAGAGAGTACAGACAAGATAGAATGCGTCACTGATACGAGATGACATCTATCAGTTTTGAAGCTAGGCGTGCATCCCGTGTCTTCTAAGCCCGTATTATTTCCTTTCCATTGTGCTGCCACCAACTATTTGAACAGTGATCATAGAATTGATTTTCTTATTAAGTTCATGACTGTCCTGTCCCAGAGTATTTATACCGCATTGATCGTAAAGAAGCTGTCCATTTCGGGCTCACTGAACAATTAGAGTGTCTTCTAATCACAGACAAATTCTATTCTATTCTGTGCTTTTGTCTAAGGGTCAGTAACTTGACATTTACACGGGAAATGTATAAGACATTTGCTTTATTTCTGGAAGCTCATTTTTTGTTGATTCTTTCCATTGTATTGTCTAGGATAGCAGTCACAGATAGAGACGCACGTACCTTCATATCAGCAGATCTACCAATATCCCTGTGTCCGTCTGCACCCTCCCCCTGCCCCATGTGGGGAGAACACATAACGTTTTCTGAACCCCACCACAGGTCAAATGCCGATTATCTCCGTTCTCAGGAACTGTTTTGCTCCCACCATCTTGCTCTCTGGCGCACCCATCTCCTGTCCCCATATCGTTCACATTAGTGCGCAGACGTGCTTCATTGTCTCCTTAAGAGAAAGAGCGTGACCTCACTTTTGGAGGTCCTCGTCATTATCCTGCTTTTTATTGTGTCCTAGCAACATATAAAAGTGCAGATGGCCGTTACCCCGTTTCTCCCCTTCCTTTACACCCTAACACAGCCCATCCGTGCTCCCGTCTCCTCTCTTCACCCAAGTCCTCTGGCCATTCCCCGTCCTTCCATCATTACGCTTCAGCAGCAGCCTCCCTGGGGACCGACCCCAGTTCCATGAGCTTTCTCTCGGCTTCCGGGTCAGCACATTCAATTTGTTCTTTTCCACCTTCATCCCAAACCACTGTCTGTCCTCTCTGGATGCTTCTCTCATGATCCCAATGATTCCAACTACGGAAGAGACCCGAGTCCAGTTCCTAAGAGGTTTCAGAAGAATACTAATAACTTTGCGCTTGAGTACGGATCAGGAGTGGAGAAGTATGCTTTCAGTTACACGCACCGACGCTGTCCGACATACCACGTGCCTTCCAAGGTTTATTTATCCTGCTGCACGAATGGTGTTTATTTTCTCGCTTGATTTGTTTTCCTATTTGAAAACAGCTGTCAGACTTGCCTTTGTGTGGTATACGTGTTTGTGTTCTACATGCTACTGTTGAGCCCTCACTTTCCAAGTATTCTCTTACATAGCTTGATAAACGTTCTTGTGATCTGGTCAGTAAATAAAAGTGAGACGAGACCACTCCCCAGTTATAGAAGATACGGACACTATGAGTAAGAGAAAGTTACTAGAAGATGTCCAACTCATTGCTTGTATGATCTGTCTTTATGCAGAGAGTTTAACTGGCTTGCCTAAGTTGTACTATCAGTTGACAGGCTCAGATCCCAAACCTGTTGCTATTTCTGACTAGTAAACACATAGATTTACGTGTTAATACTTCAGAAACAAACAGTGCCTTGGGACCTCGATATGGTTCTCTCTTTTGGATTATAGTACTATCTTAGCTGCCAACAGACAATTCAAGTCAACTGTAATCAATGATAATGAGACTTACTATCTTGTATGAGCAGAACCCCACATGACTACAGCAGTAGCTTAGGACTGTCACAGACACAGGCTGTCTTTAGAAATCCTTCTTTAGCTCCACTGAAAGTTCATTTCTCCTTATAATTACAAGTCAGTTGAACTCATTTAAGAAACATACCAACATATATTATTTGAGAAAATACTTCTGTCAAGACACACATCAGGAAAGAAAAGTTGAGAAGCCCTTCACCCCCAAAGAGATGTTGTCTTATATTTTCTGGACAGAGTGGCTACACCTGACCCACCCACATGCAAACCTTTCCAGCAATGAACAATCACTAGTACCTGATACCTACCAAGAGTTTCAGTTCACAGGAAGAGTGGCAACAAGAGAATTCAGAATTGGGCTGCATCACAGGAAGTGTGACTATTGCAGTGTGTTGGGGGGGTGTATTCTCCACCCTCACAAAGTCCAAAACCATGATGGCTGCCAGGGACCGATTTGATTGTGGAGAGCGGGACCAGGCCTTTGCATTCCCGTGTTCCACTGAGAAATTTCCTTCTTTCCTCACTAAAACTCACTCAGCAAGTACAACTTTTCATCTGTTCTTCATACATACTTTTTATGTTTCTGGAAGTCTTATTAGCTAAGATGTTGGCAAGAACCTTAAATTAAATATGCTTCCCGTGGAACTGGGAATGCTTAATTATCCATCATTCGGTCTGTGACTGTTCTGTGTGGGATTTCCAATTCTTCAAAATATGCTGGTATGCTCAGGGATTGAACACATTCCCAAACCATCCAGAGGCTCATGCAATTTTAAATTTTTTCCTTAGAAACAGGCTGTCTGAGCCATGTAGTCTCTGATGGTATCCAACCAGTTGAACGTCTTCCCAGGACTTCCACTTGTTAATAGCCACCATGACTCAGACCCTCCGTGCTGGCCCCGTCTTGCTCTTATTTCTAGAATATTCACACTCTCAAATATGCTCACCTTGCTCTTTTCTGTGGCTATAAAACAGTCTTATCTACCAACGGCATCATAAGGCCTCACTGTGAAACACCTCACTGTGCTCCATATCTGGTTATCTGCCCCGGTTCACACGCCATCCGTAACCGCTCCTGCACCTGGTAACGTGGAAATAGACCATGATCCTGCTCCCCTGGCTTTTCATTGTTCTGTACGACTGGCACATCAAAAGGACTTTTAAATGACAACTCCCCGTCTTTTCCCCAATTTCTCTGGTTGCCAGAGTCACCCATGGGATATCATTAGTGCCACCATCTCCTCCTTCCTTCCACTTGGGCTGGACAAGATTCTGCGGATGCAGGTTTTGCATGTGACACGAGCCTACCTAGCTGAGAGTCCTCTCAGTATTTACCCTCCATGGTTTTTACTTCTTGGAATTTAATAAAGTGCAAAAACAAAAACACTTCTCATCTTTGCCAAGTTGACAATTAACTAATTAGCCCATTAGCTCATTGAACCATATTCGTACCTAGACGTTCTCGGCTTTGGGAGGTACATTAATCCACAAAGGCCACTGGAGCAACATTTGCAGTTAATGGGCTCATAACCCTAACTTACTACCAGGGAGGGACTAGAGTGCTGTTAGGAAATAGAACCCATTAATCCTCACTGTACCAGAGGGGCAGGTGAATGACTTTGCACAAACTGATGAGAAAATGTGTTTTGTTTGCTTTTTCTCTTTTTAAAGACCACACACACACACATACAAAGAGAGAGAGAGAGAAAGAGAGAGAGAGAGAGAGAGAGAGTGCCAGAGTTAAAGCCAAGATTAGGACTTGTTTTTTCTGAACAAAAAAAAAGACATATGTTTGAATTTGAAATCTTACCAGAATTTGGCTTTTATTAATAGTTTTATGTCCAGTTTCGGGAGGAGGTAGGCAGGAAGTTTTGTGCTAGGGCATGCCTAATGGCAGCATCTGGAATCTTGACAGTGGGGGGAAATGCTGATTCTGTTTCTGGCCCATAATATTCTTAAAGGCACTTAGTAAATAAGAAGGAATATTTCCACTGGGTTGTATGGTAGGGTAGAAAGGGATTGTCCTAGAGAGACATTTCTGATGTTGTGCATGTTCTTCAGAGCCAGGCAGGATGTGGGGGGTCAATGGTGATGTCATGCTTTAGAGCCAGGCAAGATGGGGGGATCAATGGTGATGTCATGCTTTAGAGCCAGGCAGGCTGTGGGGGTCAATGGTAAGGTAAGTGGGTCCTACCCTCAACCCTTGGCAGCTCCTCTGAGTGGAAGCTGGTGTCTGTGGGCTTACACTCCTGCAGCTGGAGCAGTCACTGTACCCACAATCCTCCAGGTTTCCCTTCTGTTGTACTAAGGATTGGAGTGGAATAACAAAGTCCTGTAAGGCCAGGGGTGAGTATGGTAGTACAGAAACATGCTACTGAATTTGCTGGAACACAGAAAAATTAATCCCTGTAGAGAAATGTGGGGTGTATGGTAGCCCCAAATATTCTCTATGTGCCTTCAGAGGTGTGATGGGAACGGCCTGAGGATTTGAGGGCAGAGACAGGAGATTACAAAATGTACTCTGAACTTGTGTTTATTACACACAGAGACCCATTAGTTCTAATGGGCTCTGTGTCTGGCTGCTTCCCTTTTGTAACCCCATAGATTAATCACTGCCACTGTTGGGAATAAAGAGAACTTGACTTTCTTTTTCCTCAACAATGATATTAGACTCCTTACCTACATCAGTACACAGTGTGATTCTGAAGTTGCCGAGGCTGTACACAACAGTCCAGGAATGCTTTCTTTCCCCAGCTATGCAGTCTGTGCTCTCAGGGTCCTTCCTCTGGTGTAGTCTCTGTGCTGAATAAGAAGGAACATTTTCATTCAGCAGTAGGAGTATCATGGATTGTGGTAGAAACGACATTAGCCTCTGAGGATTCTGTGTAGAAATTCACTGAAAGAGAAGCTTCAGTGATCTTCTACACAAAAGAAAAGAGTGTCAGCCAAAGCCACAGAGATGACTCCAATTTGACTCCTTTAGTTCTGATCTCTCGACCTCTTCAGGGACCATATTCCCTTCTGCAAACACATATACAGATGTACGCACGCATGGACAAGGTCCTAAGGCATAAACAGACACGAATTCGGAAATATATACATGAGGAAATTGGTTTAAAGAAAAACTAAGGGTAGGCGAAAATTCAACAAAGCTAAGGTCATTTTATATAAAGTAAGTTTATCGGGCGCCCGTGTCCAGGAACGTGTCTTAGAGTGCTATCATCCCACACGTCGGGAGAGCAAGGTGACGATGATGATGATGGCCATAATTGCACCACAAGTGGTCCCCACCCAGCCGTAGCTCACTGAGTGTCAAACACTGCCGAATCAGCTCGCCATGGCCATTCTGTGTTACGTTCTCTCCCATATTGAAAGAGGCAGATTCTGTGATAGCCTGTCTTTCACTCAAGGCAAGGAAGACTCAGCTGGGCATGATTTCTACATAAGCAAAAGACAGAACGTGGTATTTCTCCCCGGGCGAAGTTAACGCAATGTAGTAACCGATTTCCATAAACGGATCTTTACGGCAGAACTTAGACAGCATTGTCAAACTAAAATGTTATTGCTTGACATTTATACCTAAATGATGTTCAATTAAAAATAGTTCTGAAGAAATGATACACTTGCGTTCCAGGAATGCAGGAACTCTAATACTCTGTATGTGTTTTATTATTTCTACATGTCTGGATAGCTCTAGCCTTTTGTTTTTTAATTTGCAAGAACTCTATTTCAGGGCCTCTATTAACTTTTTATCCACTTTACAAATGTGTGTGTTTGAAGGTGTTTCTATCCGTCACTAAGGTTATGGCTAGAGGTATGGCTGATTCTACCTTATAACTGTGGGAGACAAACAGAACACACAAGGAACAGGTCACTGTAAATTCACCAGAGAATGACTTACGCATTGCTCACAAAAAGATCTGAATAATAATCTAATCCCGGAATAAGGGATAGCTAAAGTTCAATTAGTTAATATATTCATAGACTCATAGAAATTTTATAAAACATTCACCAGAACTTAGACACACATGGGAAACCGAATAGACCCAGCCTCTCCTATCCCATAGCCTATGATCTAGAATTACATGCCGATATTTAAAGTAATGATGAAATAAGACACAGTACCACATTGAGAGCATAGAGTTATGGGCACTGGGAGCAACTGGGAGCGGATGAGAGATGGCTTTTCCAACAGAGGGATTTTAAGATCAACTTGGAAAGAGCATTACAGTCGCGTCGGTTATGGCCACAGTAATCTGCTTGGAAAAAAATCAAAGCAATTGTTATAAAATAGTTACTCAGGTTGATAACAGACACCCAGACTAGTACATGCTACTCCAGCACCCTTACTCTTGGTGTTCGGTTTTTCAGGTGTCATTTTAGGAAACTGAATGAGCTGGCCAATGGTGGTGGCTTGGTTGCAGATTCATCTGAGACTCACAGATTCTCAGGCTTGGATAGACTGCCCAGGCCTGCACATTCTCTAGTCTGACATCTGCTTAATCTGCATCTTCGCCCAGGATGACTATTCACGAGGTCCCCACTGATGGGCTTCCTTACTGAAGTAAACCCATAAAAAAATAAGAGCAAGGGGCTTGGATCAGAAATCCATGGCACAAGATCCATCACAATTAGCTGTGAGATCTTGGCATCCTGATTTATATTCTTTGTCTTCATTTCTAACCTTCTAGAAAATGGAAGTAGCAGTCTGAATCACTTGTGAAGAACACGTGAGAAGACTCTGATGTGGTCAGCACACAGGAAACTAGAAACTGGAAAAAAATTCCCAGGAAAACACTGGAAATGCACATGGCTGCTGTGGTTACCATCCATTCCAAATTCTGTCTTCCCATAGCACTCAGATCTCCCCCAGCATCTCTGTGAGTTAGACGGGGACCTCTGAGAATCCCTGTGTTGAAATACTAGCCTCTATGACACAAGATACAGTCTTACTTGGAAATGAGGTTGTTGTAGGTAACTGGATAAAGCAGCCATGTTGGTGTAGGTGAGGCCCTGATGCAGAAATGCATGCACACATTCAAAAGGCAGAGCTAAGAAGTGTGGAGCCATGAGCTAAGGACACTGCAAACCATTCAAACAGAGAGCAATCCTCCCCTGCACGTCTTGACCGTGAGTCTGACCTTGGCACTCTAAGTGGCTTCTAATTATGCCATTCAGCTTGGGTGCCTTGCCATAGTGATTTGGGAAATGGATGTCCCTTGTCCCCACTTCCAGACAGAACTCTCCCTTCCATCCTCCCTCTGCCAAGTTGGTTTGCTTTCTGAGTCTCATTCTTTTTCCAGTTCTCCAATTCCACAATTTCCCCTCCACTCTATCTGCCCTCTCCATGTCTCTCTCATACCAAACGTAAATGTTTCTCTTTTGCCTAAGCTAAGTAGAGTTAGTGCTGGGAGCGGTGCAGGGGACAGCAGCCGACATTGGAGCTTCAGGACTCAGCCTAATGTGTAGCAGGGTGACAGTAGGTGTTTACCTCGGCCTCCAGGGGAATTGTCTCCTGAATGCCCTTTGCCACTGCTGAACCTTATTATGCTTGTTGCTACCATGGTCTCTTTATCTCTCTTGCGGTATGAAAGTTCTGTGGGGTCTCTAACCCCTCACTGGGCAACATTACTGGCACACATAACAATGGTGGTGGTTTTCCCTCGAGCAATGTCACTTGGGCAAGGCAGTGCCACTTAGCTGAATTGGTGGCTCTATTGAAACTCCAGAAAGAATAACTAAAAACATGTACAGCTAAGAACAAGTAGGTGTTTTTCACATACAGTTACAGGATTCAATTAGGATGTTTTGCCAGCTGCCTTGGAATCAGTGACTTAGGAAGAAAACATATTTTTTGCTAGGGACTTACTCGGTCAGGGTTAGGAAAGCTAGAACAAGGAAAGCTTAACTGCTAGGGCCCATGAGTTTCATCTATGAAAGCAGACCCATGATCAAGAAATAACAAATGAGTTTCAGCACCCATTGTCTGGCTTGAACTTCCTCCACCACAAATAAAATGGATTCTTTCCTGGTTTCTATAATTAAAAATTTGTAGATCTCCATAAAGAACACAGTTGTTTTGTTTTGTGTTTCCAGACCGGGTCTCACCCTGTTGCTCATGCTATCTTAGTAATTCCTAAGCAGCCCTTGCCTTGAACTCAATGTTTCTCTTGCTGACCTTCCCGAGTGCTTTTCCAATCGTAAGCATACGCGACACCACACCCAGCTCTTCCAATACTTTGGACAAAAGTTTAGTGCTACATTAGAATATTGGATTGCAGTTTTTAAAACCATATTTTCCTAACTGACAACCAATATCTTCATCTGATAATGGGGGGTATTTAATGTGGGGGTCTTTATGAACATATACTACTAGTTAACAGATATGTATTCGGTGCTCATTATTTGACAGATATTATCCAATGGATTTGAAATGTGTGTGAAATTCTAACAAGTGCCTTATAAACCAGACTAGGAAAATGGTGTTTGAAAGGACTGTGAGAAGAATTCAGCTGACTTCAGGAGAACTCCAGCAAGCACTTGTATCCGTGGGACAAAATGAAGATACAGTTTTATGGATGCCATATTTCAACTGTAATTTAGAAAGGTAGTCAGCGCCTAGATAGGCTATTAAATATCTATTGTGGGCTCTTAACTGTGGTTGAATGGCTTCCAAAAAGATACAATTCCTGGTCTCAGGGGACAAAAGACATATATACGTGAAATAATCACTTAAAATATGTGTCACTCTGACAGTGCCAAATAAATGGAATAGAAATAGAAAGAACAAAGGGAAAAAGCGACCGCTGCCACCCAGCTGGGATCTGCTGTAAAAGCAGCAAAAGAATGGTTTGAGCCCAGTGTTTAATGCTAAAAGGATGAGAAAAAAGACTTTCTGATAGTCATGAGTGCTTTTAACCAGTTTTTCCACATTTGAGGCACAGGATCGCCTGCCTTGCTTCACTGAGGTTTGTGGTACCGTGTGACTGTTCCTGGTGAATGAGCAGGTGGGGCTTCCAGGTCAGAGCCCGTCACTGCTAACGTGTCTGCAGAGTCCTCCTTACCCTCCAGACCCAGCAGCCAGCACTGGTTCATAAGGCTGTAACTCAGCTGCCTGTGGAGTACAGAGGTGAAGCCGGCCCCCTCCTACCTGGTGACGGCCATATCACGTGCATAAAGGCAGCCTTACTTGCTTTAGGTCACTGAGAGTCAGAGATGCAGGAGGAAATGCACACAAACTAGCTTGTTCTCCCTTACAGGGGAAAGGGAAATGTGGAAATATGGGCCCAGGAGCTTGGAAGCCATTGATAAGTCTCTTCTTTGAAAAGCTTAATTTTGAAAAGTAGGCTTAAAAAAGGGGAGCCTACGTTTCAGAGAACCACTCACTAGATAAAGAAATGGGAGCTTCTTTGTGGAGTCTAGCCTTGTCTTGAAGACTTGAAGGCAGATTTGTAAGTCAGCAGGAGAGGGCAATGGAATAGAGGATTTAGGGGAAAAGGGAAGGAAGCC